>PYXC01002821.1:4652500-5160000 GCA_015244755.2 Tenualosa ilisha
TATGGCACGGTGCAGTAAAGTCACAGCTGCTGTAGTCCATTAGAACAATGCATTTGGCCAATTAGGAGGCAGCGACAGGCAGTAGCGAAAGCAGACAGTGGTGGCGGCGTGTGGTGCGTGCTCGCCCGCTATTACGGCCTGGCTGCCGGTCCCCGGAATGCCAACTCAATCAGTGTGGAATACGCCCACCTGATCCCCCCCATCCCCACCTCTGTCGCTCCCTCATTCCCTCATTCTCCTCCGTGCTCCTTCTCTCCTCTCTCGTTTCCCCTGGAAAAGAAAAGATAAATCCTGCTGGCAGGGAAACCCAATTTCGGGAGAATTTTTCTGGGGGGTGGGGAGGTAGAATTTCTGGGGGGTAGGAGGTAGAGGGGCTAGATTGAGAAAGATGGATGGGTTGAGAAAGGGAGAGGGAGAAACATACAGAACAGGAGAGCGAAAAAGAGAGGGAGAGAGAGAGAGGGAGAGAGGCAGAACAGGTGGAAATGAATGTGGACGGGAGAAAGAAGGAAAACTGCGAGACTGAGAAAGAGCAAGCTGTTGCATACCAAAGACAAGACACTGCGGCTTTTTACACAGGGGGGCAACTAGACCCTCAGGCCTCCTTGAAGGTCTTTCTTTGAAAGCCTCGCTGCCATTTAGGTGGCCTGGGCAGGGCCTGTGTGAAAAGGGGAAGAAAGGTAAGGAGCATTAAAAGGCCCCTGCTGCCTTTGGTTACTCGGCACGCAGACGTGGACGCCACCACCTTCCCTCTCGCCGCCGACTGCGCGGCCTCCATTAGCGGAGATGGATTTTGACAAGAAAAATGAAGTGTGCCATTTCCCGTGGCCCCAAGCGCCTTTGTGAATAATGAGGAGGGCTTTTTGCTGTTGCCTCCAAGACCCCTCTAGCCTCTTCAGAAATAGCGCTCCCCTGTGAAGATGCGGTCGGGAGGATGCTTCGCTCCTCTCCTCCTTCTTCTTCTTCTCCATCCCTCCACTTAGTCAATGACTTCTCTCATCTTTCACCTTCCCCTATTTTTCCTCACAAAGTCTGTGAAGAGACTGTCACGTTATATCAGTACAGAATCTTTGAGAAGTGAATTAAATATATCTTGTCCTTTTCTGGCTACTTCTAAAGCCAACTGTTATATATATATGTGTATATATACCCACACATGCACACACAGACACACACACACACACACACACACACAGTGGGTTTAGATTTCGCTCTGGGGAGTTTTATGTCATAAAACTTCATTATTTTCCCTTTGTGCAGATGTGAGTGGATTTGCCTTATCAGAGAGACAGGGAGAGAGGGAAAGAGAGAGCGAAAAGAAAGAACCCTCTCTAACAAAGGTGCAGTTCAGTGAACAACTGCAGTGTGACACTATCAAATGTCTTCACTTTACAACAAGGCAGTGAAGCTTTATTATGGCTTTCCTTTGATGGATTTTTAATAAGACGTGACCTCACTCAACACTGTGGTGCGCATAAATGCCAGGGAATGTAATAGCATTGCAGTGACACACACACACACACACACACACACACACACACACAGATATATGCGTGACACACTCACACACCCACACACAGACACACACACATACAGACATGCATGTTTCATTCTCATTCTACGATTCTCTTCTCCTCTTGTTCCACTTTAATGTAGTCATTCATACAGTTTACAGTCATACAGCCACTTCAGTGGGACTGAAATCTAATTATACATGGAAAACTCAGCTTTAGCAAGCCTCTGGCATATCAGACAAGGGGGCTCTATTGCATTTAGGAGCGCCCTGCACAGGTGTTTGACAGACATGCTGCTGACAGACTGTCTTTTCAGCCATAGATGTATATTTCTTTTTTAAACAGACAAACAAACAAACAAACAAATAAATAAATAAATAAGCACTGTGTCAATTACACTGAGCTCAGTGAATGCCTAGTCATTGGACTGGGGCAGAGGAGCATTTTGGCTGAGTGGTCTTTCTACTGTCAGCATGCTTTTAGCAGTGCTTCTGCGTCTATGTGAGTGTGTGTGTGTGTGTGTGTGTGTGTGTGTGTGTGTGTGTGTGTACGTGTGCTTGCTCTATTCTGTCACACATGGATTTTGTGAAGGATTTTTGTGTATTTTGAATGTTATTTGTTCTCTTGACTCTTGACACTCATGTGGTTGGGGGATGTACTGCATGTGTGTGTGTGTGTATGTTGTTTTGCTTTGTTTTGTGTGTGTATGTGTGTGTGTGTGTGTGTGTGTGTGTGTGTGCCTGTGTTCGAGTGTGTTTTGCTTTGTTTTGTGTGTGTGTGTGTGTGTGTGTGTGTATGTTTATGTGTGTGTGTGGATGTGTTTGAGTTTGTTTTCCTTTGTTTTGTGTGTGTGTGTGTGTGTGTGTGTCAGAGTAGGGGCTGCCAGTGGCTCAGTTAGCTGTCTAGTTGGCGCTTCACTGCCTGCATGATGTATCTTTATGGGCCTTCATCGGAAGCCAATTACACCATTTTGTGCGTGCTTCTTTGTGTGGTGTGTGTGTCTGTGTGTCTATGTAGTTGTTTGCATGTGTGTGTGTGTGTGTGTGTATGTGTGTGTGATGCACTCGCAGCAGCAACTCTCGCAGCAACTCTTCCTGGACATTCCTAGTAAACGGCCATCCTCAGGGGGAGCACAGCACTGTCTCCCCCAGTCCATCTGAATTACACTCAGAATTCTCTTCACTGGAGGGATTCAAAGGGCAGCTCACCATTCCATGCATGCCTGCATCCATATTCACACACACACACAAACACAAACACACACACATTGCACAGCCATATACACAAAATTACCCCTCTCCCCTCTCTCTTGTTCTCTGTCTGCCATGCTCTTTTTATCTCTCCCTCACTTACACACACACACAAACACACACACACACACACTCACAGACCCATACACAGACGTCTCCCTTTGTCTCTCTCTCTCTCACACACACGCACACACAGACATCTCTTTCTGTCTCTCTCTCTCTCTCTCTCATGCACAGACACACACACACACACACACACACACACACACATACACACCCACACAGATACACAGTTACTCTGATTCTTTCACATATGTTCAAAAATACACTCCCACCCATAGCCACTGTGTGGAGGGACTTGACTGGTGATGTGTCTTTAAGTGAAATGGCTGGTTTACTGTAATGGCTGCTCTTCTGCCTTTGCTCCGCAGACGCGGCAGCCCATCTCTCTCCTGTGACCCCGCTGGATGTGTCCCTCTCCCTCTCCTTCAGCCAGATCCGGCCCGCCTTCGCTGTCTGACCTCCACCAAGCGGTAACGTCCTCCATCCTCCTCCTACATATGGCACACATCTGTGGCATTGTTGTTGTTTTTTTTTAACCATGTTAGTGGTCAAGCCAACTGTCAATTCCTTGATTTAATTTTGAATGTCATAAGAGCTTAGCTGGGCTCATCATTTGAGTCTCCCTGCTTGAACTTTGGAAAGAAACCTAAGAACTGTCTGTGTCCTTGTTCGCTGTGGCATTATCAAATCTGATCTCACGGGAAAGGGAAGAGACGCGATTGGCCAGACTCACAGTTCTGCGTCACCCATCTTGACCAGCTGCCCTTCCTAGTGCTCTTCATTATCAAGAGGGAGTTTTCATGTGTAGAAAAAGGGCTCCAGCCTGGTATTTCAAATGACATTAAACACGTCTCTTAATTATTTTTAAAGATATATAAGGCCGACCTTCTCTTCAGAATAGTCTGGATGGATAGGTTCATAGTTACAAGTGTCCTTTGAATGCTGATATTTTCTTTTAATTCAGTGTCCCGGACAAATTCAGTCCTTGGCAGTATGAAATGGGCTTTATATGCAGTACGGCGCATGAATGACTGTAGCCATTTACTTTTACTGCCCTATAATAGCAGAAATACAATGCAAACTGTGATAGCTCCTTTAGCCATGGCTAGTATGCTGGGAATTGTATTTTCCCCTCCACTCTCAGTTAGTTATAATTACCCTTAATTGACTCCAATTCTGCTTGCAGGGCTTCTCACTTTCTCTTTGTCTTCCCTAAACACTTCCCCAGTTCCCTGATGAATTTTCATTTCTTTGTTTTGTGCCGAATGACAGAATAGAAAGGCATTATTTGAGAGTATTAGCGACACTCGTGGTGTTAGTCACTGAGACTCGCTACTGAGTCGCACAAGGTTTACATGACTACTGTTTTTTGTTGTTGTTGTTGTTTGGCACCAGAGGAATTGCTTTTTGCAAACTTTTTAGCGTTCTGTAATGATTTTCATACTCAGATATCCTCAGTGTTTGAACCGAATGATGCAATCCTTTGTCAGAACAGCCGAAAGAGTAGAACAATAACAACAGAAAGCTGAGGAGGCCTCAGACATCCCAGACTGTTGAACCAGCAGAAGATATTCTGGGCCTCATGGGGATGAATGGGGTTTGGTAGACGGATTATGACTGATGGCAACTCTAAATTGCTCGATCAGGAGTTCTCGTGGTGCATCTGGTTTTGGGATAATACTGATATGGGCATGCATTAAAGATTCATTTAAGCAGCTGCTCTTTCCATAGGACAGTATGAAATCTGTGTGTGTGTGTGTGTGTGTGTGTGTGTGTATGTGTGTGTATGTGTGTGTGTGTGCATGTGTGAATGCCCCTGATCAGCAAGGATGTGGAGAGGAGAGAGTGGTGCCAGATGTGCAGTGCAGTGCAGTGGTCTACCTGTGCATGGGACAGGATGTGGGTCAATGCTCCATCAACACTGTGTGCCTCGCTTAGACATGACTGAATGAGCAGCGGACCAAACACACAGATGTGCACTTGCAAAAGGATATTCTCACACAATAACTCACCATCTCTCTGAAACACACACACAGACACACACACACACATACTGACAGACAGACAAGCACACACACACACACACACACACACACACACACACACACACACACACACACACACACACACACATTAATGTTAACATAACCAGGCATTGCTAAGTCTTCGGACTGAGACTTTAGTAGCACATCAAAACAGACGTTGTCTGTGATCAAAATGCTGTGAGCGTGTGCCCACCGTTCGTCTGAGCTCATTGGGGAGAACATTAAGTTTTTCCCCTCCCTGATTCCTCCAGGTGTTGCATGAATGGAGTGCTCTTTCTCCAGCCCCTAATTTCATTTCAAGCTATTTAGGGCGCCTGCATCCACAGCCACCATATTTATTCACTGCTGTCTGGCCTTACGTGGGGGAGGAAAAAGCACCAATCAAAGCCCATATGCCAAGGCCATCTAGCAGTGTGATCACTGATGTCACTCTCAGAGGGGACCAAAGGGGAATTGGATGCTTTTCTGCTATTGGGGTGTTTCTCAATTTGGCTTTGTTTTAGACTCCCTCTCGTTTTGTTCTCTTTTTTCCCTGTTTTGTTGTTGTCTTTGTTTTCATAATGCCCTTCTCAACTGGCCCTGTGCCCTTTGGTGCTCTTCGTTCTCATCCGTGACTGTGATCGAGAGGTCAGAAACGCTCTGGTGTTTTTATGTGGGTCATTTCTGCGACTCTGCTGTGAAATGGATTGAGAGGTTTGTGTTGCATGTACTGCTTTTGAAATGAGACTCTGTCTGAATGCTGCCTGGGTGCTTCTGGAATCTGGGCCTCAGGAGCTGATTTCCTAGCTCCACACACACACACACTCACTCACACACACACACACACACACTTATCTTTCTCACATACTTTTATGCATTTAGCAGACGCTTCTATCCAAAGTGACTTTAAAAAGAGGATAAACATTCAAGCTACAGCACAATTGAAAACTAACTAAGAGTGCAACTTGCTAACATGAAATTGGCAGGAGGATGAAAGTGCAGTAGAGAGAGAGTGGGGTTGCATCGTAAGTGCATTCCAGGTAGTCAGAGGTTTTAAGCCAGAAGATATTCTTAGAAGAGCTGGGTCTTCAAGAATTTCTTGAAGGTGGAGAGGGTATCTGTTGCTCTGGTAGCACGTGGAAGGCCATTCCACCAGCGTGGAACAACAGATGAGAATAGTCTGGACTGACCTGGATTGAATGTTCCTTGGAGGAGCAGATTCATCAATCAATCACCCTGTTGGCAAACATTAGTGCTTTGAATTTAATGCGAGCGGCTCAGGGTAGCCAGTGGAGTTAAATTAATAGAGGTGTGACGTGCTCTTTTTGGCTGGTTGAAAATCAGATGTGCAGCTGCATTCTGGATCATCTGTAATGGTCTCAAAGCACAGGCTGCAAGACATGTTAGGGCATTGCAATAGTCAAGGCGAAAGATAACCAAGTTCTGTACCAGAAGCTGAATTGCATCTTCCTTGACCATCCATCACCAGGAGGGAAGGACAGATAGAGCTGGGTATAATCTGCATAGCATTGATAGGAAAGGCCCTGGGAGTGGATGATTGAATCCAGTCAGGTGGTATACATGGCAAAGAAAAGGGGCCCTAGCACTGAGCCTTGGGGCATCCCTGTGGTGAGGTGATGTAGCGCAGATGTTTGCCCTAGCCATGGCACATCGACTGCCCAGTCAGCTAAGATTCAAACCAGGAGTGCGCTTTGGCATTAATGAACACATTCCATCACACATCCACACACGTATCTAACATGTTTCATCATATGCTGATACCTGTCGGCACACCTCTGATTCACTCCTCTCACCCCTGTACACCCTGACATGTCTGTGTGTTTTTGTTCACAACACAAACACACATACCCAGGTCCCTGTGCACACCCACAGACACATATGCATACACTCAGACACATGCACTCACACACATACACACTTTCAAACACACACACACAAATTCGTCTTTCTGGATGTAAGCCTACACACCTCTTGGTGATGTATTAATGGAACACACACACTCACTGACACAATACCACAGGAAAGCATACACTTGCACACAAAAGTGAGTTACACACACATTCAATAGTGCCATTCTCAAACAAGTGCCATAGCAAAAGAGAAGACAATAGGTTTTGCTTCCAGCCTAGGAGCAGGCAGGAGTCTCCTTGTTTTCTCGTGCCTCCATCCGACATCTTGTCACAGTGCACAGAATAAACAGTTCTCCAGTCAAGACCTTGATGAGGGAAAACACTGTTATCTGCCACGGACACAGTGTTCGCACCTCAGCAACCACTCCCAACACCCACCCCCTTCCCAATTCCCCCAGCCCCCACTCTCCACCAACCACCCCCCCCACCCCCCCCTCCCCGCACACACACACACAAACACGCACGCTCCGGAGCCGCACAGCTCACAAAATAATAACGAGCGGCACAGCGCTCCCTGCCAGAGTCGAGTATAATGGGCAGATGAAGCCCCTTCAGAAAGAACAGCTGGTTATGTTTTTCTAATGGAGGAGAGCCATCACAGGCTGTCACTGCTGGTTCATCAGCAGCTGTTAGCTGGCCGCCACTGCAGCGCAAGCTAATATCTGTGTGGCACCATGTTCGGCCACTCCAGAGGAGAAGCAGAGAGAGCCTCCCGGCCGATCTATTATGATGGGCTCGGGGGTAGGGTGGGGTGGTGAGGGCACAGTGCCCGCGTCATCAAGAACTGCACCCCCAGTTGCACCTGGTGTGTGCACGGAGTGCCAACTCATGCCAGCCATCAATCTGCCACTCTGAGTTTGATGGCTGCCATCTGTGGAGGAGAGGTCACAAAACAAGGGCAGGCAGCGATGGGGAGACTTTGCAGGGTCCATGTGTGCTGCTGTGTGTGAAGACATCTGCACATGTGGAATAATGTGTGTGGAGGTTGTTTGTGTTTATGGATGAGTGTGTGTATTTGTGTTCATGTGCATATATGTGTGTGTGTTTTGGTCCTAATGCCATTGTTACTTTTTGAGTGTAGGCATGTGAGTATTTCTGTGTGTACATGTTGAAGTCCCATTATCAAATATTTGTAGAATATTATGATACAAACAAGAATACAGACACCAGCTTGTTCTTGTCACATCACTGAATGTCAGTGCAGGAACTGAATGGTGAAATGAGTCCGTTTGTGAACTTAACTTCCTCCGTTTTCCGCCCCCGGAGTTTCTCCTTCTGCGTCTGTCTGCAGAAGCGCCGACCTCAGCTGTGTTCGGTGAGGTTAGCAGAGACACAATTGCATTGCCGCGAATTGTACAAATCACATTCCTCTATGCCTGCTAGTCCCAGATGCACAATTGTTCAGATACAATGCCTGGGCAGATCCTTTCCCCTCCAATCCAGCACCACCCACCACCCCCCATACCCCACCACCCCCCCATCCCATCTCTCTGCCTTATTGTGCTTAAGTATTCTGCCCAGTCTGCTGTTAACATTGCTTAGTGTCTGACAGGTTCACAGCACTTTAAAAGATAGATTTGTCAACAGTATTCAGAAGTGAGCCCGGCTGCGAGTCAATCGCCTTGCTTGTGCTGCCCTCCACCCACTGCTTAATTTAGGAGCTGGTGGGGGATCTGTCTTATCATGATAAAGTCAGGGGCCAGAAAGTCGATAAGCAGCTTTTGTTTTGCAGGGTTCTTTTTAGTTGTTCTTTGTTGTTGTGCAGTTTGTTTGTTAGTTTTTTTAGTATAGGATGAGCTAATAATGAGGTTAAAACATCCCCAGTCCTCTATCCTCCTTTCTCCTTCTGTGTGACAAAACAAAGACTTACTCTCCCCCCCCCCCCCCCAACCCCCACCACCACCCCTAAAAAAACGATTGCTGCCCCTGGTCTCCAAGTTGGTTGAGGAGCTTAGAGGGATTGTGGAGGTGTTCGGTGAGGGCCCCGGCCTCAGCTGTGGCTGTGGGAATCAGCGATTGGCTCGTGCGCATCCAAGCAAATCCTCCCGGCGCGACGCGCTTGCTCCCCAGGGCTTGGCTGACCGTGTGATCGGGGTGCTTTTGTTTCTGCCGAGGGTTGAATCCTCTCCTCTGATGTAATTCGGAGCTCCTCAAAATAATGCTGCACAGAGGAAGAGAGACGGGGGTGGGGGAGAAAAAGAATGAACAGAGTGAAGTATTACCGGTCGGCAACCTTTCTCTGATTCCCCCAAGCTGATTGAGCCCTGCTCACAAATAAAGGAAGAGAGAGGAAGATGAATATAGTCGAGGAAGAGTGAGAGAAAGACAGAGAGGAAGAGAGAGAGGGATGAATGCAGAGCATCAGTCATCACCTGGCATCTGATCAAAAGCTGCCATTGGCAGACGCTTCTCCAGAATTCACTGAAGCATTTTTTTCCCCTTTGCTCAGTAGCAGCACCAGCAGCTGGAGTGGCACCATGCTCGGCCACTCCAGAGGAGAAGCAGAGAGAGCCTCCCGGCCGATCTATTATGATGGGCTCGGGGGTAGGGTGGGGTGGTGAGGGCACAGTGCCCGCGTCATCAAGAACTGCACCCCCAGTTGCACCTGGTGTGTGCACGGAGTGCCAACTCATGCCAGCCATCAATCTGCCACTCTGAGTTTGATGGCTGCCATCTGTGGAGGAGAGGTCACAAAACAAGGGCAGGCAGCGATGGGGAGACTTTGCAGGGTCCATGTGTGCTGCTGTGTGTGAAGACATCTGCACATGTGGAATAATGTGTGTGGAGGTTGTTTGTGTTTATGGATGAGTGTGTGTATTTGTGTTCATGTGCATATATGTGTGTGTGTTTTGGTCCTAATGCCATTGTTACTTTTTGAGTGTAGGCATGTGAGTATTTCTGTGTGTACATGTTGAAGTCCCATTGTCAAATATTTGTAGAATATTATGATACAAACAAGAATACAGACACCAGCTTGTTCTTGTCACATCACTGAATGTCAGTGCAGGAACTGAATGGTGAAATGAGTCCGTTTGTGAACTTAACTTCCTCCGTTTTCCGCCCCCGGAGTTTCTCCTTCTGCGTCTGTCTGCAGAAGCGCCGACCTCAGCTGTGTTCGGTGAGGTTAGCAGAGACACAATTGCATTGCCGCGAATTGTACAAATCACATTCCTCTATGCCTGCTAGTCCCAGATGCACAATTGTTCAGATACAATGCCTGGGCAGATCCTTTCCCCTCCAATCCAGCACCACCCACCACCCCCCATACCCCACCACCCCCCCATCCCATCTCTCTGCCTTATTGTGCTTAAGTATTCTGCCCAGTCTGCTGTTAACATTGCTTAGTGTCTGACAGGTTCACAGCACTTTAAAAGATAGATTTGTCAACAGTATTCAGAAGTGAGCCCGGCTGCGAGTCAATCGCCTTGCTTGTGCTGCCCTCCACCCACTGCTTAATTTAGGAGCTGGTGGGGGATCTGTCTTATCATGATAAAGTCAGGGGCCAGAAAGTCGATAAGCAGCTTTTGTTTTGCAGGGTTCTTTTTAGTTGTTCTTTGTTGTTGTGCAGTTTGTTTGTTAGTTTTTTTAGTATAGGATGAGCTAATAATGAGGTTAAAACATCCCCCAGTCCTCTATCCTCCTTTCTCCTTCTGTGTGACAAAACAAAGACTTACTCTCCCCCCCCCCCCCAACCCCCACCACCACCCCTAAAAAAACGATTGCTGCCCCTGGTCTCCAAGTTGGTTGAGGAGCTTAGAGGGATTGTGGAGGTGTTCGGTGAGGGCCCCGGCCTCAGCTGTGGCTGTGGGAATCAGCGATTGGCTCGTGCGCATCCAAGCAAATCCTCCCGGCGCGACGCGCTTGCTCCCCAGGGCTTGGCTGACCGTGTGATCGGGGTGCTTTTGTTTCTGCCGAGGGTTGAATCCTCTCCTCTGATGTAATTCGGAGCTCCTCAAAATAATGCTGCACAGAGGAAGAGAGACGGGGGTGGGGGAGAAAAAGAATGAACAGAGTGAAGTATTACCGGTCGGCAACCTTTCTCTGATTCCCCCAAGCTGATTGAGCCCTGCTCACAAATAAAGGAAGAGAGAGGAAGATGAATATAGTCGAGGAAGAGTGAGAGAAAGACAGAGAGGAAGAGAGAGAGGGATGAATGCAGAGCATCAGTCATCACCTGGCATCTGATCAAAAGCTGCCATTGGCAGACGCTTCTCCAGAATTCACTGAAGCATTTTTTTCCCCTTTGCTCAGTAGCAGCACCAGCAGCGGCCTCTGTGAGACAGACAGACACACACACACACACACACACACTCACACACAAACAAGCAGGGACCGGATCCAATGCCGGCTGGAGGAGGGACTGAGATGCAGGCACACACACAGTTTCTCTCAAGGCAAGAGACAAATGCTTTGAAATAGCACCAGCATCTCTGCAAAACATCAGGAGAGAGAGAGGCACAGTGAGAGTGAGTGAGTATGTGTGTGTTTGATTGTTTGTCTGTTTTTGTGTGTGTGTTTGTGTGTTTGTGTGTGTGTGTGGGTGTGTGTGTGTATACACAGAACAGACACAGAGGCAAGGACACATTCACACCAAGGCCACTGGGAGTTGAGAGTCAGTCAAGTACAGTTCCCTAACACCCCACCACCACCACCACCCACCCACCCCCTTGGCTCCTGGAACCACAGACTGGGTGAAATGAGAAGCAGATGCAGACAGGCTTTTGTTGTTTGCTTCTGCGGGCGTGCCTGGAGCGAGAAGCTCACGGGAATGAGGGTGTGGGTGTGGGGTGGGGGTGCGATGGGATGGTGGGGTGGGGGTGGTTGGTGGGGTTGTGCAGCAGCGACGGTGCCAAAGCGAAGCTTCAGGGAGAACGAGGAGAGCTCCTCCGCAGCCTGCCAGCCAGCCAGCTCAGAGGTTTGTTTTTCTGCACGGCGTGGAACCTCAGCCTCTTTTGAAAACTGGAGCTTCTTGAGCTGGGGTGAAAAATGTTTGCTCATAATTACCGTGCCCATGTGTGCCAGTGTGCACTGGAGGTTGTTATGCAAGCGTTGTTCACAGAGTATTGTGCTATAAGATTTGGGGTTTTGGAATCGGGAGAAAAGGTGAGAGGTGATGGGCTGTCAACATTGAAATGTGTGGTTCGGATGCACCGCTGATCTTTTCTTTTCAACACAGCGGTGATGCAAAGTTTGTTGGGAAAGTTCAACATCACAGTGAGCACTACTAAAACAACATTCAAACATCCATGAATTTTCAATAGGAGCACAACATGTTTGCTCACAGAAACACACACACACACTCACAATCACCAGCTCACTTTTCCAAACGCTTCGGTTGTGGACGGATTGATGTGGAGGGCTGCAGTGCTGATGCTTCAGGAGGCTTTGGAGTGGAGAGGAGAGGATGCAGCTGTGCAGAGAGAACTGCAGACACTGTGTACCTTTTTTCTCCGCAGTTCAGTCAATTGAACTTGACTTTTACAGCACTCCAGCTCCCAGTGGCCATTGTCTCACAGCAGCTTTTGCAAAGTGAGCATGGAAAAGTAGACGCAAAAAATGCATCAAATGAAGCCTGAGCAAAACTCTAGGATTGAAGGGAGCTTTGGGAAACAATTAAGCAAAACACAGAAAGTGTTATTCTAACAAAACTGAAATAAACACATAAAACCAGCCAAGAATAAAAGCCAGGTAACACTTGTTCGAATCTTGGTAATTTGACACCTTGAAGAAGTTGCACATCCAGCACTAAGGTGTAGTCACGTACTGAACAGTGCATAAATCTCAGCACCACTATCACATAAGAAGTTACTTGTGAGACACTGAAACAATAGACAGAGAATAAAACAAACAAATCCAGTTATAAGGGCCTGTTATTGCTTGCCATATGCTTGAGTTGTACTGACAAGAACATACTTTACAAGTCTCTGTCTGTCTTTTCAGGGATTACTTTACAATGATTATATTGCATTCAGTTCAGAGGTCAGATTAAAATATAGTGTCACACAGGCTTAGTATGTTAACAAAAGTGCTTAACAAAGCAAAGAGTGGAATCAATATAACCAGTAACCAATGCACATTTAAAAGCACTGGTCTTATGCATTATTTGTGTTGATTTGGCAAAGATCAAAGCAGCAGAGGCAACAGCAGTCTAAATAGTCAAACAGGTCATCTGACTAGACCGTCAAACAGCTACCCACTGAGTCAAAAAATGGACTGAAAAAGGTCCAGAAAAAATATGTTTGGCAGTGTGAAATTATCAACCAGAGGATGAGTGTAAAGTGATAGTGGACCCAGAGGAGAATCTACTAGAAGTGCTAGTTAATTCCCTAAGGGAAGAGTGAGGCCTCAAGCTTATTTTATGCATTTCTCCCTATGTATCAGCACACGTTAATGGAGAAACCCCAGTGAAATATGCAAACACAATAAATATTTTACCAACATACATCCACAGTTAGACTCATGCAGTTCTGATTTGTTGCTGCTAGGCACTGTAACTTATCCCCATGTGTGATATGGTTTATCACAGAACACCAAAATACTTTAACTTCATCAGAAACTCAGATCATAACTTCCCAAACTAGAATCGACTGAATGTCACTGTGATTTGGGTGAGTTTGCTGTAAATTGCTGTGCCATGATCTCCATTTCTCTGGAGACAGAGCTACAGCCATGGGCCTGAACTTGGTGTAATTCAGTCGTGGAGTATGTGGACTGACGATGACCTGCTCTGATTGCAATTACAGCAGGTCTATTGAAAAGGCAGGGCTGACAGGGCTGTGGTCCTATAGTCTGCATATGCACTCTGCCACCCTATCTGGAAATGCAATTATGCACAGGCAGCATTTGAGAGAAAGGGGTTGGCACCCAGTGAAGGTCAGGTATGGACATCAACAGAACTCTCTCTCTGAGTAAGATTGAGAAAACTGTGTTTTCATAGTTGTCAGATGACTTTCCTTTTTCCCAGTGTCCTTCAGACCAATCTTCCACTCGCAGGGAAAACCTGAACAAGGTGGAGGTAGAGTTAAAAAATGATAGTGTAGCTATTGTAGTTTTTTTGCACAGCATTCTATTGATACAGAAGTACTGTGTATTGCAACATTTATTAAATGTTACGATTTTACCTCAAGTGTATATGTGTCTGTTCTGATAGCTTTGTTTCAAAATATGCTGTAAGACCTTCTTGTGCTCTCACTTCACCGCAGGAATTGGATGTCAGATTTGCAAAACACACTAAGATGTTGGCTGAGTCCAGTGAAACATAATATATGTGACAAAACAAATCACATTCTATTGCAAACTAAATCAAAATGCTTTCATGCATTCTGTATCATTCACTAAGAAGTAACACTTTATTTGAAGGGGTCTACATAAGGGTAAAATGAGCCTGTTATAAACATGACATGACACATATCAGAAACATTAATGACACCTCATTCATGTTTATGACTGTTGTCATAAATTGTCATTCGTTTTTTGTAATGTCTGTATCCCAAAGTGTGCACTAAATGACACTTAATGACACATAATGTCATAAACATTAATTAGGTGTCATTAATGTTCATAATACATTTCATATCATGTTTATAACAGTTACCTTTTTATTGACCTCTTCAAATAAAGTGTTACCCACTAATATTATATCTAGGCCAAAATATCATGATAGTATTGTATTTCTGTGTCAACACTCAAATAGTGATTGCAGAAGTGCATGCAATAGTCAGTGACCGCAAGAGAGATGGAGAAAGAGAGAGAGAGAAAGAGAGAGAGAGAGAGAAAGAGAGGGATGAACAAACCCTGCTTTGTCCCCCAACCACTAGATGGATTAAAAGGTTGTGCCTGACTTGAGGTGCTGATGTTTTTGTGATAGGCAGTAATCTAGTCAAGAGGAGGAGTGCTTTTTTATGAGGGCTCTCGTCACAACTTCTCGGACTGATGGGTTATCAGTGTTTAATCTCTGTTGTTAATCATATATTACTCCTAGCTGATGCTCTCCTGATAATGTGGGTCTGCGGAGTCAAGAGGAAACTTGATAAGATGGTGGGATGGGATCTTTTAAAGATGAATGGTGTTGAAGGGAAGAGGGCAAGTTGAAATAAGAGGAGAAAAAAGCAAATAGAAGACAGGCACTTGGTTGACCTGTCACAGGATGTGGGAGAGGGCAGAGGAAGGGAGGGTTGAGAAGATGACCAGCTTTTGAGAGTCTTGAAAGAGATGGATGAGGAGAACGGTGAAGAGAGGGCATGCCTAAGGGAGAGTGAGAGAGAGAGAAACGGCATGTCAGGGATTGAAGTAGATGCAGGAGCTCCCACCAGCCTGGAGGAGTGTGAATCTCCTCTGGGTGAGTAAGGGGATTTATTCAAAAGGGACTGCATAATCTGCAGCATCCCTCTACAGGTTAGCTCAACTGATAGAAGCCTCACAGTCTGTGTGCTACTAAAGTATACCCATATGCTCTCCAATGCCCTTCACAGCACACAGAGTGCAGTAAGCACCAGCCTGTGGGGATTGTTGCAATATTACTTCAGTATGGTGAAAATAAATGAGTCAATCTGTGCAGCATTTGTGATACTGTACTGTATGTTTAACGCTATAGGCCAGGTAAAACACAGCATCCAGTGGCCATGGACATTCATGTCTTTAGCCAGGCTTTGCTAGATTGAAAGGGCGCTTCTCTGAAGTGCTGAAAGACATGGGGGGGAGGGGGGGTCTCTAAAGAGGAGATATATTGAGAGAGAATAGATTACAGTCAAGATACAATACACACTATATTAAATCAACCCCCACCCACCCACACACGGCATTTGCTTCAATAAAGAAGAAACTCCGTCATGCAGGTGTACAGAGGAGAGAGGGGAGGATAGAGCAATGGACTGAATTACAGAGAGCTGAGGGAATGAAGTGATCTTAATCTGAAGAAAAAGAGCAAGAGGATTGAGGAGAAGAGCGTGACCTGGTGATGAGTGGACTAGTAGGGCTGACATTTGGGTGACTTGTAGAGGATCTAGGATGCTGCTCAAGCTTTTTCTCAGGGAGGATATGCAGCTATTACTGGTGACTCTCCCAGTAGTTAGTGTCAGAAATGATCAGCACATTAATCAAGTCCACTTATAACTCTTTAGACTTTAGCAGATGGGAATGCCTTGGGACTTCCGAGAGAAGGACAAGCCAGAAAAAACAATGGGGTCAATAGGAAAGGAAAAGGGAGAGTAAAAGAATGATGAGCAAAAGAGATGGCCCTCGTGAGATGGCAGGATGACAGACCAAGTTGCTCTTAAATGTGAGATGTTCTTTGGCAAGCTTTTTTTGTGTGTTAAACGTGGAATAAATTAAATCCAAATGAATAGGCGATGACCTAGATAAGGCTAGCAATGAGCTAAGAGAGGACGTGCAGAGTGATGAAGCGGAGAGTAACAGCAGGATGCAAGAGAAGGGAGGAGAGAAGAGGAGAGGAGTGGAGAAGAGTGGATAGAGTGAGTGTGGATCCAGAGGATATGGGGTCCTCTTACACCCAAGCTGAGCACCGAGCAGATATTCAACCAATGCGGAGGGATGTGGAGGGATTGGACTAGAAAGCAAAACAGAGAAACATAATGTGTGATGATGATACTTGATACATGGTTATACATTTCAGATGCGGTGGGCATGCAGGCTCATCTTTTCATCTGTCGGAGAGCTTAGTGTCAAAAAGCGTAGTTTAGCTTAGCATGAATAGCATACATGAATTGTATAGCATATTGTTTTATGAATACTATCTGTTTTATCAAAATGAGTATCATTCAGACACAGATTCTTTTTGATCTCACCGATAATAGGATTGTAAGGTGACATTTTGACACTGAGCATGTTGTGGTAGTTAGAGTGAGGGATGGGAAGGAAGCCTTGGGGATGCAGTAAGGGCTGAGTCCCATGGGGTGGAGGGGAGGGGGGTCAGGTTGTTATTTTGGTGAGATAAGTAGGAGCATGTGAGAAACTGTGCTGTGGAGGGGAACACCAAACAAAGGCAGTGAGAAGGAAAGAGGGTTAGAAGGAGGCCAAAAAGGAGGAAATGGAGAAGGTCATCAACTAGATGGGCTGTCGGGCGAGCGCGGGAAATTGAGGAGCAGAAAAGGGGGAATGACAGGAGAAAGAAGGAGGGAGAGAGGGCAAGCGGAGAGAGATGAATTACAGGACAGCAGAAACGAGGAAGAACTCCCCCTCTGCCTCTGGTGTCGTAACCAAGCAGAGCAGGGCCCAGATAGGAGCTGAGGGAAAAAAAGGAAGAGGAGAAAAAAAAATGTGAGAGGAAGGCGATGGAGTGACAGAGATGGACAGTGCTGCAGAGGGACAGTGACGTGCGGAAGGAAAGAAACATAGAGGAACGAAGGCATGGGGGAAGAGAGGGGAGATGAAGAGAGACACAGCGCCTTAGTGGGATTGAGGCGGGGGAGGAGAGAGAGATGACAGAGCCCTACCTGGGGGCCCCGAGGGAGGGCGAGCAAGAGAGATGAAGAGAGAGAGAGGTAGGGAGAGAGACAGAGGCACACTGTCGGCACACCAGAAAGAAAGATCTGGAATGTCAGAGCTGAGAAGAGAATGCCATCATGGCAGCGAGAGAGAGGGAGAAAAAGAGGGACTCAGGTTCCTCAAAGCAATGAGGGAGCCTCCGAGCCCTGTGAAGAGAGGCAGGGAAACGAGAGAGAACAGTAGAGAGGCAGAGGACACACTGGAGGTGAGGATGTGTGTAAGGCTGCTGATGAGGGAGAGAGAGAGGGAGAGAATGGAAAGACTTCAAAGGGATGGACATCAAGGCAGCTGTTCTTTTGTTATACAATGGGACATATTTGAAATAGAATATTGTTTGCAGCCAGCTGATTACAATATTGGTTACCATATAACGAGCAAGACAAGATAAGAGGGTAAATTAGCTTTCATCTTACACCTTATAAAGCAAATCAAACTAATTAATTAATCATTCTGTGAAAATCCTTCTCTGCGACTGTCGTTAAACACAGAACATTCCAACAAAGGAAATGTGGCCAATATTATTGCATACAGTCCGGAAGAATCAGATTGTAGTGGTATGAGTACAGCACATGAGTCATACTGCAGTCACCCAGATACATTTCCAAAGCAGACACATCAAAGGCATTGCAAGCT
This sequence comes from Tenualosa ilisha, assembly GCA_015244755.2. Classification (NCBI taxonomy): domain Eukaryota; kingdom Metazoa; phylum Chordata; class Actinopteri; order Clupeiformes; family Clupeidae; genus Tenualosa; species Tenualosa ilisha. The sequence goes on from PYXC01002821.1 coordinate 4,670,419, forward strand.
AAAAGGTGTTTCGGGTTCAGTTGTTAATACTGATACCATTTCCCAGTCCATCTGAGGAAAACTTCTAAGGCTTTTCCATGAGTGTGCACTGTAAATGATCACAGAAATATCATATAAACTCATCCACACACACACACACACACACGCACACACACACACAGAGACAGTTGCACTCACACATACACACACAGAGACAGAAGGATGAGTTCTGAGTGCCATATGAGTGCCATAGATTGGTCTCCAGCAGCGTGTGACCTTTGACGGCGACTGCTGGAGGCTGCCCTCTGTCGTGAGCGCTGGCTGGGCACACTGCCCAGTGTCGGCCACCCTCAGAGTGACCCCTGCCCGCTTGGATTATCCACTTCACTCCTCCATCCTTGTAGCCCTCCTGAGTTAGCCACCGGTGAAGAGCTGGACCAGTCCATCCGCTGGTTGGCTGGTTTTGCTTACCGACGCCCGTGGTCACTGATGCCTTAGATTTGTTGGATACATGGACCACCTCTTTGAACAGGGGGGAAGACAAACACTATCACAGAGAGAAATCCTCGAGGCAAACACTCAACTGTCACACACACACACACACACACACACACACACACATACACACACATACGCACCTCTGTGTACTTGTGAAATCTCCAGTGTTTTGATGATGGTAGAACACTGGAAAATGTCTCCATAAGTGGCAATATGTGTACTGAATATCCCTGCATTTACAAGCCATTTCACCTCACAATAGTGTTCTTGTATGTGCATAAATTTGCTGTATGAACAAGACAGCATTGGCTATTTCATTCTAAGAGCTCCCATGAGGTTTAGTGAAACATGCTGAAAGCGGAAAATACAAGCGCTGTAGAACTCATGAAACTCATGAAATTTGTGTTGAATATTGAAATAGTCCTAAATGTGTTCAGAGCCCTTTAATCTATTATAAATTTCACAAAAGGCAGTGAGTCTATGCAGATTTTAAATTGTGCATCGACCTAGACCCTTATATCCTTCTCTGATGTGCAAAGAGCTCTCTACTAATGAATTTGATTTGTCTAATTAAGTTAATTAAAGCTTTGATGTCCAGCTGTATAAAGTGGAGTGGGAAAAGTGTGTGTCCAGTGCCAGCTCTCTCCCTCTGAATGCAGCTGTGCACAGTGCATCCATAGTCAGCAGGGAGGAGAGGTTCAAGTGTCTCTTGTTTTTTTTTAAGAAAGGTCATTCCTGTTGTATGAAAGCCCACCTTTGATGGGAACCTCCCTAGATTATGGACGATGTGTATGTATTGGGGACTGGTCTTCCATGCACATGCATGTATGTACAGTAGCCTATATACCACAGAATCCTGGTGAGCCATGCTTTGTGGTCCAACGCAGTGCCCTTCATGGATATGAAAAAAGTCTGCTAAAAATTCATTTACATATGTATTACCAAGATATTCTTCAAAATTAATCGCCTTATTTTCCCATTTAGGGCGTTCTTCAAAGGCAACCTGTTTTTTGTGGTCTCACTCTTTCTCTGTTTTCCTCTCTTTATCCCTTGCTCCCTGCTTTTCTCTCTCCATCTTTCTCTCTCTCTCTCTCTCTCGTTTTCTCTTTCTGTCTTTTCTCCCTGCCCTTGCATTTCTGCCTCCCTGCCACTGAACGGCCCATTTCCATTTAAATTGAATAGGACACACATCTTAATATGACAGCTTTCTTTTAAATGAGAGGAACGGCGGAAGCCGACCTCGGCTTCGGGATTGAGACGAGGGAAGTGCCGACGCCACACTTTTCCGTGTTTGCTTTTTCAGCCATGCAGGTCAGTGGAGTTTATGCAAGTGGATTGGGGACTTATTTCTCATATTTACTCTGCTCTACATCTGTAGGGATCATTTCTGCCTGAGTAAACACATGTTAATGATGAGGAGCAGCCCTCACTGAAGCCTGCTTTTGCACCCAGTGAGATTTACAGTACAGTGGAACACACCAGCTCTCCAGCTGGTCACTACGGAGGAATTTCTAGGATTTCTAGTCTTTTTAAAGGCTTTCTCTACCATTCATTAATCAATCAATCATGGTAGAACACTGGAATCCTTCTTCCATGGTCATGTGGACATGGACATGTCATTTGTCATGTTTTCTAGAATGAATACATTAATCATAACACCAAAAAAACAGCTGAAGTCTTCATATGCATTACCTGTCTAGATGCAATTTAGAGTGACCAAACAGCATGGCCTTAAAGCAAATAGACTGACAATTGTACAGTTTCACACAAGGGCTCTATCCGTTAACATAGCTTATACAGTGGAAAAGAGTCTCTTCTCTTTTTCCCCTCTGACTGTATTTTCATATGTCAGTGCTGGTTCAGCTTTGTAGCCAGCTATAGCAGGGTCATTTACCAATGGCAGTTTCCCCTTTTTATCTATGATTTATCATCACCCCAGATGTCCGATAAATCCTTCATTTCATAGAGGCTCAGAGGAGAGGCCATTTTCTGACCACTCTGAAAAGTTGCACATTTATTTCGCACTTCCTATACACAGACTGGGCTTTTCTGTGTCTTCTGGTGGAAGGAAGATTAATTGCATCTATTTAAACATATAGTTATTGCATATAAAAAGAGAGTTTAGTAACATTGGTGTTTAATGCAGCAAAACAGTTCATTTCGTAAGCGATTTTTTTCACCTTGTGTTAAGATTCAAGCAACCACCTCCCATGGTGAAATGATAAATGATGCTTTGCATTATAGATGGTGTATTTTCACTAAGCCTTAGCATTGTTTATTTTTTGAACACGGCAGAAGAGCACAGCCTCTAGGCATTGTCTTGGCTAGTCATTTCACAATGTTTGTTGCCCAAGAGGGCCTTCACTGCAGTGGACTGGCAAGCGCCTGGGAGGCCATTTGTGTGTGTGTATGTGTGTGTGTGTGTGTGTGTGTGTGTGTGTTTTGAGGGGGTGACAGAGCTTTCATCGTCTTTAAATGTGCCAAAATTAGTCTGGGGAGGTGAAAAAACAGGGAGCTGCCTGGCTTTTGAAGAATTAATAAGCCCTTCCTCATTTGAATGTGCTGAGCAGCGCAGACGGTCTCTGTGAGCCCCAGTTTTCCATTTTCTTGACAGGGCCTTTGATGAGCACTGATAAGGTACAGCGGCGCCCAGGGAGCTAGCATCTTACCATAAAAAGTGTGTGAGTGTGTGCATGTGTGTGCGTGTATGTGTGTGTGTGCGTACGTTGTACGTGTGTATACACAAAGTCAAGCCTTGCAGATCTGAGCCGTGCCTGATTATGCGCCTGCTTACCGGTAAAAACACTTTCCCTCCCCACCAAGTTTTACAAGCCCACTCCAGCTCCATCACAGGCGATGACTCGAGGCGTAAGGGAGATGTGCGTGTGAGCTGCATTTTCGTTTAAAGTTTATCGTGCTTTCTAACGCTAATGTCCCCCTCAGGACCCACGGAAAATGTGCCGTCCAAAAACAGGAAGCTTGTGTTATGAGCTCATAAAGCCTCGCACTCACACACTTTAGATTTCTACAGTTGTCTCCCATCTCCACTGAGCACCTATGGCAAATAGTAAAGCTGCGTCAGGAGGTGATACATGTACAGCCTTCGCCTAGGGCCTTTTCACTTCTGCATGCGTGTCAGATCCATCCGCCCGCAACCCATTAGTGGGGATAAGAGGTTAAAAAACAGTGGGTCAATAAGTAGTGATGCTGATATGGAGGTGGAGAGGTATCCAGAGGCGAGAGGTGAGGAGAGGGAGGAGCAGCACAGTCAGCAGAAAGCACTCAAGTGTGTCACTGCCACAGAGCACTCAGAGTGAACACCGGCCAGTGGCAAAGAGGTGGGAATCGGCCAAGGAGTTGAAGCAGGTGTCCCTCTCCTGTTGTTTGGGCCTGGCCCACTGTGAAAGCATCTATTAGCAGTTGCACCACCTGCAGCAGCAGCAGCATCAGCAGGCCATCTTTGTGGCTCCAGAATCCCCAGTGTGGCTAGCAAAGCCCCGGGGCTGGGGATGAGTTAGCACCAGTAACTACTTTGCTACCATTCATCACATGGGTTATTTATGTGCCAGTGACAGCTTATGAATGTGTTAAATATAGCTGATGGCTGGGTAAATGGGAAGCAGTGTGTGTGTTTGTGTGTGTATGTGTGTGTGTGTGTGTTTGTGTGTATGCACGTCTGTTTGTTCGCCACAGGGGATTTGACTCAAGCTCCCAGAGTTGAGCAAACCTCTCGGGAACAGCTGAATTTCCATTCTGTTTTTTTTTTTTTTTTTTTTTTCGGTGGTAGTGCTAAATTTTTAGCTCAGCTCTGAAAGTGTAATCAGGCGACTAGCCCAGAAATATCTTTCTCAGGGAGAGCAGGAAGAGGAACTGCACTGAACAGGTAACACAGCAGGCCCTGAACAAATAGGTGTGGCGCCAGTGTCTATTTTACATTCCCCTAGTTCAACTGAAGGCATCTAGAGACAATGCACTCAGAAATACTTAAAAATTCTGATTCTGTTCTATTCTATTATTTTCAGAATGCCTCCGAAATCAGTCACTTAGACCTCCAGTGACTCCAGAACCTTCTAAAGCATAACCTTGTCCTTTTACGCAAGAGCGAGCAATGAGTTTTACTGATGTGTCACGTTTCATACCAACAGCAGATCACTATCTTTCTATCCAAATAGAGGCTTGGTAATGCGCTTCCATTCATGTGAGCATTTTAACAGCACGGCAGGTTGTCCTCTCCTCTCATTAGCCTACTAAATGGCTGCATGGAGGGAAACAAAAGACATTTCTGTGAGTGGAGCTTACCCAGTGCGCTGTTAACCAGTGTGCTGTTCGATCTCTTCAAGCGATCATCACAGTGCGCACAGAGAGCAAGCTGAAAGGTTTTTTTTGTGTGTGTGTGTGTGTGTGTGTGTGTGTGTGTGTGCACGTGCATTGTAGAGATACGCAGCGAGAGAGGCGGTGGGCTTTGGAGTGTGATGCGAGGCTGGTTTTATAGTGGTTTTCCCTGGAGTGTTAATGAAACAGCGGGACCCGGCCACCCGGCTGAACCCCTCAGTGGGAGCTCTTTTGTAAGGTTTCCAGAGGCTGCGCTCACATCTAAACTGAAGTGACACGCTGGTTGTGGCGGGCAGAACAGGGGAAAGTGGTGGTGGGGTGGTTGGGCTCCCCCAGTGAGAAGGGGTGTGGAGAGGAAGACCTTTGAATAGGCTGACTGACAGTTCGAACAGTCTGAGGAGATGGAAACGCGTGTTCCTCTGCGCACATACACACTCGCACACACATACACACACACACACACACACGCACACACAGAGAGAGACACACACCCCTCTGTGGCTCCATCAGGCCAAGATTAGAGCACGGAGGCCTTCATGGCATTTGGTGGCGTGTGGTGGCGGTTAGTTGTGACACGCTGTCAAAATGTTGCCGCTCTCCTCTGTCGAAACAAGCCATCACGGCCAACTCCTGACAGCAGATGTGCTAATTTGCAGTGAATTCAGCCATCCATTCCATGTTTGTGTAATTTAGACTCTGTGTTTGATTTAGATAATTACTGAGACATTAGCCAAGCCTGAATTAAGTAAGAATCAAATGCATTTTTATGGTAGTCATTACCACGAGTGCAGCAGGTCGCTGATGTCATGGCCTCGTCCATCAAACGGCTGTAAACGGAGTCCCCTGCTTCAGTCCTCCATGTGGCCTTTAGTCATTCACCATGGAATCGGTGCTCAGTTCAGGCACCATCATTTCTTGTGGCATTCCTTATAACACACTTTGGAGCTTCAGGTAATCCAACCTCAAATCCAATTGTAAGGACAATGATTAGCTCCTTCGTCATGGCCCTGCGGCTTTAAGCACAAGACCCCTATTTTAATTTATATGTGATAAAATGTATCATGCCCGAGGCCATATACAATAAAGGAGATTAAAATAGGACAGGAGGATACCATCAAAGTCTTCCCCATCTCTCCCATTCTCCCCCCTTCTCTTAGTTCATCAAACATTTTGTTTGCTTTGCCTCTGGCGTAGACTCCTCAGTCCTTTGTTTTGTTCTCCGAGATGAATTACCACGGTCATTAGTATAAATTACGATTGAATATTTGTTTTGAGGGAAGCGTCCAAGGTCAATTATTTGATGTAATTGCTCTGCGGCAGACCCCGTTGTGGATGTCCTTTTGAGACAGTGTGCGAAGAAAACAAACAAGATATTTGATTTTGTCATTACCCCAAATCACAAGAGCCCCATATCATTGCATTGGACAATTTCATCTAATGTTTACGTACTAGGTACTTTGAAGACTGGAAAGGAAATTGTACTCTTGGTATCTCAGCATGCCCTCATTTTTCAATTGCAGGGGGGAAATCAAAATGGCTTCTTTTGAAATTCATCAAGAGATTTCTTTAAAAAAAAAAAAAACCTCATTGAATAGACATTACAGAGAGCTGAATCAGACCACTACTGTGCTCAAATGTTCAGAGGCTGTTTTTATTTTCAATAAATAATGTAGGACATGACACAGCCTTTGAAATCATTATTACCCAGAGTTGTGACTATCACACCACACTGAAATACTTTTATGATGTGGACCCTCCTCTACATAGGACCTTTCATTTTTATTAAATTATAAACAGTCATATGCCCCTGCACATAGTGTTTGTCCCACAGCAGTCTTTTAAGGCTATGAGAATATGAGGCGATCTTTCTTCATTTAGAGTTATTGGTCCCAAAGCCACCAAAAAAAAAAAAAAAACGTTTTTGTGGAAATGATGGCGTGCGTTACCTGAGCCTGGGCTGAGGCTGAAACCCTTAATGACACAATTAAACTCCAACAGCCAAGTATCTATAGAGCAATTAACCTTTGATAAACCAATTACTATTTAGGATTTGATGACAGAAGTTGGGCCCTGGAGGATCATATTCTGGTTTTATAGGGGACTCTCGTCTCCAGATTAGCTTAGCCATGCCGTAAAATTGTCAGCGTTCCTTGTTTTCTGGCGTATTGATTCCATTGTGCTGAGCCATCACAGAGTGTTAGATGGAGAAAGAAAGAGGAAATTACTGTGAAATAAAGCCAGGGTGGGGAAGGAGGTGTGTTAGACTTCAAGAAGGAGAGAGCATCTCACAGCACAACATGATCGGGACTCTCTGAATGCCCCCCCACACACATACACACAGAAAAACATACTCCATAATAAATAGTGTATGTCTATAGTCTCTGGTCCCATTCTATCAATGTTGCAATCTCTCTAGTCGCTATGGATACAGCTGTCAGAATGGGGCTCAGAAATATCGTTGCCAACATTGGCCTGATTGTATATTGTCGTTGTTGAAGCCATAAAATACATATAAATGTCCCTGAAGGATTTACCACCTGTCAGTGAACACTGCTTAATGTGAGTGTGAGAAATTTACTATGGGAATATCATTTGTCATGTGTAATCTTGCGGGGAAAAAGAAAATATGAAATGTGTTTTGCTGTGAAAAAGTCACAGGAGGTTACGTGCATTGGCCCCTGCGGTGGTCAGGGTTGACGCGTCAGCGCTAGCCGTCCATCACGCACATGCTGCAGCCACTGCATACTGGACGCCTCTCAAAATCCATTCGACTCACAAACATGCCAAACATAAATTTATCTGGGGGAAGTTAGGAGCATTATAATTCCCCACCGCCTCGCCAGCCCCGGAGCCTTCCGAATGCGATAATAGAGAATTGATAATATTCTTTATGGCTCACTGTGGGCCCCCAAATGCCTTTTGCATTCCTCCTTTCATCAAGCTTAATGGCAAGAAAACTAGATGGAACGCAGTGGATGCAGCCCTGCGCTGACAGACGTGCCTGACTGCTGTATTCAAACCCCAATGAGACGCCCTGATGGATTTTCTATAGGCGCAGTAGCATGTGGACGTTTTTTTTTTTTTTTCTTGGACCCCTATTAGTATGCATGGAGATGGATCTTTTTGTGTGTGATTTTTTCCCCCTGTTTCATCAATGGATGACTCAAAGGAATCAGAATTCTATTGTGAACCTTTCCATTCATCCACACCGATCAATGACAAAGGCACAGGACTGATAGTCTCGGTGGTCGTTAATTCTATGCCATAGCATGTAATGAAGCAGCCGGCCTGTCTGAAAAGACATTGTGTGGAATACCTCTGCATCGTATTGATGCCGGGTTTTAATTTCCTGCCTCTTTTTGCCAAAGCGTTTGCTATTACCGTCAGAGGCGATAGGAACGGCTAATGAAAAACCGTCTCCCACTCTCCACTGTCATGGTTGCATAATGAAGCAGAGAGAAACTGAAAAACTAATAAACTACACATTTCTCTCAGTGCTCACACCAAATCAGATCAGGCTAACTGATGGGCCAACAACAACAGTCTCCTATTGCCCTTCTCTCTTTAAACACCGCACATGTGTTCCATCTTGGGAAAGATGGAAACAAGCTGATATTGGGGAAAAATGGGATGGGGGTGTCTGCGTGTGTATGTGGGTGTCTGTGTGTGTGTGTGTGTGTGTGTGTGTGTGGTGGAAGGATTGCAAGGGCCATAGTCCTTTTTCTTGTCACTCTGCTAAAGCCCTGCTTAGTGTTAGCACCCTGAAACTAGCTGCCTAATGAACAATAGCTGGCCCAGCAGTGGCAGCCAGCGTGACGACAGAAGATTGCATTTAAGATGGCATTTCATCACACAGTGGGCTCACAGATTTGGTGCCACACACACACACACACACACACACACACACAAATACACACATGCACACACTGAGTGTAATTTCAGCCGTTGGTATGAATTATGTTATTTTGGCTGTATGACATAAGGAAAAGCCATGGCAAGTGTATCTGTCATTGAAAGCATGTTCTCTGACAGGCCTAGGCTTCTGAGATATGATTGAGTTGTGAAAGATTTGAGTGGAAGGAACTAATTTTGGGGCTGCCTTGCATTTATAGTCCAGACCGTAATTTTTATTCCAACTGGTGGCTTAGGGATCTGTAGTCAGTCCGTGCATAAAAGGGTTTGACTGATCTTTTTTGTAATGGGAAATTGTGTAAATTCAACAAAATATTGATCTGTAAAAAGTGTCATGAAAGCTTTGTGAGGAGTCAGACTTAATTTAATCTGGTTAGATTGGAAGCCTTACAGGTGTACTGAATCATGTAACCTCTATTATGGCTGTATCATTGAAAATGTTATGCTTCTATGGGGAAATTAACCCCATCATGAGCAAGCGTCGACTCCCTTCATGTTCTCACCCATAAAGCAACCAATAGCCCGTGTCCACTGGTCTCTCCTGTCTGTCAGTGTTCACTACGCTGCACTGCCCCTTTTCAGGGCTTCTGGACACATTACTAAATCGAAAGCTTTCGGACAGAGGGTTGTTGTTTCAACTTTAGTCTCAGTGGTAAAAGACTGCCAGGAGGTGTCACTATAACCAGGTGTGAGGCAGTTTAACCCTGTTGAGTACATGTCCAAAAGCATATGTGGGTTGACCCAAGGCACAGAAGCCAATAAGGATAAAACATGTAAACGAACCTGTCTTTTCTTTACCAGTTTAATGACAAAAATTATTGAAATTTGTCTTGTGTTTCAGAGTATACCTCTAGTAAACATATGAGTTGTAAAATGTCCCTTGAGCATTCTTCATAGTCATGGCAACCTCTGTCACCAGTGGTCAGAGGCTAAACGCAATTTGACCAACTTCAATGATCTCACAGCCACACATTAAAGTAGGGAGCTGCCGCAAGCAGTTCAGGCCACTGATATCATTATCATATGCTCATTTGTTCCCATTAATATTTATTAATGCAATCTAAAGTACCACTAATGAAGCCAAGGTCATGACCACTTTCATGGTCTGACAGCTGCTGATGGGGTGTAAATTTCATCAACAAACTTTTGTAGGTATGAGAGGTCCTTGTGTTGCTAGCAGCCATTTGCCTAAAGACATCCAACATTGTCTCAATTAGCACCCTAATATGTTTGATATGAGTTTTTTTGGCATGGAAGCACAAAAAAACTAAACATGGTCTCCAATTTTGAAAGGTTCCAAGGCAGTTTTACTCAGAGCACCATTCCCTGGCTGAGTGTCCTGTTCATCCAAAAACTCATTATTGACCACCATCTGTGCTCCGTGACCAACGTCCAACAGCTCAAAAACCCAACAGAGAAACAGTGAGAGAGTATCCCTCAGAATCAGCTTCATCCTGGCTGGCTTGCCTTGTCCTCTCCCTGTGCAAGAGGGTGATACTTCAGCCTCTCCTCACTCTTCACCTCGCCAACTGCATTTGGAGGCTCTCTCTCACACTCGCTTCCCCTGTCTCCTCACATTCCTTACGCACACAAACACACACACACACACACACACACACACAAACACACGCACACACTGGCTATGCTGATTGGGGTAAATGCTTTGGACCTGAGTGCACTTTTATTTGGAGACTGTGCTTTAAAATCTAAGAGTGTCTGACCAGTCATAGAATTTGAACTCACATCATGAACAGATGGGGAGTGGGTGGACACAAGAAGCTTCTATTTCTTTTTTGATGCCGCAGTGTTGATAGTCTCGTGTTTGGTTAAAACAAATGCAAACACAGTTGCCACTCCTGAATGTGGAGACTGAAGTAAAAGGAAACTCAGATTGGGGTCTGTCAATTATACTTCTGCAACCTCTTTATTTGTTTACTTGTATAGTATGGCAAATGGACTGCATTTATATAGCACTTCTCCACTCCTTCAAGCACTCAAAGCACTTTACAATGTATGCCTCACATTTACCCCTTCACACACTGGTGGCGGAGGCTGCCATGCAAGGCGCCAACCTTGCTCAAGAAGCCCCAGCCCTTCCCTCAGGAGGAGGTTGCCAAATGGTACCACCACCTCCAGTGCCACCATCGCATCACTATAATGTACTTGTATACTTAATTGTTACAGGAGTTGTGAGAGCAAACAAAAGATTCTAAAACTGGGTTTTAAAGTTTTCCCAGCATTAAACCCTTCGGATCTCTTAGTGGCTTTTCCAGCAGACTGTGACACATGCTTGGATTGCCTGGGCTGCAGTGAATCTGTGGAACTGTGTGAGGGTGAGAACATTTGTGCTGCAAAACAGAGGATTTTCCTGGGAGGGGCAGGAAGGAGATGCTTCTCCAGGCTGATAAGAGGGATTTGTGTCTGCAAAGCTTGATAGTGTGGATCTCAGTGGCTCAGAGTGCTTGGTCTGAGAGGTCGTCCCTGTCCCATGCTAATGTTGCTGCACGGGTCGCGCTGCTCACTCTGCCTGAATGGCTGCCTTGGCAAACCTCTGCAAAACTTTTCCCTTCTTACTTAGAAAGCTACTTTCAGAAGACCCAGCACATCTTCATGCCTTCACTGTGCCTTCAGCTGCCATTCAACTGTACACTGAAGAACTGTCCAATAATACAGAAATCCATCGTCAGTGGTCATTTATTTATTGTTTGACCATCTATGCTGGTTCAGTGAGAAGGGGAGTTTTTCATGACAGGATTCTCTCAAGTTTGCCTCTGAAAGTGACTTCATATGGGAATGATGGAGCAAATTTTTTTCTGGCAGTCAGTCAAAGTCAGAGTCGTCACCTTCAGATGCATCCAGTAGCCGGTGTCAGTAGCTTCCTTTATTAGCCCACAGCCGCAGACTCGCCACAGCTGTCACAATCACTACACATTCAGCCGAGACAGCAGGCAGAGCACACTTGCCCTTTTAGTCAATTGGAATTGAAATTCCGCGAGGCTCTTTTGCGCTGAACTGAAGCATTTTGTGATGGAGTGAATGTGACGGGCTGCATTAACTTTAGCTCTGTCTGTCTAAGGTGGGATTAAATGGCTACCTTGACATATTAGCCTCCTGTTGAAGAGCTTTTGGCCTTTTCTCAGCTTGATGTGTTATGTAAAATGGTACGGTGCAGTCGTTTCAGCATATGGTCTGGAGGTGCAATTATGGGTAGATCGAGGCTAGTTAGATAGCTCTTAAATGTGTGCATTTATTTCTGCACTTTAGCTATGGAAGGCACCCATGTAGCTGTGATAAAAGGAAATTGATCAGTGTCTTTTTTTCCATCTTAGCAAAAATCCAAGATGCAAATCTAAATTGAACTTGTGAGGGTCTTGCAAATGTGGATCAAAGAAAATGAATGTCTACAGATGTTAAAGTGAGCAGAACAGCAGTAATTTAATTACCTTTAGTGTGGAATGGCATTCAGCCTAATCAGAAGCATTTCTACCAGGGAGGTCATGCTGAGAGAAAGGGCACTTGGCTAGTTAGCTGTGATTAAAGCGTAAATCTTACACTGTACTCTGTGTCAAAAAATGGAGGGTAAAAATCAATTTAGAGAATAAAACCTGATAGCAGAGCTATCTCCTTTGACGAATAACCTGCATCCCTTTGAGTCTTCTGAGTTTCTTTTCTTTTTTCAAATAGTGGAAAAAAATCTGCATTTCATCATCCTTGTTCTGGGAGGTTCTTTTAAATACAGCTTCAAGAACCTGAAATCTTTGAGCTCTCATTTGTATTCCTGGGATGTAGTGAGCAAAACTTGCAAATAGTCTCAGCAGAATTACGAGTTCCCGGGTATCATTAGGTGTGTTTGGGACACTGACTATTTTTGTCTGAGCTTGATGTCACTTTTGATATTACACTGAATGAAATAATCAAGGTGATGTGAGAGAGCTCATTTCCAGTGCGTTAGAGCAAATAATTATGAATCTGAACACTGTCACCAGAGATATATTTTTGACATTATGTAGACATGTAATTATTAGTCTTTCTCACACTGAAATATAGATGTCACACTGTAAACAAATCTGTGACCATAATTAATGTCAGTGCCTGTGAATGTAAAGGTTTGCGTAGACACATATGTGACTTTAGTGTCTAAATTGCAGGGGCGTGTCTAGCCTTCAAGTGCAACCTGGGCTTAGCCTGGACCAGATGAAGTCTATTTCAAAGATGAGCAAAGGATTTTTTTTTTAGGTAAAAAAGGGGTTATATTATAGCCTACTTGACTAGATTGGCTATAGTTGACTGCCTAAAATGATCATTTCCTTGGGCCTACTTTATGTTTTACAGCTTTTACAGGTTGTATTCCTTTTTTAACTGAAATTATGTTATGTTCAGCTAATTCATACATCATTTGCATAGGCCTTTTACTGGCAAAAAGGGCAAATGGATTGTTGGTGACAGCCATAACTCCATTTAAATGCCAGGTAGGTTATTTGAATGATTGGCCTATGGAATTTGAGGATTCACTGTAGCCTACAGGCTACAAGAATGTACAAAATGTCTAAATAACATTATGCTCGCTCATCTCATCAACATGGAATTGTTTATAAAAGAAATGCTGATATAGTCGACACTGTTTTGGATAATTGGGCGGTGGTAGCGTAGCGGTTAAGGAACCTGGCTAGCGTACAAGTAGCAAGAAAAACTGTGGGTTTGCATCCCAGCTGCCACCGTTGTGCCCCTGAGCAAGGCACTTAACCCTAAGTTGCTCTAGGGGAGACTGGCCCTGAGCAATTGATAGCTGACAAAATATAAGTCGCTTGGGATAAAAGCGTCTGCCAAATGCATAAATGTAATGTAAATGTAAAATGGATAATTGTGTACTTTTACTTTAAGAGATTTGGACGAATGTTTAGAACTCCTATTTTTATTTTAAAGGCTTGAGTGAAGTCAAGTTGAGTTGAGTTAAGGCTGCTATAGGTGTTCTCCATGCATTTGCTTGAAACTTTTTTGTAGACTATCTGAACAGTTTGGAGGTAGCCTAAAAACAGTCATAAAAAAAGGAAATTGCATAATAGTGAAAACATGCAGCCACATGAAAATACAGACCTCCTTTTGCCATTTCCATATCTGCGCAGTTAAAAAGACAACGTTAAAAATTAAATAGGCCAATTGAAAAGATAATGTTAAAATGAAATAGGCCAAGGCAACATTTAGCTTTTAATTCTCCTGGTGAAACTGTGCTCCTGGGGCTGCTATGACTCAGTGGGCTAAGGCATCCTACCATAAACCCAGGAATCCAGGTTTGAGTCTAACCCAAGGTTATTTCCCGGTCCTTTCCCATCTCTCTCTCCAATTCAATTCCTGTCACTCTCTACTGTCCCATCATAATAAAGGTAAAAAATGTCCTTTTACCCATATTATCAAAGAGAACCAGAATGCCTCAACTCTGTGGCGCGCCTGTCAGTTGAACAACCGTGGAGGTGCCATGCCAGCCAGATCAACAGCTTATGCAGCGGAAAACACTTCTGTAGGCCTATATGATGTTCATAACTCAAAAGAATTTCAGTTTCTTAATAAAAGAATTTTACTCGCCATGCCGTTTCTCTGCACTATAGGCTAAAAGGTGGCAAACTTTGTGTACTATAGACTGGATGTGAATATCAAACTCATCAGTTTAGCCAGCCCACCTCATCGTTTTTCTGATGGGATGCTTTGTTCATTTTGAAAGCCTGAGAATTGTAGAAAAAGCTACAAATGAGGTTATCTAAATAGCTAATTTCACATATTAATGTTATTGGGGCTACCGTTACCCAGGCTGGGCGCTGGTAAAATCGACGTCCTTGCTACATTGTAAATGTGCACATAAAAGGTGTTTGTCAGTGAAGTGTGTATGTATGTGAGTGTGTATGTGGTATGGATACAGCCATTTGCCATGTGTGTACATGTGTGTGTGAGAAAGAGAAAGAGACTGACAGAGAGTCTTCTTCCATCAGGCCTACTCCATCTCCCCTAAGAGAGGCCCCCATGCGTGTTATTATCTTCTATTTTAAGTGACTCCCTGCTGGGTGGTGCGCAAAGTGAAAGGAGCAGCAGCTGAGTTCAGACAGTTTCCCGTGGAGTTGGGTGAGTGTGTGTGTGACTGATAGGCCAAGTTCGTCTGTCCACAGAAGCTCCCTTAGACACACACAATGAGACACCAACACAACACACCAACAAAACACAAACACGCGCACACACACACACACACACACACACACACACACACACACACACACACACACACACACACACACTCATGTCACTCAACACTGCTCTTACCCCCATGGCTACACTCCCCAAATGCCAAATCTGTCACATGTTATCGGATTTATTCAGGCGAAGACAACTGTAAAACTAATCATGATGTTTCCTTTTATGAATTTAAGCTTCTTAGCGCAATGACAGAAAACAAACAAATGACGCATGAGTTTAGCCTCTGGACAGTGTGTGGAAGTGTATAGATATCCACAAAATATTGGCCTAATTAGTATACTCAACATTTTCTGAATTATATATCTGCATTATTGAAGTGGGAGTATAGATAGTTATTTCAGTTTCAGCAGTGGCAAGACTAAGCTTCACATTGTGATGCTATTAAACTGCAACCTTACATAAAACAGGGCTTTCCTTACTGTAACATATTATTGTGCTGCATCAAATTTAGCTATTGATCTATTTATGTTGCAGAATTAAAGCAATTCCATTGGAAGGCCTGAGGTCCATATTTTCCCTACACTGCTCAGAGTACTAACATGCAATATCACAAACACATCTACGTTGTGTGAAATGTACACAAGCAACAATCAAGTGCCTGAAAAGCCGCTTTCCAGCGTGACACTGGACTGTGATTTCAAACAGTCAGTCAAAGCGATACAATGCTAAGTGTCGGACACAGATAAAGTGCGCTGGCGGGCAGCCGTGAGCTAAGCCAATCAGCTGCTGTGACACGGGCCAGGCAGCCATTGTGAGTGGCGGCAGCATAATCTCCTCTGAGGGCTGGTGGGAGGACTAAAGCCTTCACCCCCGAGCAGATCCGAGTGCTCTGGTCTTTCTGTGGCATCGGAGAGAAGAGGCTCGTGCTGCTGGGATTGTGGTCAGCATTTATCATCATTACACTGGGACCTGACTGTCACCTGTCAGTCATCATTGTAATGACTAGAGGACTTTTTCTACCTCCCCCACCACCATCACTATAACCCACATGCCCCATGAACATAATGAAGCAGTGTGTGCAGCAATTACCTCTTCAGGGCACATAAATTGGCATTCAAACGGTTATAATGACAGACAAAAAAATCTGTTTCTCCTTTGCAAATACAGCTAATGCATTTTAGTGTCCAATGATTGTAATCGTGGTTTATAGTGTCCTTCACAGCCCATACATCCTGCTGTCATTCATGGAAGCACACATATTTCCAGTAGCTAATGATAATAGTTTGTTGTAATCATAGTGCAGCCACTGTACATACTGGGCATGCCTCTCAGGACATACTGTAAAGTATCAGGGAGGTGAGAAGCAAATACATCCTCTGGCAGGCAGTGGTTAGAAATACAGCGAAAACATAATATGAAATTCAAATACATACATTATCTTTATTTTAGTATCCTTAAATGGGCTTTAGTCATTAATGAAACTGAGAATTCAAAAATAATGTTTATGCTGTGGAAGGCACTGCTTGCTCATAGATATTACTACAACATCAATACCAATTACTACTACTACTACTAGTACTACTACTACTACTACTACTACTAATAATAATAATAATAATAATAATAATAGTAATAATAAGACAGATGCTAATACATGAAGTGAATGCTAATTATATACAATAAAAGTGTGATAACATAATGAGTGAAATAATAGACTGTACATGCACATTAGAGTGAGTGGCTGGTGGTTGCCGCAGTGTTGTTGCCAGGGCGGATAGGGGAGTGAGGGCCATGCCGAGTGAGAAGAAGAGGGCACAGGGCTCAGTCATATGCGAAGGCATCAACCTCCTCCTGCCGTCGCCTCATGATCTCCTGCAGCTCCGAAGTGCCTTGGAATCTCTGTGAAAGAGTGTTCCAGCATAAACTCTGTCATTTTGAACGTAAATGAGATTCGCACAGTGTTCATCATGCCACAGTTGAAACATTTTTGGCACCTACTATCAGACTAGATGCTGGTGAATAGAACTGGGGCTGTTTGACCAACTGCTTGTGAAACACTGAGGTTGGCAGGTTGGCTGTGCATTGGTGAGAAAGACTTTTACTGGCTTCAGATGAAATAATTCATTTCAGTTAGACCATGAACAGCCCCAGGTGAGGCACTCATGGTTAACTAAGTGCATTTTATGTGTTTGCTGCATTGGGGAGTATTTTATTTGCTACAGCCAGGACCACTCTCATCCATTAGCCATAACTTATTGATGGCTAAATCCAGTGGACTGCTGCAAGTATAGCAAGCATTACTCATCTCTTGATAAACTCTCCCTTTCCTCTTATCCATTCATTCGTGCACAGGAAGAGCAGCAAGAACATCCACCCTGCAGGATGGCCAACTTGTTCGGTAGGCTACGATAGGAGAATTACAACCCAGTACAAATGAAGATTAGCATTTTTATTCCTGACTGGACGGTCCTATCCTAGCTCGAATGAGGAACTGTGAGGATAAAAGCCAGACAGGCAAAGGGTGGTGATGTGGTTAGGTCTAGTGGTGGTGGTGGGTGCGGGATGGGTTAAATGCAGCTGGCAGCCATGCAATTAAGGAGCCGCTGATAAAAGAATGAGAGGCAGTATGAAACAGACTGCCCTGATACGCGGAACACATTAGAGTGGCGAACATCATGAATCAGCTTAATTGTCAGCTGATTGCTGAACTCCACTATAACGTGACCTGCCTGAACTAGCACACTGCATTGTATTTCAGGGATGCTCTGCAGGCAAGGTCTGATCTCTACAATTTATAATTTTACTATCTTGTACTGTCTGTGTGCTTCCTGATAGGTCTACTTCGAAAAAGAAACCAGATGGCATTTTAATGAGCATGACTTTTTCAGGAGCCAACTTTATTGCTTAAAGTATTCAGGTTGTCAAAACCCTAATGTCTGAGATATTCCAACTACATTCTACAAATCTGAATTTCAAAAACAGACCTTCAACTTAGACCCTGCTATGTAGAGCTTTGCACCCTCACTACCATGCCTCTTGAATCACAATGATTCTCTAGTTTGCAAATATTTTGTAAAATAAAAAATAAAAAAAAACACAAAGGGGGTCAAGTACTCTATTTGTCATTTTGCGGGCAGATGTTTACGCTGATTAGATTAGAAAGTTATCCTAAGAATTATTAGTGTAGTCTGCTGTGTATGTGAATATTGCCTTCAAGCTGTTTGCTATGCTCATTAATTAGATGTCTGTTTCATATGTATATGTAGTGATTAAACGCAGCCCCTTTGACCAGGGATTGTAATGATGTTGAGGGTGCTGGTTCTGTGTGTGTGTATTGGTGCATGTGAATCTGTAAAAGAAAAGAGAGAGTGCAGCTGCACTAGAGAGATACTCCTATACTGAAGCATGGGCACATTTACACATTTGCATTGAGATTTGAGAGTATGTGTTGTCAGTGTGTGAGTGTGTGTGTGTGTGAGAGAGAGAGAGAGAGAGAGAGAGGGAGAGTCAGTGTTGATGCATTAGAGAGAGCTACTCATAGAATATGGACACATTTACGTGTATGTGTTAGAGAGTATATATATATATATATATATATATATATATATATATAAAGACAGAGAGAGAGAGAGGAAAAAAGAGAGTTTGCGCACATGCACACTGCATGGCTCACCTCTAGCTGTGTTTTCTGCACAGTGACCTGACTGTAGACACGGGCCCCCTCATCCCCACACACAGCCTTCAGCTCCTCTTTGCTCAGGGAGAAGAGTTGAGCTCCGGTCAGGATGCCCAGGCAGTTCACCGTCCTGAGGCCCACAACACGGAGACAGATGCAGACTCTAAGTGGACCCTCTGCAGTTATAAAACACTCCACCTTTCACAATGTTTGAAGAAATTTTCCTCAGTTTTTTTCTGGGGAGATAGTAGAGTAGAACAAAACCCTCTGTGAAAGCCTCAGGCTCTGCACTCGGGGACTGAACTCTGCCGACCACCAGCTCCTGCCTCGCTGTCTCCTGGTTCAGCTGAGACAGCGTGCCGGTGTGTGTGTTTGCACTGTCATGACCCAAAGGGAACTGTGAGGAGAGCATTCCTCTCCTGTGATGGACAGCTGGCTAATCACTTCCACCCCAAAAGGGTTGAGTATTCCCTCCAAATAACAAGGACCCATATTCCAAACCCTTAGGATGTCCCACCCTAGCCTGGTGCACTTTGCGTGATGGGTAGATGTTTTCAGTGAACTTTCAAAATATCGGCATGCCAGAGCCCTCTGATTACTAAAGTCCCAGCTAAAGCTAACCTAAGCTAATTGAGAGATCCCTGACTGTGCTGTAGCAAAACATGATATGGAGTGGAAGCACTAGGTGGCGCTAGCCTGGCCAATCCCATCCTGCCTAGTGTAATTAAAATCCCATTAGCCTACACCTGACAGAGCTCATCAACCCCACACCAGGGGCATGGGAGTATTAGTGGCACATGAATGCGAGAGATTGGGAGGCTACAGGGAGAGCTTTGCAGGACATCTGTGACAAGACAGAGGGGTTGGCGGTGTAGTGTAGTCTTGCCCCAACTCCCTGCCCCCAACTCAGTGGGGGCATTTCTGGAGATGCAACAGAGGATGAAGGCGCTTCGAACGCAGATGGAGGAGCAGCTTAAGAGAGCCATCTCGCCGTGGCGATGGCTATGCTCCACCCAAGCACATGCCTCCGCATCTCACTCAGTGCGGCTAGCCGCCAGCTCATGGGGCCTGTGTATCAAGTGCAGGTGGCAATCTTAACAACTCTTAACAACAAACAAAGATGAACTCTCTAAGACATGGTCATCCACCTCCATTTAATACAAAGTATGTTTGTCCATGAAAAATAATAAATATTTTTTTTCAAATAAATAAAGCCATGAAATATGTTTGAATCTTCCCATGATGCTTTGTGAGTTGTAACACTGTATTGATGCTGTATAAGAAGCTAAGAAAGCAAACTCACATATTGCTTTACTCTTGGATGAATTTGTGTTGACTTTCAAAGGTAAGATGTTACTGTGGAGCTATACTAGAGACGGTGTGTGCAGTGTACGAT
The DNA here is from genome assembly GCA_015244755.2 of Tenualosa ilisha. Taxonomy (NCBI): domain Eukaryota; kingdom Metazoa; phylum Chordata; class Actinopteri; order Clupeiformes; family Clupeidae; genus Tenualosa; species Tenualosa ilisha. The sequence continues at coordinate 4,690,392 of PYXC01002821.1, forward strand.
GAACGAGGAAGGCCCTGAAGCACATCAAATGCCTCTTACAGTTGCTCGGTTGATGGGTGGTACATTTGTCCTTTTTATAGTGTTCCAAATCGTGCCAAGCAGGTCACTCACATTTTGCTGAAGCCCTTGGCGTTGAGCCAAGTGCTGACCTCCCAGGGTTGTGACTCATGGGTAAGCGGCAGGGGCGTGCCCTGGGGACGCTCCACGCGAAAGTTCCGCGCCGGAGGCTGGCTCTTGCTGGCAGTGATCCTTTGCAGAAGTTCATCGTTCACCTGAGTCCTGCCTGCAAGGAGAAGAGGGCAGCAGGAACGGTGTGGGAATAAAGACCAGGATAAAACTCATTCAAAGGGGCTGATTTTCTACCCATTTAGCCGTCTCTACCCTGAAAAGTGCCATTTAAATGGACAACGTGATGGCAGCACTTAACCCCCTGGTGGGGTTCTACATTGTACACATACAGTGCCTCCTGTTTCTTTCATTCTTTCTTTTTTTTTTGAACGCCTCTTTCTGTTCTTTTTAATCTCATCCCTTTTTGAGCACCTTCTCTCTCCTCTCCCCCTTATCTCCTAATGAATAATCAGAGCATGCCGAGAGATACTGACTGTCTTTATCCTGTGGGGATTTAGACCTCTCCACTCGCTCTCCTCGACTTTCTGCCGTTCTCACAGGCGCACTCACCGGCACACTCTTGGGCACGGGCGCAGGAGGGACTTTAGGAGGCTGTGAGGGCTACAGGCACATAGAGAGGAGGGGTAGGAGAAGGGTGCAGGAGCGAGGGAGGCAGAGAGGGATGGAGAACAAGTTGATTGAGAGAGTTGAGGTAAAAAACAGAAAAAGGGAGATAAGAAAGATTTGGACACATGAAAGAAGGAATAGGAAGTGAGACAGAAATATATATAAAAAAAATATGGTTCGCAATACATTTGGAACTTGAAACATGCCCTTTGAAGTCCTGCCTCTGAACAGAGACTGAGAAATGACCCCGTGCCTCAGAGGTGCTGGGAGGTAGTGAGTGAGGGAGTGAGCGAGTGAGGAAGTGTTCAAGTGAATGAGTGAACTAGTTGGGGCGTGAGAGAGTTGAGTTAGAGAGCGTGGGAGTTAGTAAGTGAGTGAGCGAGTGAGTCAGAGAATGAGTGGGATGGGTGAGTGCAGGCAAATGAGTGAATGGGTGAGTAAAAGATTGGGGGAGAGAGAGAGAAAGAGAGAGAGTGCCCGCAGCGCTCCGCGGGTACCTGAGTGATGAGGAGCCCTGCGGGCTGGCGAGGCGGCGGCTGGTCCAGGAGCTTGAGGATGTTGCAGGGCACATAGCCCTCCTGCCCACTGCGGCTCCTCAGACGCCACCACTGCTTGTCATCCTCCAGCACCTGCAGGGACAGCCAGCCTTTCAGGGTCAGTCCTGACCATCACACTGCGTTCACCATCTTTCACAGGACTGGGGATGGGTTTGGGGATTCTAAATTGCCCCCAACAAGGTAGGCCTGTGGATGGGGTGCTGGAAGTGCAGGAGCAGCAAATTGCTGTGTGCACCCTGCTTAGATTGTCCTTGTCTGCAAAAAGCTAGGCTGGCCCAGTGGGCACATTGTTATTAAAGAAAAAAGCATCTGGGAACACTGACAAAATACAGTATTTCTGTCATAGTTATTTTTCTACATACAAACACATGTGTGAACAGACAGACACACACAAGCACTCATATTCACATATTAATTACATATTATCATATAATCATATTATAAATGAGAGAGAGACAGACATGGAATGAGTGAGAAGGACAGTGTAACTTTTCACATGGGTGGAAGGAAATGTCTGAAATTATGATAATTATAATTTAGAATTATTATAATTTCAAACATTTCCCTTTGCCCATGTTAAAAGTTACACTGCCATTCAGAGACATGTCTGTCTGTCTCTCACACACTTTCTCCCGCTCTTTCAGTTTCTTTCTCTCTGTCTGTTTGTCCTCCCCCTCCGCCACTCTCTCTCTCACACACACACACTCTTGCACACTCTACTCACTCAGTCACACCACCACCCCTCAGGTCCTCTCTGGCTCTTATTTAAGATTTATGAGGTCATTTGCCATTTTGACAGAACTGTTGACATGGCTTAATATTGTTTTTTTGAGGTTCAAATCTCTTTAAGGCTTGAGCTTGAGCCGCACTGAGACCAAAGAAAGTAAATTACACTCTAAAAGCTGTCAAATTTGAACTCTGCCCGGAAAAGAAAGACCACATCCATTTGATGAGATGTCAGTAGCCCGCGCTGAAGTGTGTATAGGTGCGTTACCATGGTTGCCATTCCCTCTCCCCTCCTACCTCTAGAATGTCCCCCTGTACGACAGACAGCTCGTTGGTGTTGCGGGCCACAAAGTGGTAACAGACCTTGGCATGCTTTAAGGCAGAGGAAGGGGCACCAAGAGACCTGAAGAAGATGAAGAAAGCTAATTAGGGCTAGCATCAGATCCACTAGCACAACAACAGTACCTGGTAGGAGCCATTGTTTGTTGTGTATAAATATAACATTACAGTCGCACCAAAGTAATCGAATGAATTTGCATCTGAAAATGCAATGTGCCACTAGTCAGTTTTGCTGTCATATCTGCAATTACCAAAAGTAGTCCATCTGGGCCTAATGTCTTATTTCCCTTTTGAGCTCCTCATAAAAACAACAACAACAACAACAAAAGCTTCCCTCTGACAGCTCTTTCAGGTGAACTCTGCTAATGCAAGCTATCCTTTGGGACAGAGGAGAAACCGTCAAGGGGCGCATCACCGCTGACACTCAGCACAATATAAACAAAAGCAGGATAAAATATACATGCAGAGATGAAGACGAGAGGGCCCAACATGGCCCCGGTCCCGGGTGCCTCCGCAGTGGCGCCGCTGAAATAGCGTAGGGGTGACAGGCTGCAGCGTCGCATCAGGCACACTTACCCTCATTACGCCAAGCCTGTGCTTGGTTTCCTGTTGTCATATTCTTCTCTTGACAGATGAACGCGACACACACGCAGCTCTATATAAATCCGCTCCGAAGCAGATGCTTTGGTGCGTTCGGCCCTGCTTTTATTGCAGGGTTGCTACGGTCTAGCAGCAGCTTTGCAATATCTAAGCATTATCTTTGGATCTAAATTTAAGCATGATGTCTGGAAAATATGTATAACAAAGAGGCAGAATAAATGAGAAGTCTGCTACAGTGTGTTCTTCCTTCAAAGCGGCACGATGATTGACAGGAGGAATATTCAAACATCTGGTAAGAGTGTCTACAGAGAGCAGAATATATTAGCGGCACTTTTGCTTTTTATTTCCTTTCCCAGACTGCCTCTCCCTAACCTATGAAAAGAAAGGACAGACCATATGAAGCACTTCTAGGATTGAGAACAACACACACTTACCACTCTATCATCCTTAAAGTGTGAATCCCTCTCCCACCAGCCTGCAGTCACACAGCAATGACAGTCCTGTTCCCACTGCCAGTCTGAATCTGTGTATGTGTGTGTGTGTGTGTGTGTGTGTGTGTGTGTGTGTGTGTGTGTGTGTGTCTATGTTTGTGTGTGTGTGAGGGTGGAAAAAGATACATTAACTCGATGTGCTGAAGACTGCACACGCAGTGTAGTCCATGAATATTTTATCAGGCCAGCACAAAGCACGGAGAACTTTAAACTCGATGCGCTGCTCCCCATGCATCATTAATGGCCTCTCCCTCTCCTGTCCGGCGGCACAGAGACGATAGCTGCCAGGAGGCGGCAACAAAAGCCGCTGTGCTAGCGGGAGCGCTTGCGCACGCGCAGACCTGGATAAATAAGTAAACAACGCTCAACTCCGGAAACCGAGGCAGTTTGTGATTTGTGTTCCTTTGAAAACTGAAATCACTCTTTTTTTTTTACAAGCTATTGATCGTGCTCTAAGTTTTTTCATTTTGTTGTTGTTGTTGGTGGTGTACTTGGCAGTACACGAATTGTTCAAGTCTTGACTGTTTATTCTTAGAAGTGCTGTCTTGTTTTTATTTTTCAAGATAATATTACTATTGTTCTCAGATTGCACAATTGTAAGATGCCCGAAGACAGTGGACATTCCCCACACGGGTAAATATCTAAGTCCTGCCCAGCTGTATGTTACTGTAAGCACAAAAAGAACAAAATGACTCAAAGCACATGCATCATGAAGATATAATGAAATGTGATACAAAAAAAACATAAAACAAAACAAACAAATATGACTGACAAAGCACATGACAGATGGTCAGTGTGTTTAACTGTGACATGCAGGTCATGGGTCAGTTATCATTTTCTATGTATTTTTTAACAGATTGTTTTGCACAGATTTTGTTGCACAGATTTCTTTGGTTGGGTGACTATTTCTCTGGTATTTTTGTTGTTGTTTTGTTCCGTTTACTCCCATACAGCAAAAGGTAAATGAAGGACATTGGGCTGAACATAAATATGACCTCAATATCAGAGGGTGAACTCCATTTTTCCCAACCCACTGTGTGGTCCTTTCTTTCCGTAAAACAAAATCTGTTCACAGTTGCCTGGATGTCATCAAACAAATGAACAATAGTGTTTACCAAATGGCTTTGTTGTACAACATACCCAGTTATTAAAATGCCATCTAATTAGAAACAGAGAGCAGCCGTTTTACATAAGATTAATTGCGTTTTCGAGAGCACTTTCTCTTCATTATCATTCTGTCTCACAAATGGATTCACTGCAATGCTGATGCATATTCATTCCCAGGAAGCTGGAAATTGTTGGGATATTAGCCAAAGGTGCATCAATGCTGCTATGGCTGCTTCTCTCTCTCTCTCTCTCTCTCTCTCTCTCTCTCTCTCTCTCTCTGTGTGTGTGTGTGTGTGTGTGTGTGTGCTACTCAAGCAAGATTCCAGCAATTGTTGGCTTTTGTGCTGCAGGCTTCTCCCTCTGGAATTTACTGCTGTCAGATAGAGCCTAATGCTTTTATGTGTGGTTTTAGTTCGTTATTTATAATGGTTTTTGGAATGACTCGGTATGTGTCCATTAAAGTGTGTGTGTGTGTGTGTGTGTGTGTGTGTGTGTGTGTGTGTCTAACTGTCTGAGTGTTCACACACACACATACACACACAGAGACACACACGCACTCACACACACACACACACACACACACACACACACACAGGGATAGCTTTATAAGAACTGATACAGGCTAAAGAATCCAAAGCCAGTTTCCTAGTCCTTTTCCCCATCATAAATAATTGACTCTCTGTGGTTTTTCCTCATCCTTGATTTCATATTCTCTTACTCTGGCTGAGGAGCACAGTCTGCAGATCGTCTCTGCTCCACTTTCCCAAAGCCAGCCAGCCGCACAGAGTCTGAGGAGTACCAGCAGCGGACAGTGCTGGGGACTGTGTGTGCTGTCTGCTACATCAGCTCCATGTGTCAGGCTCAAGCTTTCAAAGTCAGCCAAAAAACTTTGGTTAAGTGCAGAAGTTTTGTGTTTTGTGTTTTTTCCCCACACTTTTCAGTTTTACCTGAGGCTTGCTGAAGCTCTTCAAAGGCGGACCAGAGGAGTTTTTTCAAAACCTATTCATGCTTTGAGATGCTCTTCTTTTGTGTATGCACACTGCTAAAATTTCTGACAGCCACAGTGATCCTTCCGTGCCTCCATGCTATGCAATTAGCAAGGCAGGGCACACTGGACCCATTGTTTAGTTTTCTGCTTATGCAAAAAGCACAAGGGGAAGATCTGATGATGCAAAGTGCATTGCAGCCATCCCAAAAAGCAAAAAAATCCACAAAAATCACCACAAAAACAAAAATATCTCAGCAAGCAAAATTTTGGCACAAATGGATCAGAAATGTGTTGAATACTTTACTGGTGGCCCACTACCTGCTATCTCTCTCAGGCGAGATGGAGAGACAAGCAGACACAGCAAACTAATATTGTTTTTCATATCCCAATGATTTTCTCTCTGATAAATCAACAACTATCTTTCCAGTGGTAGGGATCAATACTTAGATGGTGTAGGTATCCAGTGTTGCCGCCAGGTGTAATGCAGGTCAGGCTGTGTCAAAGACTGGGCTTTGATGCTATCTTCGAAGATATTTTCCACAGAGTGCTGGGGCATTCTTTAATGATTTAACTTGCTATTACATACTCACAGTTACATACCATAAGCTACTATAGGCTATCTGTCAGGGTATTATGGTTCATCGCTAGTCAGAAGTTTTTTTTTTTTTGTCTTTGTCTTTAATTAACTGATTGTTCATTCATCAGCACTTTGCAAGCGACTAATTAAAGTTGATTTCAACCCAGTGTTTGGGCTAAAAGATGTCTGTAAATAATGAATTACGGAACCTTAGTGTTTGCAAGCAGATTCAAATCTCCTCCAGCAGGGAATATTTTATTGCACAAATATGATAAAACTGACAAAGGGTAAAATGGAAAATAATTACAGTAATTGCCATGGGAGCGTTTATTTAACGGTTGTGTGGCTCAGCTTGCCCACAGCCATGAAATGAACCTATCAGAAGCTCTGTTTGAAAATATTCACGTGGTTCAAGAATATATCTAAAATATGAAGGTGATAAGATACCTATGGGCTGGATGAGTCCACGAGCCGCATAACTGGAACTGGCTGGCCTACATGCAGAAACCATCGAAAAAATTCACAGTAAAAGCCTTTGTAGATGACAGTGAGCACTGGTATGCACTGAAAAGGCTCTTCATGTCCATCTGAAGAGTGCTTTTTTTCTCAGCCCCCCACCCTCCCTTCTTTTACTGGAAATAGTTGGAGAGCATCTTTAGAACATCTAGGAGGGGAGAGTGGATCCATTCGGCCCTTTCCCATGCTCCCACAGGCTACTTTACGTAATAACTCTGCTTCTATTTCAGTTGGCTTCTGTGGGACCAAACTGTGAAAAAGGTTTTGTGGTGATTTCTGGTATAAGGATGGAGTATTTCTTGCTATTGATCGTGTGTTAGTTTGTACTTGCTGTTGTTGCCTGCAGACGTCGGTTCAGATGCAGCCCAGCATACTAAGGCAGATGGGCATCTCCGAGAGTGCCTAGCCTTCCTGGGCTCCCACCTTGAACACTGATGCCTCTGGCTGATGGGGTCCTCGGATGAGTGCAGTCCTGGCCACAGCTCCTTTTGACAATTAGACAAAAGCCACGCGGCCTGGAAAGCTTTTATTACCAAATGTTGTGCTCTGTCATTCGTGATGCTCAGTGTCCGTTGTTTGACTGTGGAAAAAGTGGGACAGTTCTCCCTTGAAAAAAAAAAAGTCCAGCCCTGAGAGGAATGCCAGTGCTCTGAAATCGCCTGAGAGAGAGAGAGAGAGAGAGAAAGAGAGAGAGCCTGCATTTGCGGGAAGGAGATAGTGCTTTCTTGTGTTATCTGCCACTGGACGCATGGCCCTGAGCTATTTCCTCATTTCAGAGCCGCAACCCGCAGGTCAGTGGGCCCTTTTTTTTCTCCAAAGAGCTCTTATGGGAACGCTTCACCCTCTCCTCCCCTTCTCTCAGAGGGGGCTGCATCTTTCGTCCTTCATCTCCACTTATTTTCCCTGTGCACTGAACCATTGACCGTCCCTAATGCCGTGCCAGCGCATGTGTCTCTGTGTTGTTTTGCAGCCGGGGAAAGGCCTTGTTAAGTTCATAAAGGTGCCTGGCTAAACGGCAAGCACTCCTGACCTTTCATCTGCACTATATACTGTAGAGGTTGAGTGCTGTACAAACTGAGCAGATAGTCAGTGTTGGGCACAGGCAACTGGGCTGAGTATTAAGGACATGGCTGCACAAGAGCACTAATGAGTGGATAACAGCAAGAAGTTGAATAGATCCACTTCATACAGCAGTTGTGCTGGCATGTCCTTGTACAATGCATAACTGATAAACACAATATATGTAAGGACACATTGGAATGCACACTATGTACTTGGGGTTAGAAGGGTTTAATATGAGAATACATACTGTACTAAAGGTATGTATTAGACATAATGTAGACTTTAAAAGTATCCAGTTTCAAGTGGAAAGTATCCAATTTATGCTTTTCATTGAGGGACAAATTGTATCATGTAGTACTGTTATTCCCACTGCACACAGTATTGTGCTTATCAGTGTGTGTGTTGTTATGATACGTGTGTAAACACACACGTTTTTTTGTTCCTGAATGGTTATATAAACACTTATGCTGAAGTATGTGTTCAAAATTGCCAAAGCATATGCATACAACAGTTACTGAGTGCATGTGTGTGGGTGTTAGGACAGGTGTGTCTGTGTATGTGCGCTCTCATGCGTATGCCAAGCCGCTTTCTAGTGGAAATCAGCATCTTCTATCTCGCTGCAGCATCTCGGGTGCTTCCGTGCTGGTGCTGAGGCTGCGCGCTAATCTGGGTCAGAGTGCTAACTACCGAGAGAGGACCTGTGAGAGGACCTCACTCTCATGAATGGCTGTTCACACCCCCCTCCTGCCCTCATTATGTGTGCACATCTGATGGGATCCGTGGCCCCTCTCATGTTTCGCCTTCACCCCCAGGGTAGAGAGGATCCGTGCTGCACTGCTTGGCCCCGCTCGGCTCGGGTCCCGCTGTGACCCCTGCGGAGCCACACTGGCCCAGCTAGCCATCCGTCCAGCCCAGCCAGCCAGCCACAGAACAGGACGAGAAGGAGAAAGCGCTGCGTGTTGGAGCGGATTAACCACGACAGCTGGTCTCTGTGCCTGCCTTTAATTGGGCACTTGGGTCCTATCAGTACTTCTGTACTGTGTGTGTGTGCATGCATGTGTGGGTGGATGTGTATGAGCCTGTATGCGTGTGTGTGTGTGTGTGTGTGTGTGTGTGTGTGTGTTTCTGTGTGTATGCAGTGCTGGTAATGTTAGGCTTGCTAAATGAATTCATTAGGCTATAGGCTTTCAAAGCAAGGTTATATTGTTTTCTCTTATTCTCTTGTTCTTTTTTTCTACATGTTGAGAGTTGCTTTTTGTTGTCTCTGGTGTGGTCATGAGCACAGATGGACAGGAGGAATAGTGCTAATTAGCAGATTAGTTCTAGTCATTGTCATGTCTGTGTAAATTCACTCTAATTATAATCAGTGCTGGCTCTGTGTAAGGCTATTTTTCCCCCTGCCTCTTGTCGGCCACACTGTTCACTATGACGTTTTAATATTTCATGATGTTGTTTGCAACTCTAAACTAGCAAGAAGGGTTGATTACACAAAAAAATGCACACACACGCGCAAATTTGTGGCGGTATGTGAAAGGAAAAGGTTTCTTTACAGTTAGGAAAACATTCTCGCCTTTTCACTTTTTGTTTACAGAATAATTAATGAGGCAGTCGGTCAAGGATGCAGTCAAGGATGTGAGAGTCTGTGGCCACCTTCAGAAGATCACTTCATTCATGGCCTCCCTGGGCTGGCAACCGAAGCTACAGCCTTCTTTTTGTGCAGTCGAGAGCCACAGCTGAACTTCCACCACACACACACACACACACACACACACACACTTCTCTCACCTTGAAGTCTGCCTTGTATCTTGCATCAATCCAATATGTCCCGTTTTTGCTTCCACCTGAAGTGGAGGCTTCAGTACAGCTGGTGCCTACACAGTCTGGAGGGAGTCCAAGCCTTTTTTTTTTCCTCTCTCTTCCTCTCCCTTCCTTTTTTGCCTTTGTTTTCCTCCACTTCAAAATAAATCTGTGGTGAAGCAACTCTCTTTGGGGTTTCAGTGCAAATATGGCGCGTTTTATGAGATGAAAATGGGTTTGATTTGTGGTGTGTGTGGGGAGTGGGTTGGAGCGGGACCCTGTGGGGACCCTATTAGAGGTTGTGTGGAGGTGGTGCTGCAGTGAGGAGCATCGGATGGGGAGGGGAGTGGGCCTCCAGGGTTTAGGACGGGCTCACAGAACCCCAGGCCCGGCTCGGATTAGTGTATGTGTGTGTGTGTGTGTGTAGAGAGAGAGAGAGGGAAGGGAGAAATCAGGAGGGAGAGGAGAAATGCAGAGAAAGACGCATAAGTGTCTTTTGCTTTCCCCTTGTGCAGTGCCTCCAAAAAGCTTTATCAGGTTGCGGAATGTTCTAGATATATCTGCCTGGAATGCCCAAGTCTCTGGGTGTTGACAGATTCTATCTCCTACTTCAAAGAAATATCTTGATGTCTTTAGAACATATTCACACACACATAAACAAACATAGACACCCTCACACGCACACACACATACATGCACACACACAACTGAGTGTGAGTGAGAAAGAGTGATAGCATGCCACCCCAATACTTTCTCAGTCAGCTTAAAGTTGCATGCACATCAATAAGGCTGCTGAAATATGAATGATAGTGGTATACATACAGCACAGATGTACGTGCTGCCGGGAAGCAGTTTGTGCTGTACCAGGGGTTCGACTGTTTGAGGACTCACTCTCTCTCTCACTCTCTCTCTCTCTGTCTGTCTATCCCTTTGTTCCTTTTGTTATCTGTTCCTTTCTTTTTCAGCCTCCAAGGAATATCATGTATGCATGTTTTGGTTACAGACAGTGTGTTTGGGTGGGCGTACGTGTATAGGTCTAGTAAAGAGGTGTGTGTTTGTGTGTGTGTGTGTGTGTGCGTGTGCGTGTGTGTGTGTGTGTGCATGAGTCTGGAGGCTCTGTCACACCTCCTGTGCGTCAGATTGTGACAATGAGTAGAACTGATAAAGGCAGGGCAAGAGACTGAGCGGATGCCATTTCAGCAGGTGTCTCACATCCTGGCACAAAGGGACATACACACATACACAAACACAAACACACACACAAGCACACACATACACACACACACACTCACTCTCTCTCTCTCTCTCACACACACACACACACACACACACACACACACACACACACACACACAGATAGATAAGGAAATGGAGTCAGATCCAAAAGGGGTGGTGAAATGAAGAAAGAGATAGAGAGAGAGAGAGAAAGGTAGAGCAGACATGTTTGGATCAGATGGGTACACACGCTGTACTGCTGCACATGACATGTCAAACACATGACTAATATTAATGTCTCACTTCCTTAACTAATGGGCAACCAGCTAACACCTAAATGTTCCGTAATTACATTTCTTAATTGCTGTTTCATTTGATCGTTTGAAGCTATTAATAATGAATGTGATTGTTAACTTGCTACCTCGGGCAAATACAAATGATCAATCAATGGCTCGCTGTAGGAGAGGTAGACATTCGGTGATAAATCACTCCCTTTTATTTGTTTTTTTTTTTCATTCAACTCCCTCTTGGTTTTACAGTGCCAACATCCACTGAATCCAGTGTTGTGGTATAAACCGTCAACACTCCATAGAGGAGAATGCATCTTTAGAGCGAGAAAGAGCAATCAAATGCATTGCATTGGTTCAAGTTCTGTGTCATATGAACAGCATATTTAGGCAAATAATATTAGACTACAGTGCTCTGGTGTGTCGTTGCGCAGACTTTTTTTTTAATTACCAGTATTTAATTTTCATTATGCCGACAGACTCTTACTATTCTTTTCGATTCAGCTTTTCTTTCTGTTATCTGCACATGCCGGTGGTACTTTTCCATTTCTGCACCTTTTGTTGGGAAGAAAAATCCATTGAAGAGGCTGAAGGTCTGTCACAAAGCGGCAGGCGAAGAGCTGGAATCTGGCGGCTTAATTGATTATTTGTGCAGAGTGGTGTATCAGCGAGGCGCAGCACACCCAGGGGAAATAATGTAAAGCAGATAACAAGATCAAATGTGGAGAGGGACTGGCTTTCTACTGCCAGCTTTATTAATCTGTTTCTCTCTCCAATCAAAATGGCTTTTTTTTTTTTGGGCTGCCCCTCATCCAGGTTTCCACATCACGGAAGCTGCACTGCTTGTCCCACGTTGTCCTTACTGCTGGGGACATGGCTTCGAAAATGTAGCATCCACGAGGCACGTGCCGCTGTCAGATGGAATGCGGTCCTTTAGCAATTTTCAACGAGTTTGACTGTGTGGAGGAAAGGAAGAGGAGGAGGTGGTATGTGTGTGTTTGCTGTGTTCACTTCTGCTCCTGAGAAGCAGGTGGGGATGTGAATCTATTCGGGGATGAGAGGGCCCTGGAAACCTGACAGCCGTTGTGTAAGCGTACATCCCCACGAGTTGCTTTTGTCAAAACACATCAACACCTATGTGCCATGTTGGCAGTGTGTGTGTGTGTGAGGATTATAGTTAGTGTGTGTGCGTGCAGGCAGGCAGTCTGTGTGTGTTGGGGGGACGGGGTCTGTCCATGTGTTTGGCTGTGTGTGTGTGATTGCATGTGTGAGTCAACACTTAAATTTAGCCCTGTCACCCTGTTGGGGCCATGTGTGTGTGTGTGTGTGTGTGTGTGTGTGTGTACATCACGAAAACCAAAGAGCATGACTAGTTATTGAAAGACGGCCACAGCATTGTCAGTGGTAACAGTGCCTAAACTCATCATCATTGCTGGAGCACCCATTATTGTGTAATTACTGCTGAGGGTTTTTTTTTCCTTAAAGAGTGAGAATGTGCTTGTCAGCGTTGCCCACTGATGCTTATGCAAGCGGTTCTCTCGAGTGCCACTCGCTCGTCATCAAAATTGCATGTCAGAGTCTGGCAGACGTCTCCCTTGAAAACATCTCTCCCGCCATTTCCGACTACCCGTAAACTGAATTGTCCTTGCCCTCCCCCATCCCATCCTACCCTTGCCCCCCCCCTTCCATTCTGTTTTTGTTTTTCTACCATCTTATTCCCTGGCTTTTGCTGCACATCAGACATGACTGTAATTGCCTCTGTCTCGCTGGGGAGTCTCGTGTTTTCTACTGCAGAGTTTGTTCTCCGTTTCATGTCGCCTCGGCGGTGTGAGGAGCGTGCGTGCGGCTGGGGTAAAATGACAGGCTCCGGATCAGTAGGCTCGCCAAAAAGGACTGAGCAACAGAAGAGGGTGTCGGGGGAGAAGAGGAAGGGGTCATTAGCTGATGATTTATCTGAAAGCTTGGACCCATTATCCTCAGACTTGGAGTGGGGGAAAAATGGCTTAGCTGTACGTCACATTATGAGCCACTATAATTCGACAGATGAAAGGATATTTTCCCTCCATTTACTTCACTCAGATCACAACATTTTTCTTACTTTTGGCTTCCTGGGTTTAGAAAGCATGGCATTCTTCCTGGAGCCACGACTTGTTGTCCTCCCATGAATGCTGTGGCGCTATGTTGCAGATGACAGCTGGGGTTGTCACAGTTCAATAAGCCTCATCTTTCAAACTGTAGAGACCCGTAAACACGACCCAAAAAGCTCTGGTGTTTTCCGACCCTAACTTTGATGTCCTGCCTAATGTAACATTGTCCTCAGGCTGTACCTGCTGCCAGTGCTTTGGCTTTGTGTCATGTCTAAGCATTTCCCACTTCACTCACATCATGTTTATGCCACTGGAGTGTGTATCAGGCAGTGTTAGCGGTGTTTGGGGGGATGGAGACGATTAAATCCCATGCACAAGAGAATGCCGATGGAGCTGCAGATGGACTAACGGGTGCTGCAGCACTTCCTTGCTCCAAACAGCCTGCATCCTTCATCCAGTTACCCACACCATGCATGAATATTGCAGAACGTTTTCATTTCATCATTGTACCATTGGTTTGGTCCATCGTTTTGGCTTTTTGTTTTGTCCTTCCCAGGGCCGCTAAATCTGCAGTGCATGGTGGGTGGTGGCAGATTTAAGGCGAGGTGTGGATTTGGGCTGGGGTTATTTATATAGCCATTCTGTGAAGACACCCCACAGTGGTAAGATCTCTGGCACGGGTGAGGACTGCAGATTGCATGCAGCTAATTACAATCCTGCCCAGCACCATTCTGCTAAAAATAAATGTCTATTGTTTTTTTGGGGAATTGTTTCTTATGTCTGATCTTAAATTACACCACTAGACAAGAGATCATAACCTAGTTGAGGACATGGGTTTAAGAGTCAATCCACCATCAGAGTGTACACGAGTGTGGATATGGATGGGGTTTATTTAGTGTAAAATAGAAGGGTACTCATCCACGGGGGATTATGATGTGTATGGCTTAGCACCTTGATGAAGTCTATCCGAAAACAATTGACGTTGCCACTAAATGCACGATCAGACCCAGACAGACAGGCAGACAGACAGACAGACACACAGATAGATAGATAGATAGATAGACAGACAGATAGATAGATAGATAGACAGATAGCTAGATAGAAATATAAATATAACATGCCAAATCTACTTAACAATTGCATGTTATATTTTAGTATTATATTTATTTCACAAATTCATAGAACTTTGTTGTATGTTTTATGTTTATAACTTTGTTGTATGTAGCCAATTGTGAAATGCTGGTTGCACAAGTCCTGGATTTGGTTCACTGACTGTTTTCATAGTTCTGTTTGGCTGACAGTGTTAAACTCTGTGTTCTGGATCACTGGTTCTCTCTGGCCCCTGTGTCACGCATGGCTTGAGGTCTTAGTGGGTCCTGCTTGAAGACATGTTTAACGTGCAGGGTCCACCATGACTGAAAGTTTTAAAAGTCTCAGAGATTACCGGGCTGGGGAGAGACTGTGTGTGTGACTGTGTGCTGCTGTAACACACTCCTGGGGTCTTGGGGTTGTGAGATTGAGAGCCGGTGCTGCCGTGGGGAGGCTTGAGTCGGGGCTTGTCACAGCCGTGGCTCTGGCAGGTGCAGCTGTGGGTGTGCTGCTCACCGGCTCCAGGATGTGTCGTGGGGGCTGCACTGTGCCAGCTGCTAATCTGCATTATCGTGGAAGAGGGCCAAGCCCATGTGACAGTGGGCAAAATGGCGTGAACTAGAAAATGTAAAAACCGTCCAGTTGTGTAATTGTACTTCTGTCGTGGGGTTGGGGTGAGCAGTTTTTGTGTTATGGTGGATTTGGTGGCAAAGAAGATCTTTTGTTCAGCATGGGGAAAAAATAGTAAAAGTGTGCATTTTCCGTCAAATATGGCCTTGGGACATTTGTTTAAATAATAGTCTATATCAACATTTGGCTTGATTACCACCTTCTATGCTGTATCTGAATGTTTTCTGTGAACACACCTGCATCCCATACAATTGCCATGAGTTAACTAGAATCACAGCAGTAATTTTGCCACCTCAGCTTGTAATTAAAAAGCATCCACCATACGTCACCGCAATTACACAAAGTATTTTAGCTGCGCCAGATGTTTCAGATACATGTAGACATGTTAACCACTGTTAAGTGCCGACTGTGCACAGAAGGCTATCGACTGGACGGGTCTCCAGTGAAAGGGCCTTGTGGTCTCCATGATCGATAAGCCCCGGGTCATTAAATCTGCTGTTGAAGTATTTTGTATTCCATTAGATGTCTCCTGTGGTTTGCACTGGTCCACAGAAAGTCCAAATGTAATACTCACATGAGAGGTTTTGAAAGCATCCTACTCTTGTGTCTTCTTATGCGATATGTTTGAGCTCCATTTCCAATTTACGTTAGTTGGTATTTACTACATGTTTTGGGTAATCAGCAACAGTAAAGTATTTAACTTGATGGGAGGGATTGTGATCACGATATCATCCATAGGCTCAGCAGTCTATGACTAATTCTTGTCCTCATCAAAATCAGTCATGAAAGTTTCGTTAGAAAGAAATGTTGACTCACGCCAATGAATATTCTGTGATTGACTAAATGAAGCTTTCTTTAATATATTCCACTTCACGAAGGGAAAAATAAAAGAAACCTAACCTTTCACTCATGCAAAATGTTTTCAAATAGGTTATTAAACTTTTAGCATGAAATTGCTTCTATTTGCCATTCAACAAAGCCACTAATGCACTGTGTCCTCATCACTGAGTGGATTATTAATGTGGAAAAAACACTAGTGTTCCATTATTATTTGGTCATGCACATCACAATCAAGCTTAATACGGTGCCTCAAATGTTTGGAAATCAAAAGGCAAATATGCCTTTGAATATGTTATGAGTTTTTGTAGAAAGCTTTATTAAACCTTTTTGTGATGCTTAGAAGGACTGGTTGACAATGAAACACTCCTGAGAACTATCATGAAATAGCTGTCTACAGTGTCCATGCATTTTTGAGATGTGATCTGCTCTTGTAGGTCTTTGCTGACAGCATTGCTGAAAAGTGTATGGTGTATGGTGTCCTGCAGGTGTCGAGTAACACTGCCATGCTGTCATGTTTCTCTGCAGGTTCCTGTGGTGATTTGGCAGCCATGAGACTGGTGTGGAAGTCCCTGGACAAAATGCGCTGTTTCAGGAAGCGCTCCACAATTCCCTTCCTGGTGGTCCTCATCACCTTCCTGCTCTTCATCAACCTCTACATGGAGGATGGCTATGTGCTGGTGAGGACACTGCCCTGCAGCAATTAGTCTCGTAAAACTTAGACTAGTTTGCCCCCATTGAAGAGCTAGAGACCCAGTATATTTGGACTCAAAGCAGCAAGACATTTTTGGACTCACAGCATGTCATTCATGTATTTCTATTTAATTATTGATTAATCTTATATTCATTCAAAAACTAACACTTTTTATTAGGTTTGTTTGCACTGCCATATTTATGGATATCCTATAAAACACAAAACACCACTAAATGTACAGTAACATTTAACTCAATAGAATATTAAACACAGTCATAATTATTTAGAGTGTTTATAGTGCATTATGATCATCATGATACTGTATATATAATGATGATCATAATGTGACAAATATGATGTATATAATGATGATCATAATGTCATAAAAATTATATATATAATGAGTAATCTGAATATAATCAGTAATCAGAATCACAGACTTTATTTTTCAGTTTACTTCCAGTATTAAGTAGTCCTGACAATCTTGTCTTTGAAAATGAGGAAACAAGAGAGTGTAATTCTTACTGAATGACTCTAGCATTATAGTAACAGAGGCAAATATCCTAACTGACCTTCACAAATTTACTAGTGAATTCTCATTCTCACTCTTTTTTTGCTTATATAAACAGCAGAATTATTTCATTAAGAATATGACCATTATTGTGATTAATATAATGATACTGTTTATGGCCCAATTATTTTACTACTGGTTTCCCAAATGTAATGAAGTGATCTGGTCACTGCTTTCATTGCTTGAAGTCTAAATGATTGTAAAAAGACTCTTATTCTTGTAGACACTGACTGATAAAGAACATCCTAGATCCCTTTGGTTGAAGTGTGTTTTAATAGGCTTAATTCTGGGGTTTAGTGTAATTAATATCTTTGAGACTACACACTTGTCTGCATAAGAACTTGCTTGTTCTCTGCAGGAGGAAGATAAAAGGCAGCTCAGAGAAACATCAATGCATCCTCTGAATTCTGAGCGATATGTCCACACCTTCAAAGACCTCACCAACTTTTCAGGAACCATCAATGTCACCTATCGATATCTTGCTGGTACCCCCTTGCCGAGGAAAAGTGAGTTCAAATCGACTTTGAAAATTACAGACCACAAAGCTCATGACTCATATTCTGAATGATTAATTATGACAATCGTTTAGTTTTTGAAATGTCTATGGTGTTTTCACAGAGTACCTCACCATTGGGCTATCATCTGTGAAGAGAAAACGGGGTAATTACCTCATGGAGACCATTAAGTCCATCTTTGACCAGTCTAGCTATGAGGAACTGAAAGAGATTGTGGTGGTGGTCCACCTGGCAGACTTTGACCTGGCCTGGTGTGAGAGCCTGGTCCAGGAGATCTCCAGGAAGTTCGCGCACCACATCATTGCTGGCAGGCTTCTGGTGATCCATGCTCCGGAGGAGTACTACCCCTCCCTGGAGGGGCTGAAGAGGAACTACAATGACCCCGATGACAGGGTCCGTTTCCGCTCCAAGCAGAACGTTGATTACGCCTTCCTGCTCAATTTCTGCACCAACCTCTCCCATTTCTACATGATGCTGGAGGATGACGTTCGCTGCTCACGCAACTTCCTGACAGCTCTGAAGAAGGTCATCACATCCAGGGAGGGCTCCTATTGGGTCACCCTGGAGTTCTCGAAGCTCGGCTACATCGGGAAGCTGTACCACTCACGGGACCTGCCTCGGTTGGCCCACTTCCTGCTTATGTTCTACCAGGAAATGCCATGCGATTGGCTCCTGATCCACTTCCGGGGCCTGCTGGCACAGAAGGATGTCATACGTTTCAAGCCCTCCTTGTTCCAGCATATGGGCTATTACTCATCCTACAAGGGAGCTGAGAACAAGCTGAAGGATGACGACTTTGAGGAGGACTCGCTCGACCTCCCTGACAACCCGCCAGCCACTCTGTACACCAACATCAACGTGTTTGAGAACTATGATGCGTCGAAGGCTTACAGTAGCGTGGACGAGTACTTCTGGGGCAAGGCACCTTCCACAGGGGACTTCTATGTGATCATGTTCCACAAGGCCATCAAAATCAGCAAAATCAAGATCATTACAGGGACCGAGGATCGTCAGAATGATATCCTGCACCATGGGGCACTGGAGGTCGGAGAGAAACTGGTGGGGACAAAGAAAGGCAGGCAATGCAGCTCATATGTGACCTTGGGAGAGTTTAAAAATGGGAACATCGAGGTCCAGGACGTGGACCGCAAGATCTCGTTTGACATTGAGTGTGTCCGCATTGTGGTGACAGCCAGTCAGAAAGAGTGGCTGATTATCAGGAGTGTAAGCCTGTGGACTACACAGCCACCGAGTCTGTGAGGACACTGACAAACTGAAACTCGCTGGCACAACTCATTTGCCTCTAATTTATTTATTTATGCTCTTTTTATTTGATTTATCTCCGACTTATTTATTTGTAGTTTTTTTTTTTATTCAAGTAAGCTTTCAAATATTGAACTCAACATTGTTTTGTAAATTATTGTTATTCTTTTGAACCAGCCACTTCTGTTGTGGGTCCTGAATAATGTAGTGCTGGGAAGAACTGTAGTGTTGCTTTGAACATTTCAACAGCTCCTCCTGGCTAATTGGTTTTGCCTTTTTTTACATTTTTTTTCCTACATCCTCAACATTTGTCTGAAGGTATAGTTCCTGTCAGCTAGCACAGGGTCAATATTGCCTTGAATATCCAGTGTGTTGTGGCATGAATTCAGTCAACAAACCTGCTTCTTGTTGTCCCCCCTCAAGTGGTACCAGAGATGCTGTTTATTGAATCAGCTCTGAGTCACAGAGGTCACTTGAGAGCAGTGTTTTCTGAGTGCCATATGTTCTTTTGCTGGTGTGTTTGTGCAAACACAAATCTTGGAACACAGTGTTTGCCCCCTCCTCCCTACCCCATGTCTCTCATCATACCAGGAAGTGTGATTCAGGCTTACAGTGACAAATGAGGTAGACCTGTTCTTCCTGCTTTTTTAACCCCAGTACAATTTTTACGAGAGTAAATTGGATTGTGTTTGGCTCTGTTTCCCCAAAATTGCACCAGCAACAACAGACAACCTGCACACACACACACACACACACACACACACACACACACACACACACACACACACACACACACACACACACAGTCCACTCTCAGCCACCTTCAGACGTTTTATTTTACTGCTATAGGTATTGTGTGTCTGAGATTTATGAAAGAAAAAAATGTGGTTGTAATTTCTAACAAGATAAGCGTAGTATATAACCACATAAAGTTTTCTCCCTATACACACACTATCATATTTATACCACAACCACAGTTGGATTGTTACATGTGACACAGAAGTGAAATCAGAAAGCCTTCATCTTGTAGGACAAGTATATTTAGGACAAGTTTATTTACAGTGCCATAACCACATCAGTGTTTACATGAGAATTAGTTGATTGTAGAAATATACTGTGAAAATTGCACAAGCTACCGGAACTGATTATTGGCTCTTGCCCACACCCCTGCCACCCCACCTCCCACCTGCACATACAGAATGGGGTGAACTGTTTGTGTATCTCACTGCTGACACTCTTTATTTCTTCCCACAAGGTTGTCTGTCTCATTCAACTAAAGCAAAACTTTGCAAATACTAAATCCAACCATGTATTCAGTCAGGTAGTAGGGTCCTGATATGTCCAATATGGTCTCCAACCTAAATTAGTCAGCATTTCTGTCTTTAGGCTGAAGTAGGCTGATACAGCCATTCACTGATACTGTACATTTCCTCTCATATTGTACAGTACAAAGTAGACAGGATGGAAACCATCAAATCCCTAATACTACTGAGTAGCATTACACTGAGCAGCGCCAAGCTGTGCATGTACTGCAAGTGTTCATGGTTAATCCAGTAATCCAAATGCTGGTACGCAAGACGCCACTGACAGCTGATAGCACCTCGGGACAGCAGTGGCCCGGGGGTGACAAGGTTTGATGGGATCATGCACTCACTCTCTCAGTGCGTTCAAATCCTTTGCCACTCCCCTACGCTTTTCTGCTGACCAGGACAATCCCACGCCTCGTTATGACCCTTGTCCGTCCGCAACGCACCTGAGCCGAGATGATCAAAAGCCTACCGGAGCCAGGACACTGTGGTGGGTGCTAGGCTTGTCATAGACATACTAGTCAGTATGGCAACACTTTTGAAATACACAAGTAGACTGACCCTCCAAATCTGCGAAGTTCAGATGCCTCTTACTCCGAACAGGTTTTAACTGTAAAGTGAATAAGTGTGGTACTGAGAATAATGTCATGAGTTGGATGCATTGTGTTATGATGTTCGCTGTTTTTCTGCACAAAGCACAGACTCCATTGATCGCGTCAGCCTTGAGGTATGCAAGACTCAGGTGAGAGGTGACTGAAGCTTCATGAAGCTGACTCTGGAACTATAACTGTCTTCACTAAGACCTGGATGGCTTGGCTAAGATGATGTGACTGGATGCATGCACTTCAACAAGAAACTTTTAACAGTGTTTCCGAGCCCCGTTGTACTTAGGATTTATGGCTTGTTTATCGGTGTCTGCTTTTGAACTTTTACTGGCAATGTTCTGTAATTGGTTTGTAATTTGGACCAGAGCTACCTTACAACAGCCTCCATCTCACAGACTGTGTGCATAGCTGACGAGCTGAACTGGGCGGCGCGTGAAGGGCCTGTATAGTGTAGTGTTGTGTCCAAGTTCACTCCCTGACCCCCACAGTTCCTCTGTTTGTCATATAGTACTGTATGTATATTGTAAAATTACATATATTTTTTATATCATTTCAAAATGTTTGTGTTGTATATGGTACATAAATACAGTGTTTGAGCAGAGATGAATGCTAAATCTACACGTTTCTACCTTTACAATCTTGTGGTTGTCAGTCTTTTTTCTTCACAGTTTTTTTTTACTTAAACATCAGCAGATAATCAGCAGCTTGTCTGATTTTCCAGATGGCTCAACATGATGGCTCTAACAGTCAGCAGCAAAACACAGAGCTGCCATATTCTCTGGTTTAAGGACACTCATGACTGCAATATCATAAATTTATCCACAGATTTGCTGTCGGTCTGATCTATGCCAAAGCGTGATTTTATTTTGATATACAACTGCCAACAAGGAGGGAGATGCAGCGCACCCAGTTTGAGGGTACTAAATCTAAGTGGAAAAGCATGTAAAGTGTTGTGATATTTGAAGTAGTTTTGGAACTCCTGGAGCTATTTCAAATGTCATTGACTCTTATCATGCTGGGACCCGAGGCAAGCACAGCTTCATGCAATATTCATGACAATATTCATATGCTTTCAGTTGCATTAATACATACATAATGAATTTATAGGACTAGCGCTTTTTCAAGAGATTTCAGCTCCTCTGTTTGTTTGGACAGTCACAGAGTTATGCGTCCTGCTCTTCAGAGCCCACTCCAAATCCACAACAACAAAATACATCTGATCCCAGCAGTAAAAGGTTGAAAGTTGTTTGATGCAACTCGGGCTATAATAATTGAAAACTGTCAGGATGCTTTTTAAAATGTGCAAAACCCCCTTTTGCCAGTGGAGTGCAAACAAGATCCTTCAGCATGCGTTACTGCATATTAAAGATACATGAACCAGGTCATCATCAATGGAAAAGCAAGACATATTTTCCACAAGGGTACAGATGGAGATGTCTTTGTGACACACACCAGTTTCACGTCACTTGCGTCACCTAATACAGCAAGCTAGAGAGCTCACTGTTTTGTTTTGAAAATGGATCGTTAGCTCATGCATATTCTATTCGTGTATACAATTCCCAAGGCACACCTCTCTCCCACAGTCACTGTAAGATGCAGACACGCACATGCAAAATGCTCTGTTTACCGTCCCTGGGACTGTCTGCAGATGCCACTGTGACATCCTTGCTACTCTTTGAAAGCGGAATAGTCTTTCTTTGTACAAAACAAACCAGACACAAAGAGCATACAGAACGGTTAAGTGATGCCTTTGCATGTTATAGTCAGCCAGAGAGATTGCCAGCATAGGTAATCAAGCGGTAAATTTTTATATGTGCATGTCAAAGTACTTTGAGCTTCAAGCTCAAACCTTTTACATATTGGAAGTTCATACATTCATTATTCATCATATAATTATTCAAATAATTGCATACTTGCAAGTATAGATTTGTTGATACACAACTGATGTAGCTCATTTCCATATTTATAAGCATTTATTAAGCATTTATTAAACATTCATTAAACACTAAATAGGTTAATAGTTTCAGAGTCCTGGCCTGCTTAGCCAAAGAAGCTGTTTCATCCCTCAAAGTCAAGTGGAGTGTCTGAGAGGTGAGTCTGTATGGGAGCCATGATATCTGGGAAAGCATGCCTAATGCCCATTCTAAAAGGGTGTCAGGAGGGTCCAGAAAAAAACCAATACCCCATAATAACTCCAGGAGCAGGCCTCTGCACGGAACGCTGTCAAATCGATTGCTGGTTGCCATGGCGCCAGGGCCCCTGCGTAAATAGAGGTGCAAAATCACACAATCATATTACGCCGTGCACGGAGGAGGCAGGCTGTGAGCGTGGCTCTCTCAATCTCCCGCTCCTATCAGCACCCTTGCTGATCCTCCATCACGGTCCGGCAGCGCTCATTAGAGATGTTAACACCCTCCGAGAGAGAGAGGGGACAGATAATAAGACCAGGCAGAGTGTGAAGTAATCGATTGCTTTTTTTTCTTAAAGTTTGGGTGTGTTTCGCCCAAGAAAGTAATTCCAGCTCTGACTGGTTCCACAGCGACAGTTGATTAACCCCCGTAGGCGATACAGTGAAACAATCGAGTTGCTCAAATGGCTGGGCTTCCATTTGTCGTGATGCACAGAAAATGGCACCAAATGTGACTCACCCAATAAAAGATGAAATATACACCGCCGTATCGGAGGCCCTATGAAAAGACATTACACGTTTCAAAAGACTGTTGAGACGAGTGAACCCAGACGACAGCATAGGTTGATATTTGGTGGGAAAAAAAAGCCTGAAAAGGATCTTGTCTGGTGGCATTGTGATTTCTCCAGCAAGCCAATTTCTCTCCCCATGAGTGTTCTGGGGAATGTAATTTCAGTGTTGCTATCCCAGTCCAGCTGACAGATGATGAGGTAATGCCCAAGCGAGTTTAGGGCCAGGGGGAGTTTGGAAGAATCAGGTCATTGTCCTCAGGTGTCTTCTAGGTAGAGCAAGCTAGCACAAGCTTGTGGGCAGAGGTTCGACTTGGGTGAGGTGAAACAGATGTGTTTTTTGCACACATGCCTTTTGTTTTTGCTGGCCCTGGCTTTCTCTCAGTGTAGATGTCAAGCCCGGGATAGAGAGACAGAGTTCTCTAAAGCAAGCAGTGCAGAAGAGAGGGTTCTTTCTTTCTTCTTTTCTGCTTTCTTCTTTTGTTGCTTCCTCGCCCTTGTCTTTACAGGACATGTTAGGGCTTGTTTTTGCTACAGCTAAACTTTCCGCTGTTTCCTTTGCCCTCCTGACATTTACTTTAATGTCTCACCACAGCTCCTTGTACTCTATGCTTTTCACTTTTCTGGATTATTGATTCCAGGCTGCATGCTCAAAATGTTGCAAAGTGGTTTTATATTTATCACTGGATGCCAGAGAGCAAATTTATGTATATTGAAATGTTATACTGAACA
Organism: Tenualosa ilisha; assembly: GCA_015244755.2. Lineage (NCBI taxonomy): Eukaryota > Metazoa > Chordata > Actinopteri > Clupeiformes > Clupeidae > Tenualosa > Tenualosa ilisha. Next base: position 4,714,416 of record PYXC01002821.1, read on the forward strand.
CCTTTCATCCATTTCATTTAGATTTTAGGTTAGGAACATTCTTTAGAATTTTTTCTAAACTGGTCAATGTTGTGGTAAACAGGTATGTGGGTGCTATCAGAATTCAACACACATAAATGAACACTTAAAGATGCCCTGCCATACATCTATAGGGTATTTTAAATTGTTCTCTGAAGTCTCCAAAGTTGGTATGTAACTTTAGTTGAGCTGAAAACGGTACAAGGAGACCTAAACAGGGTCTTCTGTATCCTACTGAAATAGCCCTCGAAGAAAGCGCCTAATTTTTTCACGTATGATAATGAGCTGTGCTCTGATTCGCTGCTGTGGACTAGCTTGTCAGTGATGCATGGCTCTGATGGCAGGTTGAGTGAATATTTTTAATGTTACATTAGTTCACTAATGTCAGAATTGCAAGGGAAGAAGACCAAAACTTTTTGGAATATTACATTTTAGAGGAAGCTGGGGAAGAAACGATACGCACATCCACTGCTTGGAGATTGTAAACAGACTCTTCACAATGGTAAGCTTGTAAAGGTTTCATAGTTGCCAACAAAAACCAGATAACTGCTTCGTTATCGCAATGTTACTGTTACAACCACAGATGAAAACTTACAAAGCCGGTTGTATTTGCCAAAGAGTGTGGCAGGGCACCTTTAAAGGCAAAGCATGCTATTCTAACTTTTTGTCAAGTCCACATTGGTGCCTGCAATCTTCTGGCTCTCATTCTGAGTGTGTGGGAAAAATCTCTGGTGTTGTGAATGGGAAACAAACACAGAGGATCAGACAGAGCCACACAGCTATAAACATTCAGGACCATAGAAGGGTGTGGTGTAATTTGCAGACCTCAAACATCAACAACCTTGCCAGAATTGCAGATCACACCTTCAATACCACAAACAACCTTTTTTCCTTCTTTGTCATAGCTGATTTTGAAAAACATCAGGCCTCTTAAAATCACATTAATTTAATGGCGATCAATGCTGAGAAGGTCAACTATTACCACACATATTATAATAGCACTACTATAATGTTATGACTTACATTAACCTGAATCTGAACTTCTGTGTGCAGACTAGAAGACAGCCTTGCTCTAATGAACAATCTCTCACCTTGAGAGCTTTATGTATGTGTTGCGTTCTTGTGTGTGTGTGTGTGGGTGTGTGTGTGTGTGTGTGTGTGTGTGTATGATGAGGGTATGGTATTGGGGGTCACAAAATAGTGAGTGGAGTGGGTATGGTTCTTTTTTGGTTGGCTCTCTGCTTTGAAACCCTGTGTGTGCCCGCGACATGGAGACATTGAGACGACTAAAGAGCAAGAGACTGGCCTGGCCCAGGGAGGAGCCCACAGAGCCACAATCAGATCAGGCAGAGCAGGGCTTATTCATGGATGAGGCGTACAGGGCACAACGCAACAGAATAGAACAGAGCAGAACAAAGCAGAGTAAAACTGGGGAAATGAAAACTTTTATTGTGTACGACGGCACCATGGGTGTTGTCAGGCTGATGCAACAGGCTCGAACAGTGAACTCTCTGGAGCTCTGTCGGAAACAAAAAAAAAAAACAGCCGCGCCGATGCCGCTGTCACCGCGATCCTCAACCGAGAAAGTCAACCTCAGGGGAGGGAGAGCGACAAGCCAATTCCTTTTGGGTTACTAGTGGCGCCCATTCATTAGTGTCAACAAATGTCGCCCGCACATCCACCCAGCAAATTTTTTTTTTTTCCGATCTGTCCTCAGATTCAGATGGCTTCAGATCCTTTATAGAACACCATGAATCATGAACACATGGCAAACGGAGAGCTTTTGTGGGTGTTGGTGGAAGTCGGTGCGGGTAAGGGTGGGGGTGGGGGTGCATTGAAGTTGTTGAGTGAGAGGATGCGAACAAACAGATTGATGGGTAAACAAAAGGCTGTAAAAACGGATCCCTCAAGGAATCACCAGGCGAGGAGAAGAGGGAGGAAGAGGAGGAGGAGGAGGAGGATGGCGGTGATGAATTACTTGTAATAAGCTGGCAACTGCCTTGGCTGTCAGTCGGGCATTGACGTGAGGCCCCGCTGTGATTAGACTCGCCCCCTTGTGTGTATATTTGTGTGTGTGAATGTGTGTGCGTGTATTTTTTGTGTGTGAGCGTGTGTGTGTATATGTGTGTGTTGGGGTGGGCGAGGGGGGTCGACAGGTAACAATGACAGGGCTGTGATCTGTGTCACACGGTGCCACGCTGTAGATGGCGTGGAAAAGAGGTGCGTCTCATAACTGCGCCACAGGGAGACACATGAGGAGTGCAACGAGCCCTCAAAGAGCACCGTGAGATCCTCCTCTCCTCACACACACACACACACACACACACACACAAACCCACACGCACACACACACACACACACACGCAGAGCTGGGGCACAGGAGCACCACCGCTCATAAACAAGTGAAAGCAATGGCACTGAACCAAACTAGCACCTCCACAGTATTACAGAACACTTCACTGCATAATCACGCCTTGGTTTAGAGCCAGTTGGGGTAGGGGTGTGTGTGTGTGTGTGTATGTATCCTTGACACTGGCTCACTTCCTGTGACCGGTGGCCCTCTGGTGATGGCGTCCTAATCTCCCTTCATCACCAAGGAACGCTGAGCTCTGGATCTACATCAGCATCTGGGGTGTTGCCGTCACCGACACCAACTGCCAGGGGGGAGAGGAGCAGGAGCTGCCTCCATCTTAATTAGTCCCATTTAGCCACCCTCTCTCTCTTCCTCTCTCTCTCTCTCTCTCTCTCTCTCTGTCTGTCTGTCTATTGCTATCTCTCCCTCTCTTTTCTCTGTCTTTCTCTTTCGAACCCCCGTTCCCTCTGGAACACATAGGAGGGCTTCCACACTTACTCTGCCTCACGGGCTCCAGACAATTAACATTTCATGAGCATTAACTACATTCTGATGACAAGTGCCTCGGTGGAGCACACACACACACACACACACACACACAAACACACACACACACACACACACGCACACACACAAGACCAGTTCTGACAGCCTCTGTCTGTCCATTCCCAGCACGACTGGACTGAACAGTGGGGGCAGAGGAGAAGGAAAAACATCAAATGCTGTGAGTGTGAACACATCATGCTGTGTCAAACCCCATTTAAACAAATGGCAGGAGAGGCTGCCTTTCAACATTTTACATTGACATGTGTTATTTTGGGCCTTTTCTGTTTTCGTCTAAACAGCCAAATCCTAAAGCATACTCTGGGACCTTGTCTCCATGTTCGTTGCCTTCTGGAGGAGCCGCAAAACATTTTTTCATGCCAGATCGACTTGGAAATGTGGGCATTCAACAAGCTGTCAGCTAATTACTTGATGCCTATGTCGGAGCATGTGGAACATTTTCTGTGATTACCAAACAGAGTGCTGCCTTGTTCCATAAGCGCTTCAAGTAATGTGGGCATAGCAATCCAATACAGTACAGAATAGATGAAGTCATGACTGTATCTTCCACTGTGGAGGCTGAAGTCATGGCTTTTGTATTTTATTTCTACAAGTTTCAGCCATTTAGTTTTAGAGAAACTGAGAATGAACTTCCATGCATTAATTCAGTATTATGTAACATGTCTTTTTAGATTCACAAAGACAGAACCAATAAAGTGAGTTGCATTCCTTGATACAATCCGACACTCTCTGACTAAAAATATTTTAATAACTGAATAACTAGTTCACATACACACCCCTGGGCTCTCACAGCTCACAAAATTCTAATAGCAAACCACCTACCGCACCAACATTTTCTTGATATCTTAACTCACTTGGAGATGAAGAGTGACAGGTATAACAAACTAAACTTACTTACATGAGTGTAGCCACACACAGGCAAAGAGGAAACAGAAGGCGGGGAAGAAGACATGATGGGGTTAAGTACAGGCAGGCCTGGTGCCAAACAGGACATGCTATAACCTACAATTTAGAAAATTAGGTGATGCTACATTGACAATTTTACTGCTTCAATGACAAATGCATTTCCTCAAAAACACCTGACCTGACATGATCATTGGATTAGTTAAATGAGTCATTTAGACTTTTGTTATCATTTTAAAAATTCAACCATGCAGAAGGAAAAATCAGGCTGATTATTGTGTAGAGGTTATCCAGGAAAGAGTAGGGAGAGAACTGAGGCAGTGTCTTTTAGAAGCTTGTTTCAAATCCTCTATTTTTATTCTTATTAGCTTTATTTACACACATACACACACACACACACACACACACACACACCTGTTTGCATTATTGATTATGAATATAAATACCATACTTACTTTTCAGGTCCATATGTCAAATTAACCTGAGACGATGTGATGAGCTGAATAATAATAACCCTAATAATAAAAACATTAACTGTCCCTATCTCTACATGTAGCCTTACTTACTACTTACTTGGTCATGTAATGCCAAAACCATGTATTGCCAAAATTATACCTCGCAATGAAACCCACAATATGTATAAAATAATGTGTTAAAATGCATTTTTAGTATACCACTCCTCCACATTCGAGTGAAGAGGATCACATGCAGATGCTTTTCACTTAGATATTTTAAAAGTCCCAACGTGACTGCCGTGTGCTGTAAGATACTGTGAGTGTTGAGTACTCTCAGATATTCTGACCATTCTTGTCTGTCCTCTTTCCCTCCCCTGTCTTTCTCTCTATACCTTTCCTAGGACGGCCTCAGCCATATGGCTCCTTCCTTTCTGGCTGGAGTCAGATCAGCGGTTCTCCCTGTGGAAATAAATGCTTTCTCTGTCATCTTTGTTTCTTTGAATTTGGGCTCTATAAAACCCTAGGCTTTGCAAACTGCCTGGCTACTGGCTAACAGTGTGATCAAGACACTACTGAATTAAACTAACTGCCTTTCCGTGATTTTAGTTGATGTGTTTTCCTAATGGCTCGTGTGCATGGGTTTCTGCTGGTGAGGAGAGCTGCTGTCTTGAGTGGGAGTCCACGACTCATGCTTGGCATGGACTTAGAGCTTAGAGCCCAGAGACTCTCCGCTGCTCGGCTGGATCGCTGGTGCCGGCTCTGTGATTAGGGCCCAGATGAGCTTCGGCTAATGCGCTATTCTTGCCCCATCCGCTTCGCCAACAAGCTCCCTCCCAGTTGTCATATCTCAACTCGCACATACTCTCTTTTTCTCTCTCTCTCTCTCTCTAACGATTGCTGTGGCGTCCCTCTCCATTGTAACGTCCTTAATTAAAGATTAATGCCAGGGTTTCCCTGCTTGGAGAGCAAAGATAACTCATTTCCCTCGGCACTTCTTTGAAAAACGCCTGACCGCAAAGAGGGCAAAGAAGGAAGAAGGGGAAAAGGATAGAGGGAGGAAGAGAGAGAGAGTAAGAGAGTGTACAGATCACTAGAAAGAACAAAGGCCGCCTGCCATCTTCCATCTCTTCACTCTGCTTGAAGGAGATGCAATAACTGCATAGGGCTTCTACATGTGTGTGTGTTAGTATGAGAGCCTGTGTGTGTGTGTGTGTGTGTGTGTGCGTATATGTGCATGTGGCACAATATGCATGTTTCTGAGAGAAACAGAAAAAGAAAGATGCATGTGTGTGTGTGTGCCTGGTTTCAATTATGGAAGGCAAAGAGACACAATCAGCTCACTTAAGTCATTCCTCTGGGACAGCTCCTGCTTTCCTTCCTTTTGCAACAATTACCACTATCTTCTCCTCCCGGCTTTTGAGTGGAAATGTGTGTGTGTGTGTGTGCATGTGCTTCTTCCATGCACGTGTGCATCTCAGTGTGTGTGTTTCAGCTTGTGCATGTCTGCATCAGTGTGTATGTGTGTGTGTGTGTGTGTGTGTGCAGAGCGTGGTGTGCTGTCTGAGAATAACAGCATTTCCCCCCTTTCTGTCCTCATGGGAGCATTGGGGAAGAAGAGGGCTGTGTGTGTGTGTGTGTGTGTGTGTGTGTGTGTGTGTGTATATGGAGGCGGGGGGGGGGGGGGGGGGGCTGTAATATCAGCCTTCTCTGAGCGCAGCTGCAACTCTGCTGAAATGGCATCTCCCACATCTGTGGCGTGGTGTTGACACGGCGGCGGACGCTGGGTGTTCCTGCTGTTGTTTCAGGTGTGTGTTAGCGTTGTGGTGGCATGTGTTTTGATGCCGTAATGAAGTGTAAATGTATGGGCTGTCTGGCAAGTGTGTAGGGCCTGACAACTGTCACAAGAATTTTGCCGGTGAGGAAGAGAGTCCATTCCCTGCCGGGGGTTTTATTTGTTTATTTAATCACCCTACCTGATTTATTTGTCATATTCTCTCTCTATCTAGCACACATCCTCTGGACCTAATTATAAAAAAGCCACCTGCATGTCACACCACTGGCGAGATGTTTCTTTAATAAATGCTCCTATCTCAAGGTTTGTTTGATGGTCACAACTGGAGGCATCTCTCTATCTATTTCTCTCACACTTTCTTTCTCTCTCTCTCTCTCTGTCTAATTTCAGTCTGTCATGGAGAAGGCAGCTGTGTAGGAGCCTGTCAGACAGAGGAGATAAGAGATAGCGCCAGCACATGGTTGCTACACCTCATCTTCACGTTTGCCTGCCAGAACCCTCTCACCACACACACACACACACACACACACACACACACACACATACACCATCCTCCCAGTGCTGTCAGTATGTGCGCAGAGAGACATCGGCCGTATGCGCAGAAGCCTAATTGTTTACTCCGCCACCACCGAACAAGGTCATGCTTGTTAGACCAAGCCGCCAATTCACACAAGCAGATTTCGCACAAAGGGAAGTAATCTCGGTCCTTCACAAGCAATTATCCTCATCTGACTGGTGTGAGCGAAACGCACTGCCCCATGCAGATGGAGGCGATGGTTTTCATTTAGCGACAGGCCAGAAATGCTCGGGTGCCCCGTGGAGAGGCTCCACTGTCAGAGCTTAACACGATTCAAACACCATTCCAATTTGAACTCAATCGAAGCCCGAGAGAGGACAATTTAATTATGTCTCACTATCATTGCAACTATAGATGAGGACGACAGAAGCTTTGCATCCACCAGCAAGCAAGCTATTTTTCCCATTTTGTATTTGAGGACTCTTTTCACCATGGATTTGTAAGTCTTATGTGTCTGGGATCCAGTGTACAAATCGAAATTTTACATTTATTTATGACGTGTAACTTTTTGTTGCTTTTGTTGAGTTTTGCTCAGAGATTTTGTTTGACATTCCTAATTCAAGATGTGCTTCGATGATGTGCTTCCCATTTCAATGGATGTGTGTGATTTATAGTACTGTGGTGAAAAATATTGGCCTACTAGGATACTGAATGTATAAAATATTTTATGTGCATTTCAAAAACTTGAAAACCTGATATGGCTCTGCTGGATTCATCTGTGGGTATTTGTAAGTAAGTGCCGAATATTGGAAAATGATATATGAATAAATTATGTGGGATTCATTAAACCCTCATTAAACTGTTTGCTAATTACTGTTGTGTGGCCAAATAGTCCTTGGACCAAGGGCCCCAAACATTTGTGCAGTGTTCTGTTGCAAAGATTTATCCATTCTATTAAATTCAGTCATTATGTCTAATCTTTTTGAAATTAAATTTGAAAAAAAAAAATGTTTTTTCTCACAGCGTCTTACTTTCAAACTGAGCCTTCTTCTATTTTATTCCAAGCTTACCGCTGGCTTTGGATTTACATATCAGTCTTGCATAAATGGATGCCATCGCATCAGCACAACTTTGATGCATAATGCATTTTCGCATTTCACCATTCAGTACATTTCACCTGTGCAAGTGAAACTGACCCCCGCATTAGCCACACCTCTATCTCTGAGCAGAGTCAAACTGTCAGAATTACAAGGCTATGTGCTGCATAAGGAGATTAAGTGTATGCGTAGGTGTGAGCCTTGCACCTCCGAGGGGTTCCCAGACACCCATCAAAACCAGCTCCTCATCTCACATTGCTCCTTGGCTGGCCTTCTCTGAGTAGCAGTGAGTCAATGCTGCCCTCTGGTGGTGAGATGTCCAATCTTGAACCCGTCTGTCCAGCTTAATGCCTGACCAAGTAAATGATAACATAAAGCAATGCATCTGTGATGTGATCTGTTATGTTATATTTTTTAACTGTGTAGTCAAAGAACATTTTAATATCAATCAATCTCCCATCATATCTACTTACCTCGTACACAACCAAGTGTTTACTAAATGTGTGAGAGAACACACACATTAATCATGCAATGCGTTGTTGTTTCTTCAGAATGCATGAATTCTCTTGCTCATAGATCAATACAATGCCAAGGCATCATCTAGTCATTCATATTTTTCTAATGTTGAGCGCTATTCTCTGTAGAGGAATATGATCCATACTGTTGTGTGGTTAACTGAGGTGGCATATGCTGTCATTCATCCTCACTGAGAGAATTCTAGCATTCCTATAGCTCGCTCTACTGGTTCTCTGCGAAACTACATACAGCCCCACACATGACCACAGTGGGCAGCATAGTTGCTCTCATGCTGTTTCCTGATATAAAGCACAGAATTTTCTCTCACCTTTGATGATGTGCCACAGATCTCTGCAGACTGCAGAGCTGCAGACTCGCTTGATGGAAATGTAAGATGACATAGAGACACACAGGTTCATTCTGACTTCATCCAGACATTCCACTCAGTTTCCCTCAGTCATACTTCCACACTTCCACACTTAGGCCTCATTGTTTCTGAATAGGTTAGAGTCATCAAGGACTATGAAGACTAGTTTTATATGCTAAGATTTCATGTATTTTCAATTTCATGTAAATGTTTGAATTTCAACACATTTGGAAGGTCTACAATATTTGAAATGTATCTTTAATTACATTACCAGAAAAATAAATATACATACAGAGGACAAATATATTCATATTGATACATATATATTCTTGCCTTATATAGTGTTTTATAGTATATGTACATAGCCTGTTATGAGAATAAGGTGAAGGACAGTTTCATCTTAGAACACACTGAAAGGCATTTAAGGATGAAATACACAAACCAAGTCGGATGAGGGAACAAAAAGATGTTGCCAATGTTAGCACACTAAGCACAGGCACATATTCACAGAATGTAAAATGTCTCTCCTTTTGCACAAGCAAGTGTGTGTGTGTGTGTGTGTGTGTGTGTGTGTGTGTGTGTGTGTGTGTGTGTGTGTTAGTGTCAGTAAAGTAGGCTGCTTCGCTTAAGGATGTAAGGCCTCCGTGCCTGCTTGCTGGTGTGCACTTGTCTCTTCAAGATGTAAGGGGATTTCCTCTTCAGCGGGTTGTCGCTGCTTTGGTCCAAGTCCAGGTAGTCCTCCACATCTTGGACCTGGGACAGAAACATGGACATCTGTAAACATCGCCTCTCCCAAGAGGCCCGTTGCAATGGATCTACTCAGTGTACATTATACAAGGGAGGGGGGGGGCAGGTGAGTATGATTAACTGTCTGGTATACAGCAGATATCTGGCTCTGCGCCGTGCCCAGCTCCGAGCTCCAATTAGCTATGTGTCAGTGTCCCTGACGGGTGTGTTCCTCAGGCCCATGCATCAAAATGATAAATGATAAATAAGCTCGAAAAGCTGTGTGCAAGCATAACATCTAGTTTGGTGAGCATAGAGACAAGTCTTAGAGAAAGCTAGCGTTAGGGTTGGCATTTAAATCAGTTTGTGTGTGTGTGTGTGTGTGTGTGTGTGTGTGTGTGTGTGTGTGTGTGTGTGTGTGAGCGTGTGTTAATGGATGTATACGGTAACAGCATTTTTTGTTTACATATGTCTCTGCTTGGTCTCTAATATGTACAGTGAATACAGAACTATGATAGTAGTTATAGTTATACCACAACAAAGGTTCACTGTAAAAAGGACTGCTGTGTTTGTGTGCACAAGAGTGTGTGTGTGTGTGTGTGTGTGTGTGCACATGCATCCCTGTGTGTGTAACTACTCACCTCCCTCGGCTGCAGTATTCTACAAAGGTTCCTGAGGTCGTAAAGCTCATCTACTGATTGGCTGACAGGTAGTAAACGGAACCTGTAGTCCTCGTGCTCCTCCTCAGCTAGACTCTCACTCTCCGGCTGCCATGCCTCATCCTGAGTATCCAGCATGGTGCACACTTTCAGGAGTGTCAGCCGCCACAAGGTGGCGCTGTGTTTACTCTGCTTCAACTGTAGGAATAGAGAAGTACACACCTCAGTCACACCTCTTAGTCCAGAGATATCAGCCAAATACTTGTCTGTGAGACTGTGCACACTATAGGTAGGTATGGAGCTCTAGAGAGTGATGGTCATAGACTCAGTCATTTTCCCAGGATTTTAGCTATGTTATTTTTCAGGTACTTAAAATGTCATAGTTTCCAACATAATGATGGGGGACAATCAACAGTCTCTCTGATAAAAACAGACTTTTTTTCTTTTCATCTTTCATTTTAATAAAGTTTTATTTCCTCCTGGTGATCTGGCCTGTGGTGGAAGGGTCTAATTAAGGACATACAGTCCACTTGGAGAGTCTTTTTGAGTCTAAAAAACCCCAACACATTATGATGTCTCCCCCGCCTTTGGTAGGTTTATAGCACAGAGCACAAAAAAACAGTTATATATTATCTCTTCAAGTCTCTTGCTCATCCTAAGAGGAACATAAGTTTATTTGTTTTTTTAAGATCTCAAGCGACACCAGATTTTCTTTAGCCCTCTATCAAGTCCCTGTGAGTTTCTGAAAGTGATGAATGGCTTGATCTTTGATGAGGGAATACTGACTTGGAGAGGGAACAGACAGGAGGGCCAATCGACAGGGAAATGCCACGGTGTAAATTGTCCTGTGGAGTCAATCAAAGAGCTCCCTGGAGACACTGGTGACAGGAGCTGGCTGCACTGTTGCACCTCTGGCATTTAAAAGGTGCAGCGTGAGCGTGTCCCCCCCCCCTCCTGTGCCTAATTACAGCCCAGCTCCTAACATTTCCCTGCAGCCAATTTAATGGCGCGTAGAGGACCAAAGAGCATAACATTTTACATCGCATCATTACAAGTGTCTGTCCCCAGCGTTGATTAATCAGCCTGGGCTCTGCGGTAGAACAGAGTGCACCTCAGTCTGGCTCGGCTCTTTGGTGAAGGCTGAGGAGGGACACTAGTGGAGTTCATACTCCCTCTGCGTCTTCTGCTGTCAGCTGCCTTAATTGAGCTCATGATGAGTTTGGTCTTTGTCCACGGCTAGCTGGAGACAGCGGGGGATGAACCTGCACACAGAGCGCTCAGCTCAGCCCAGCCCAGTGCTCGGATTTTGGCCAGCTCTCGCCAAGTAGCTGCCTACGGCTGGTGCAGTGTCAAGAGCCATTTGTTTCATCCGTGCTGCCAGCTGACGTTCCAGCAGCCAGAGCAAATAGTGGATAAATAATGAATTGCAAATGGATGAGAGAGCGCCTTCAAATATAAACAGCAAGTGCCACTTCTCACAGTCCCAAAACTCATCAGCTCAGAATTGGCTGAATGTCCAAGACAAATATTGTCTTTCAGGCCAAAACACATCTCAGAGCATTGTTCTTAATATACTTTAGCTATGGCTTAGCAAGGTCATACCATATTTGTGTTTGTTCCTTATATTAAGGTACCATGCTCATGCAGAATTATTAAAAACTGCTGCCTGAGTGGTCTATCTGAGAAGTCATTTATAAATCTTCTTATTTGTCTTTCTAATCATTGATTAGGCTCATTGATTTGGCTTAATCTCTCTGGTCATTAATCATATTGTTAAAGGAGGAATTGAAGGAGCAAAGCTGAGACTTTTTAAACACATTTAATAAATGAATAAGGCGTTTAGATAACTTCACTCGTTGATTCTGTCTCATTCATCCTGTCACTGCCAGAGGGTGGAATTAAGTGTAGGCTACTTTAATGGACTCATTAATTACTGTTTAATACTACGATAAATCGTGTTTGAAATTAAATTTAATCCAGTTAAAACATATTCAACATTTCTATTAAACTTTGGTAGCTGGAAGCCATCTATTCGATGTTGAAAAAAATCCATGCTTCATCGGTTATGAGCAGGTGATCGTGCACTATCCACAGGGCAAATCTATGTTCGGTCTTTAGAAAGAGCTCGCCACCCGTCGGACTGCCCTTTGTTCTCTGTCCAGTAGAGAGGAGCACGACAGGTGTTTAAAATAGGACATCACAGTAACGTACCTTTGAAGTAAAGAGATTGCTCAATAACTCCTCCTCTATCGTTCGCTTCTCCTGGTCAACATCTGCTGAACACAGAGGACGACCAAATTAACAAAGACCGCAAGCACGGAAAATAATAGAGCGTTTCTATAAATACAATAACCAAAGATTTTTTGCGCCAAATTATTCGGTTATTACTTTCATGCGAAAATACACATTTTGTAAAGTTTTGTTCAATGCATGAACACTGTCAAAGTTGAATATCTTAGATTACACTCGCGAGAGAGGATCTGACACTTTGCCGGTGGTTTACTGTATGCAATACCGTCAGTTTACTGAATAAGTGACGTAAACTTCGTTAAACACAATGCCTATTTCATAACAACAAAAGTTCGATAGATGAAATTTGACTTTCTAAGCTTCATATGTAGTTACATTTTGATGGCCTATATCTTGCATTTAATTTAATCATGCACTATAATTTTCCATTTGGGTAGACTCAAAATATGATATATGAATAAATATGAATATGAATATATGATATATGAAAAAATAGGCTCTATCTTTATTTCAATGCAGAGTGAGTGCGCTGTCTCACATCTTGTCATAAGCTGGACTAGTAGTATTACCAAGTTGAACTTGCACTGAAAGCTGACATGAAATTCTGCTTCCTTCATTTCATATCTTCATTAAATCTATCTTAATGATGGCTGAGCTTACCTGAACCCAATGCGTCACTCACGAACACCAGGAGAACTGCAAACACTATCTGCATCCGCATCTTGGTGACCATCCAACAATTCTCAAACAACTAGGCTGGGCCCAAGTCCATAGGTTTAAAGGTCAGCAAAAGCTGGAGGTGGAGAGACAGGTTGATATTGAGAGAGGCGAGAGGAGAAAGGGTGAGAGAGAGAGTGAGGAGAGCCGCTGAGGGTGCTCGATTTCCCTGGGAGTCCTCCAGCCAGTGGTGTTCCCTGGTCCTTCTTGTCTGTGCAGGTGTGGAGAGCAGTGCTTAGGGCTCCATTCCACCCAGTATATAAGAGCCTACAGCATCTCTGGGGGGAGCTCCACCACTCCTCCCCCCTCCCCTCTCTCTCTCTCTCTCTCTCTCTCCTTCGATCTCACTAAATCTCCATCTCTCTTTTCTTTGCTCCCCATGCCCTCTGCTGTGTCACTATGTCATCAGACATCATTACTGCGTCACAGGTTCTACTCAGCAGGCTGACGTCAAAACTTTAATAACTTTCATCAGCACAGGTACTTGTGTGTTATTTATCTCTTCAGTTCCAATACCCTCTCTCTTTCTCTCTCTCTCTCTCTGTGTGTGTGTGTGTGTGTGTGTGTATGTGCACACACACAAAAGCACACTATGTGTGAAAAGGAGTGTGATAAAAGTGTTGGTGGGGGACATCAAGGTGCCTGAAATGACAGGAAAATTACAAGCTATGCTACCACTTGTGAGTATATTACAGCAACATGGAACGTAACTGTTGGAATACATTTAAGAATATATGGGATAAGTTAAGGCCACCAAGCACATCTCCCTTGCAAGATGTCTGTCAATTCATGAATGGAATTTCTATTCATTACAGATTTCTTAACAATTAATTTAGCAGTAAAAGTTTCTACGAAAAGTCAGCTCATATTGTTAGTTTAGAATCCGGGGATGGAAAAAATCATATGGCTGATGAAAAAAAATTGGCATCGCTTACAATGAATGGTGAATGATGTGCACTGAATTTCTCATCTTGACACATTGTAGGATGGGGAACTTGTCCTCAACGTGGCGCACTTGTACGCCCGCTGGACGTCGCTCGTGAGCAGCAGCTGCATCTAAATTAGAGAGAGAGACCAAATGAATGACAACTTTGTCCTCAAGAACTCTAACCAGGCTTCCACTGTCAACCATATAACGTCTTTTAGTGAAAACACAACCCAGCTGTTGGCCTTAAAGCACTTAAAGGCCTATATGCTGATAACGTGTAAAGATGATTTGAAAATTAAAATCACCTTGGAAAGGCATTTAATGCAGGAAACGATCTGCAACAACACGTTTGCCTGTGACACAAGTAAACAAAAGCCTACACTGGTGTTTTCTTGTAAAACGGGACAGTAAAATTATCTTTAGAGAGGCTTCGACGTTTAAAAGTTTGTTCAGGTACCCTAGTTCCATCTCGAGTATTATGGCTCAAATCAGCCGGTAGATAATAGGTAGTTCACAGTACCACTGCATGATGTAAGTCTTTCTGTCCTGCGCTGTCATCACCACCCTCATTACGATGGTAGGACGGCCCCGCCGAAAAGTGCGCTTTAACTCAACCGCTCGAAGTTCAGGAGTTCTTCAACTTTTTTTTCTCAGTTGCTCATCATAACCCCACGGGAAGTTAAGGTCGCTGGACACATCTTTAGCCATGCAACAAACTTAGTTTCTTGGACCTCAAAAGCTTTGCAATGGCTCCGTTTGGAAGGAATTTTTTGAAAGCGCGATTGAAAAACAGGTAGGCTATTTTACCGTGTTTTAATGCCATGTTTAGTCGTCTTGTGTGTAGCGATACGGTCTCTGACGTACAGTAATAGCTACCTTCAACATTAGCTTTTTATGGCAAATAACATTGCTCTGGCTATATTTTCGGTTGTCCTCGTCTGAATAAAAGTAAACCCAAATGGATAGAAGAACTCTTCAGTATCATTAGCCAATGAACCAATGATTTGTGAATAGAAGAAACTTTTTTTTCGTGTCATTTCAAGTGTTTTGAAAACAAACCTTTAGTGACTAAATTGGAGCAGTTACCCTATCTGTATTCTTGTGTAGTTCCTTTAGGAGAAGTAGTGGTTATGGTACCTGAGTATCATGTTACTGATCCTGTGTAGTGTAGTTAAAATATTAACAGCATTTGTATGCATATGTGTTTGGTGTGTGTGTGTGTGTGTGTGTGTGTGAGTGTGTGTGCACGCTCCTATGTTGCATGTGTATACTAGGAAGAAATAGTGTGAAAAAATAATAACTTTATAGAACTACATGGTCGTCTACACACAAATCACAAAAACATTACTTCTAACCAGATCCATGCTTCTAGTCCTCTTGAGATTATTGACTGGATTGTTGTTCATGGCCGAAGTTCAGCATTTTGGGGTTGTTAATAGTCTTGAAATTAAGTAAATTGTTACTGCTGACACATTACACCCAGGATCATATATCCCTTTATGCCAAAAGTTTTGTATTTTCTCTAATGAAAGCTGACCCACTTGTTTTGCATAGCACAAAGCCTGTAATTACTCACTGGTGTCTTAAAACTAGAACTCAGTCTGTGTCTGAGTTCAGAGAGCGTTCTGTCATCGTTTCAGGTGCAATCAGCGTACCCTGCCTCAGTGGAGTTCAGGGTTTTGATGTTTCATGGCTCCACACGAACCGCAGTGGGATTTTTGAGGGTGTGAAAGGTGTGCTCCCTTCTGGCAATGTTTTGTCTAAGTAACTCAATGTGTTTGTGTGTCATAACTGATGGTTAGTCTATAATTAAAACAGTGTTCACAAGTTCAGAGAGATTCTGCCAGTTGAACATCAGTGTTGTATGTTGTTATGTTAATCATGTTGTCATCATGTTTAGATTTTACTATTTTAGGTAGAAAAATTAGATTATGCTGTTGATGTTTCAGAGGAATAATATTTGAGGGTGTCAGCCCTCCCATGTTCTTACCTTGGATGAAGGGAAATGGTCATGGGAGATTGTGAGCTTTAAGCTGCAACATAATTGGCTTTTACTGTTGAGGCCGACTGTAATTACTGTGCAAGGATCTGAAGGCATATCAAAGGCAGTTTATATTCAGCCCTCTTTGCTCACAGATATGACAGTAGACAGTCAGTCTCATGCTTGTCCTAGATTGTTTTATCGTATTTACTGGTATGCTTTTGAACCATGGATAGTTTTCATTATGTGATCTTAACATCGTCTGAAAAAACTAATTAATATCTCAGATTTCAATCAGTAAATTGTCGTTGCTTGTCAGTTCAGCACTGTACTCAACATGGTGTGGAAAAGTGTGGTGTCAGTGAAAAAGGCCGCCAGCTCAGCTGACTTGGGAACTGGCCCGCATTAAAGGCTCCTTAACAATGGCTTGTGGTTTAGAAATAAGATCACAGTTTGCTCACTGTGTCAGACAGTCCCAGGTTAATTGAACATGTGGAATGTGCTCATCTGAGATTCCATTTATCTTGTAAGGATGGGCATTTACGTGAGTAATAATTTAGTGATAACAATCACAGTCAGTGTGCTCTCTGTTTGAGCATATGCCTTCATCCCATCCAAAGAGGCGATTGTCCAATGCATAATTCTAATAGTGGTTTAGTTTAAGGCTCCGTCTGGACACAGGGAAAATTATCTGGAAGAACTGGCTTTAATAATGCAGAATTAAGCTGTAAACTTGACAAAGTATGAATACAAATAGAGGGAACAGGACTTCATTCAAATGAAGCTAACAGAATATTGTTTGGTGTAATAGAAATTTATTATCAAAACAACTTTTTGTCCTTCAGCAAAATTGTATTTAGAGCCATGGATAGTTTACATTTTTATGATATTAGCACCATCTCAAGCAATTATTATTCTTTGGAAACACTGATGGTGATAACTTTATCATCAAAATCACAATTGGATGACTGTTTGAACACCACCCCTGTGTGAGCTCGTTAGAGTGCATATGCTCATGGGAGCCAGAGGGAAGAGTGTGTGTTTTGTCTTTATGAAGATGCCTATCACAGCAATTTTCCAAGAGATAACGGGCCTCTTGAAAAAAAAATGTTATGTTTTTCTCATCAAAATCCTGCATCCTCCTCCGATAAGACTCAGGAAATCCCTTTCTGTGTTGTTGATGTCACTGCCTTTCTGTATCCCATGGGGATTCAAGCAGTTTTAAGCAGGAATTAGGCACAGAAAAGTATTCAACAAAAATAGCATCAATTCTTTTTCATCTCTCATATGAATACTTTTAAATCCCATACTTAATCACAGTAGATGGTTACATAATTTCACTTAATATTCCTTGGATCTGTACTTGGATGTTGGATCCGTGTCTCATAATACAGCAATCACTGACTTGTCACTTTATAAACTGCCTTATACCGAGAGGATCTAATTACAACAGATATTCATTGGAGACAGTCAGACTCACCAGAGATTATAATCACTCATAAAAACTAAATTAACTCTGTCTTTTGCATCAAATTATATTAGAATTGATGTGTCCTGTTGATGTTTTAGCCAAAAACAGGTTGTTTGATTGTTCTTCTCCCTCCCAGTCATAAAGTCTTAGCATGAGCTGTGTGGGGCTATTTGAACAGGCGAACAGCTATTCAAAGCAATGCATAGAGTGTGAACATGTCAGATCTCCCACGTGTAGCGACATGTTGTAATCACATGCAGGTGACCGCGTTTGCAGGAGTGTTATGCCTTGCACGAGGCATTTCTGTGCAAGTATGCTAAACAGCACAAAGAGGCAAACACTTACTGTGGTGTGTCAGGTAGTGGTGGGTGTCTGTTCAAGTCAACTCAGGACCAGTAGGGTTATTTTGTGTTGGTGTGTAGATGGAGACCAGTCTGTGGACAGTTGGCCTGGGCAGACGCTGCCATGGTTTTATTGCCTGAGAGACTCATTAGTGCTTACAGCTTCTTCAGCTTGGTTGCTTACTGTACATTGACTCCCCTCCAAACCCTTGACCAAGTTCACCTGGAGTTCAAAGCACCTCACTCAGAATTCTGCAACCAAACACACACACACACACACACCCACACACACACACACACACACACAAACACACAAAAACAGCTGCTGAATAATTACACCAAGAGATTTCACACTGTCTTTCATATTGACATAAATACTCTCCTAGTCCTGTAAAATCAATACATAGAGATTTATTGGAGCTCACTAAAGGCGATGTCTGTGATGAAGCTCTGGTGGTGTATGGGAATGACCAGGGTAATATTCCCCAGTCCATCATAATCTTTGACTCTATGCTTAATTAGAATGTAATTCAGGCTAATTTAACTGAAAGATCATTAATGACTTATTGGCCATATTTCAAATATGGTGAGATGAATATGCCTTCCCATGTCTTTGTGTTTGCTTGGCGGTGCATGTTGTGATACGGAGTGTAAGGGAGGATGTGGCCTGTTCCCTGGCCTTATCTTGTGTCAGGCCCTCCATTGTGGTCCCCCCCCTGCCTACTGGCAACCAAAGGTAATTTTGCTCAGATTCACTGCACTCCTCAAAGGTTTTTCAGGCCCCTCTGTACACACACCACACACACACAAACCTGTGCACATGCACACACACACATACTGTACTTACGCACAAATGCACACTAGAGTTATGCAGGCAAAGTCATAATGGGATAAGTCATAATGCCATAATCCACTGGCAAGCCATGGCAAACACTGTTATCATAATTGGGAGTAATGGAATAAAAATCCCACAAACAGTAAAAAACAAAACACAGGTGTACAAAGACACAGGACTTGTGTTTTTACTTCCATTACAGCCGGGTGCCTCTGTGGCAACACAAATATGAAGATGGAATTTCATTTTCCATACGGTCACAATGCACTAACTTGGGAGCAGGAAGTTTGGAGCAGGACGTAGCCAGTGACCAGTGATTGTGACCGAACACAAACACAGGTGCTTCCCTGGTCTTTCTGTTGGTTTCCTTTGGACTACGCTTCTATCTAATGTGTGTGTTGGTGTGGGTGTGTGTGTATGTGTGTGGGAGGTGGGGGGGTGGGTGTACTTTTATGGGATGCTATATTTATCACTATCTGTGTTTACGAGTGTCAAAACCAATGGCCAAGCGTTCATAAATCCTTGCATCATTTTTGTGTGCGTGACCATGCATGTCCCCGCGTGGCTGGTGAGAGAATGCAGCTGCTGTGACCTCATTCATCTCACCCTCCTCTGAAGGAGCCGGCAGTGTGAAGAAGAGTTACACAGCGATGACACAGCGCGAGACATAATGAGAGAGAGAGAGAGGTGTTGTTGGGGGATGCAAGAGGGGGCCCCTTGGCCGCCTGCAGCAAACTGATCCACCTTTGTGTGGTTCAACCCCAGCATAGGCCCTGCCTGGTTCAGCTCCCAGCTCTATATCTCCAGCTATGAGGTGATCTTCCAGTTGTCAATATGTGTCTGGCAGTGGCCCGGGGGGTGTGCTCCTATTCACTGAGCATTGGGGAATGACATCACAGACAGACTCTCTGATAGAGCTTGTGATATAATAGAGCTTGTCAAAAGAATATAAAAGTCAACGGAAAAGAGCATTTACAGAGTAATGTTGCCGTTAAGCTAAGATTTGAACACAAAAAAAGAGGCCGGAATCTTTTGCCATTCATTGTCATCCAGATACACACACGCACATGCACTCACACACACAGACACACACACACACGCAGACTGAATAGACACAAACACACAGCTAAATGTTGCTCAAGGCATTGAAACGACAGCAGTGGTTCTGCCTTGGTTGGCTGAAAGTCGTCACGGTCGCTGTGGGTAAATGCAGGCGGTGTGCTGCTCTGTTTGCCACCTGCATACCTCTGCTGTTTACTTTTGCTCAATCCCACTCTCAGGGTCCCCTAACCATTAACCTGCCGTTCGCATTGTTGCATACGTATGGCATTCCTGAGAGGTTTCTCATCAAGGGCTCACACAATGGCCAGCTTGTGCGCCTTTGCCCCGTGCACGCCAAAAATACAGCGGTATCAGACGACGCATAAACACGATCCAGCCCAACCAAACAGTGTCATTTGGCAAGGCTGTGCTGTGCTGCTACGTTGTGCTGCCTTAGCTAGCGTAGCATTCCATCTTCTAGATAAAGGACCAGCAGCCTGTGATGTCTCCTGAGCTTATTCTCACTGACCTTGGCCAGACTCATAACAGTGACTTACAGCCCAAGTTGCCTCACTAGACTCACGCAGCAGAGAGCGTGGAGACAGTGGTAGACATGCCAACCACATTATGTGTTCACCATGGCCCTCTGATACACTAGTGATTAATGGTGGTGTGAAAATGAAGACAGAGGGAAGTGTAAGAGTGTTTGTGTGTATGTGTGTGTCTGTGTGTGTTGAAGAGCCTTCCCTCATTAAACAGAAATTCAGATTTCCAGAAAAACAGACAGATTAGGGACCATTTACATACTTTAATTTCACAACATCATAGAGACTAGGGTTCAACCTTATTCTGTGTATCTATTCATCAATAGGTGCCGGATTCTGCTAATCCAATTACATGCATAATGTTGGGAAATGGCCCCAAAAATGTGAACATATTTAAAAAGGGATCTGTCATTTCATCCAGGGAGCGAGGGAGGTTAAAGAGACAGATGGTGGAATCACTGTGAGCATGGTTTAATCATCAGTAAATGAAGAACTTTATGACCAAGAGGAATGATGGTATAATAGAGGTCCTAATTGATGTGTCTCTCCGAGTCTGTAAGGGTGGCTTTTCTGTCTTTTTTTCTGAGATGGAGCTATCATCTGAGAGACTTTTTCAAAAGCTTGTTTGACAGGATAAAGTAATGTGTCATGTCAGTAAAAAAAAGAAAATACCCTGAGGGCTTAGGAGGATTGTGTAATTGCTACATGCTGATACATAGAGCTGAGCTTGCTGATATGAATTACCCTGCTGGGAACGTAAAGGAACAGATGGCAAATGATGTAAAAGCATGTTCAATTAGCATTAAACATTATTCACTCCAGCACTAGAGAGACTCTCTAAGCGGGTACCCTTTAACAATGTTTTAATGGATTTAAAGGATTATACATTGTGCTTTAAAAGGCAATATGGTTGTAGAAGACTATATGACCAGAGTAGTCACTGAACAGCTGTTTGGTGTTCTGTTCTCATAGGTCAAAGGAGGCAGAAGAGTCCCCTGGCAAAGAGATCCAGGTATGTGTGTGCCAAGAGGAGAAGGTGGTGTGTGGCGTCACCAAACACACCACGTGCGCCGATGTGGTCCAGGCGCTCCTGGACGACCACGGGAGCCTGCCCGAGAGCCGGCGGCTCCTCCACGGTGAGCCCAAGGAGTTCTGCCTGGTGGAGCGCTGGAAGGGTTTCGAGCGGGCGCTGCCCCCGCTCACGCGCATCCTGCGCCTCTGGAACGCCTGGGGCGACGAGAAGCCTTCCGTCCAGTTTGTGCTGGTCAAGACCAGCGAGTGTGCGCCGCCGACCAAGGCATCCACTGGGAAGAGGTCATCGAGGTCACGCTCGGCGGCCGCTGGGGGGAGGGCCCGACGTTGGGAGCAGTGCCCGGCCCAGTACGCCAAGACTCTGCCCGTGGAGCGCCAGAAACGCCTGGTGAAGAAGGCCTTCCGCAAGCTAGAGCGGATCCGGCGTGAGAGCGAGTCAGCGGGCGCGTCAGCGACAGCAACAGCTGCGGAAGCCAGTGCCCCGGCCAGACAGGAGAGCTCGGAGGAGATTGACAGCATGGTGCAGCTCATCATCTCCCAGGACCACACCATCCGGCAGCAGCTGCAGTGCATGCGTGATCTGGACTTACAAATCGAGCTGGCTGAGCGCCTCCTGAGACTGGAGGGAGTGGGAGCAGCCGCAGCGGCGGAGGCAGCCGAGGGTCCAGGGGCCCCGAGAGACTCGCCCCACCTCAGCCTGACGGACAGCTGTGAGGGCCAATCCCTGTGCGAGGACGGCCTGCAGGTCTACCCACTCACCAATGACAGCGTGGAGCAGATGGAAGAGCAGCTACGGCTGCACCAGGAGCTCATCCTGCAGCTCTCCCACGACATCGACGCCGAGCTCCAGAGCGGCGAATGGTTGCCTGGGGACGAGGAGGCGCAAGGTGCAACAGCGGCAACGGCGCCTCTGGACCTCAGGCTGGATGCCCCGGAGCTGGAGAACATCCGCACTGAGCTGGAGCTGAGCATGCGGGCCGGCCTCTCACTCCTCTCTCAGTCTCAGGAGATGGACAGGGAGCTACAGTGTTGCGACACGGCACTTCACTCGAAGAGCCAGGAGTGCCAGTTCCTCACGGCCCAGCTCGGTGCACTGCAGCTGGGGGAAAGCCCGGCACAGCCCGGCCCCTCACCCTTGAAGAACCAGACCAGGTGTAGCGTCATGCAGCAGCAGGGAGAGGATAAGCTCAGGCACGGCCTAACAGCCGACACCATAGACACAGACTCAGATACGGGCATCAGCTCCACGCACAGTCAGGACTCCCTCTCACCCACTGTCAACCGCCGGCCACCACTGGACACAGATGTCTAGAACTTCTTAGCACTGTGCATGTCGAGGTGGAGCAATAAACTTCACGTGTCTCATTTTGTTTCGTATTTCATGTAGCATATAGGCCTACTGTATATATACAGTACATTTGTGCACTCATAGCTGAAGTAAATCGAAGTGAAGGGGAGTGAAAATTGTAGTCAAACAGTAGGGTATGCAGTCATTTGCACACTGCTACTACTAATTGCGGCCTCTTGTCCCTGGGTCATTGTTTTGAACACAGGAATGCTGTGTAGGTTTTCTTTCTCTAGAATGGAAAAATGCACTTGAGTGTTACTCAAGCAGACAAAGTGCTTGATAATGCTAATCACTGGCTGCTGTTGTTCTAAGCATGCCTTCAGTTTGTGTAGTTTCACCGCAACCAGAAAGGTGACTGCTTTTGGAAAGCAAAGGTTTTTCTTTCGCATTTGTTTGAAAAGTCAACATGGACCACTGTTGAAAGTATGTGAACCTACTGTTAATTAGTTTGAACTGATCTGAGGGCATTTGGTTGTGCTGTGTACAAATCCCTTCCAAAATCAGTAGAACTCATTCGGCACATCCATAACTGGATGGATTCAGTTTAATCGCTGTGTGAGGATATTTTTATTTTTACAGGCATACACCAATTCATAAGGATGTTCAGTCATACTGTGCCATCCCATAACAACAACAGTGCTGACAATAACATTTTACCGTTTTGCCTTTTGCATTCCAAAAAACAATTTAGTTCCCTACAAAAGCTACCATGTGAACGTTGCTGAAATACATTTTATGATAGCTCTATTTATATTTATAAAGTTAAGAATGAATCATTTATGTAAGCACTGTTTTATGCTGCCAAAATGGAAATTATTAATTCAAGATATGTGTGTTGGAAAGTTTATGCTTTGCAGATATTTCCCGGATAGAAGAAAAGGCTTAAATAGTATAAAAAAGTGTTTTGATAAGTTAAATTGACATTGTTTTATATTAAAACATTCTTGTATGCCCTCAAATTCAGAAATTACATAGTACAACAAATTAAATCCATGTCATGTGTACAATGCTTTGCTTAGAAAGATGGTGTAAAATTATATTTTAATAATTAAAAATATAATCTTGTATTTCTGTACAAGTTATTTTGATGAACACATTTGGCACAGACAATAACTTAACGATGTGTCTCTAATTCAGAACCTTTTACTCAACATGAGTTTATAACCCAGCTGTGTAGAACAGTGTATTGCTATATGTTTCAAATCAGAAATGCAATTGAATTGAAGGACCCTGTCTGGGGTCTGTTCTCCCACACGACGTATTGGTATACTCCTACACCACTTATTGCTGGCGAAATTATAGCTGAACCCTTTAACACAGCCCAGTCATGCACATCATCTGTGTGGTTGAGAAAAAGGGTACTTACTGCCCCTTTATGTCCAAGTGTGCATGTTCAGGTAAATTGGATATTGTTCTCTTGTACACTTTTTTTGACAATAAATGTTCTATACTACACTTCTCCGTGTTTCTTTCTTATTGGGTATACCTTTTACAGTCCAGACACTTCCTACTCACAATAGGCCACCCATTGTTGTAAGTTTCTCTTTGGTTGAATTGGTGTGCTGACCTATAGCAAAAATAAATATAAACATTCAGTCACTTGTACTACTTTCAGAAGTGATGCAGGTCACTCAGTGAAATTCTTCATAAGGCAAAGCAGGGCAGTCTGGATAAGGGCATCAATCTGCACTGGTTTTGAGGCTTGCAAGTGAGAGACCTAAACTGTTTCACTGTGTGTCAGTTAGAGAAAAAAAGTATATTTAGAGTCAAAGTAAAATGCTTTTTTTTTTGACAAAACTGCCTTGTGAACCCAAACAATTGACAACATTTGCCGTATTTGCACTGTATTTAATGCTACAATATTTCTGGATTTTCTGGAAAGGATCACAGAACTATGTCTAGCCTACACAGTAATAATCAAACAAACAGAAATTATGATTACTATAGTACTAGATTACTATAAACTAGGTTAGGATAAAAAATTTAGCTAATTAAAAATGATATAACATTTCATTTCTAAACCTGAAAAGGTCATTTTAACTACTTGTTGTATAATAAGATACCTCCACATTCATCCCCATAATTCCACTTAATTGTATAAGACAAGCCACTAGAGATGGCCCCTCTGCCCTCTCCTCTAGGCCGGGCCGGGGGCTTAAGGCACATGGGAACTCTCATTCAGCCAGTGATCACCGCATTACTCCCCCTCCACTTGTGAACTTTGAGTGTTTTGGCCGAACAAAAAGCCAAGGCCATTAAAACGCTCCCTCCGTGCAACTTAATGCAGTGGCTCGGACTCGCCAAGAAAGCCTTCGGGGGCTACATGTTGTCTGGCTATTGTGTCCTGCTCACTTCTAAATGAATAGAAACTATTTCCTTTGCTTGAGATGCAAATATTCCCACGTCTTCTTGAACTGTTTTACCCCTGAGTGTGGCCCAGCTGCGTTCTCAGACCGTGTTCCTCTGCAACATTATTCACTGAAGTCGGGTTTGGTTGGGGGTTGGGGGCGTATATTGACTGAAAACAGTGTTGATTATCTTTTACACGTTTCATCACATTCAAATCCCAGCCCAGAACCTTGTACAGAGCATGTAGTCTGCTTCCTGTACTTTGCGCTCACACACTGTTGTCTCGGACTGGCAGCTGATTTCCCGTCGGGGCCGCTATCACCACGGCAACTTGTTTAGCCATGCTGTCCAATCACAGGGAAACAGGAGGCCTGCCAGGAGTTTGTCACGTTGCACAACACTGGTAATTAACTGGCTAAAATGGCAATTACTGACTCATTTTTTTAACCCCCTCCCCCCATTTTTTTTTCTTTGGGGACATCTTCACACTTGGCAATTACCTCAGTCTGAAAGAAACAGTCACCTTTGAGATAAAGCTCTGATGTGTTGTCTCATCTTTGCCCTACCAGGGGCATTGACATCACTTTGCAGACACATCTGCCCTATATAAAACCCAAATATACTGCCTAGATAGCTTTATGCCCGTTTTTACTGGTCAGGTGCTTGGTTTTTACACAGTTGGCCAAAGAGAACTGAGGAATGTATGAAGATGAAGACTGCTGCTGCCCATGCTTAGGCTATAAAAAATAAGAGGCAGCAGCTATTTCAAATACCTTATCAAACTGCCACAGCTCAAATTGCATGGAAAAGTCATTGAAAATCAGTCTTATTCATCTCAAGTTCTCAACATACCAAAGTGTTGCGAGAATAATCAAGTAGGTGAGTAATAACACGTCTGTTGTGAAAACTGTTACAACACATTGTGTGTGCTAAGTTCTTATTAGTTCCAGGCAAATTTCAGCACGACACTTGAGCATTCATGCAAACATTGCACTAGATTAAGCAATTAATAAAAGGCAGGCAATTATAAAGTCTGATGTGTCTTTGTAAAATCTGGCTGGACCTTTTCTGCTCTATCATTAGACGAATGGTAATTACCTTCAGATGAAAGGAGCGAGAGATGAAGAGAACGACACAACACACAAGTGATTACGCACAGGGGACCACTTTGCTGCTTTGTTGCAAAAGCATGTTCACATTACCAAGATATGAAGAATGAGTTAACACAAGCCTTTTGTCCCACATTAACATCGTCGCGTAGTTAGTCTTGCCAACAACATAACTTTGGTAACTTACTTTTATATATTTAGTTTCCAAATAATTGAGTTTGTGTCCTGGCAGGGTTTGTACAACAACGGTGGTAAAATACATGCTGAAGTAGCCATCATAGCTACTTCCTCCACATTCTAAACATTCACAAACGTATTACCTGCAACAGAAAAAAGGCACATATTGCAACACATGCCAAGACAACAAAAAAGATCCACCAATTACTCTTATGTCTACACCGAATACTTCCCACTAATGTCATACACTGAAAGGCAAGCCTCGACAGACCTCTCCCTATAATTTGACTTTTCATTATTTTTACAATGAAAGTGCCTCTTATGAATGGGCTTTTAAATCTACTATATTAACCAGGTTAGGATAAGCTATGTAAAAACATTACTATATTGTGGTTCTGTAGAATTAAGCTAGAAAGTAACCGTAACTGAAGTATCGTTTTGGAAATGCTACTCGGTCTACGGGCACTTTGGCCTAACTCTCAGAAACACAACTTGAGCAATGTGTTAATTGTTGGTTCTGTTTCAAGTGTGTGTGTGTGTGTGTGTGTGTGTGTGTGTGTGTGTGTGTGTGTGTGTTTACTCATGTTTTATTTCCCTGAGTTCCCAGAGCCAGAGCGCTGGCATAGCTTCTTAGCTTCTGTCTCTGAGGCAGGCCTGCGGGGTCACCCCCTCATCACCCAGCAGCTCCAGCTCTGAGGTGCCACCCTCTCCAGCTCTTCAGACAAGTCAAGACATCTACAGTCAATAGGAGATAAAGCCCAACACACACACACACAAACACACACACACACACACACACACATACACACAGCACAAAGCACACATAAGTATGTAGCCTATACAACCATACTATACATTTGTCTTCTATGCACATGGACTCACATGCACATATAATGTCTGATTAAAGACTATACCCTCAAACACTGCAAACATCCTGAAGTATTTGCACATACACACACTGTCACCCTCACACACACACACACACACACATTCTAAGGAATTATAGCTCCAGATTTATAGCTCCAGTACAAGTCCACAGCTAAACTGCACTGTCACTTTCATCTCTGCAACCCTCCTCCTCCCTCCACAGCTGACACATTAATGTCTCCTTATTATTGCTATCAGTCACGTTGGGCTGTTTGCTTTGCCACAGGTGTGCAGGAGAGCTCCGCACCCAAAGCCCTCAGCAAGCCTTTCATTACAGCCAAGGAACAGCAAGGGTGGCGCCTCTGACAGAGAGAGAGAGCGAGAGGAGAGAGAGACACAGAGAGAGAGAAACAAAAAAGGAGAAATGCATTATTAGGAGAAGCCATAACAAGCTAAATAATCAGACAACAAAGCTAAGTATCTGTTGAAAATATGTCACATCAGAAAGAGGTATTAGGTCCAGCTGTAATGAGGTTTAACTGTAAACACAGCCAGCGACAGAGACAGGTCTTTAGTGCACAGGTGCACAGTATGTGCTCAGGACCTCCACCTAGCTCACACTGGTAATAACTGCTCTTTGACAAACAGATCCACTAACTCACATGACTGCTTCAACACAGCAGTCTGATGGACTCATTCATGTGGTGAACATCTTAAACCAGCTAGCTGCACCTCTTTCATCCATCCACCCATCTCCTCAAGCAGTCAACTTCCTCTGGGGCTCAGTCACCTCTCCTCCTGCGCCTGGCGGAGGACCCTCTGAGAGCTTGATTGGCCATCACCATCACCATTCACCATTCGCCATCAGTCGTGGAGTGTTGCACTGTCCTGCAACAAATCAACACAGAGTCACTGTGTCACCTAAAACCATCCTTAAGCTTCCACAACATGGCATTGACATGACATACATACATTATAAAAAATAAAAATAAAAATCCTATTATGTGTGCCATTTAGGGTACTAAGTTGTTTGGTGTGGAAGTAGTGTGGAATGTGCAGGAGGATGCTATAGTAACCCTAGTGCAAAAGTGTCAGTGCAAGTACATTTCCAGTGCAGATTCTGTTTCAGGCAGAGTATAAGAAAAAGTGTCTTCAAATTCTAAAAGCTGAAACTAAGGTATTTGACAGCCACATTGAAAATAAGTTGAACAGTTTTGGAAGGCAATATTATGGGATAAAATTACTCCTTTTCTTTCAACAAATGTTCTCATAAAGTGCTCAGTGACAGGTATGAATGGAGGAGAGTATTAAATAGGTTAGTGGAATCCAAAGATCATTATTAAAATGTAACAATTTTACAAAGGGGGGCCATGATAGTGTAAAGTCAATAAGAAGGGACTAGAAGTCCTAGTTAAAATGTCAGCATGATCATCAATTCTCTCTCTCTCTCTCTCTCTCGCTCTCGGCAGTGAAAGAGTTGTAAATGGAATGTTGGGTCTTGGGCACTAAATGTCCATCCAGTATCCTGCACAGCCAAAGAGCGGAGGCTTTGATCACACTCCTTAGATCCTCCCAACAGTGGCAAATGTCTATATATCTCCTGTTGCTTTATTTTGGAGCTCACCTCTCTTTGGCAAAATAAATGGAACTTGGCACTGATTTCCAGAGGGAAACAAAAGATCCCCTCCCACCTCCATCCACCGCAATCCCTTCTTCTTCCCTAGAACTGAACCAACAGGTTTCCAAGGCAACTGAATATATGCAAACCAATCTTTGATCCAAACACTTTGCAATTGCCCTGCCGGGATAATGTAAAAGACACTCCCAAGAAATTTCCTCTCTTGGAAAATCAATAACTGTCAGCACTGGTTTCATCATGCTCAAAATCATCAACAACAAAAAAGTCAGAAAGTTGAGTAAGAAATTTAACACATTTATTATCTATTTAACAAAATAACAATTTCACTCTACTTCGTTTCATTTCAAGGTGCCTGAGGGTCTGTTGGTTGCCAGGCGATTTTGCCATCTCTGGGCAAACACTTAAACCATAGCCCTGATAACAATGTGACTTTGTATTAATAGGTGAGAATCACGGAACATTAATGTAGGCTATATTAAAAAATTAAGTGGGAATCATTTGTGGTCTTGGACATAGATTGATTGTGCTTATCATACTCAAGTGAAAAATACTATCATGTTTGTGATGTTTACTTTTTTTGTGATATTTACAAAAGGGAATGAGAATTTTCCCAGGGTCTTTAATGAGCCAGGGGCCCATGTCTTATGTCACAGGGGTCAGAGATATGAGGGGCTCAGTCTCATGATACCACCCACTCAAGTCCATGCCATTTCTGACACATGCTGCAATTCATTGTGTCAGGTTAGCAAACACATTAACCCCCATGATGGAGCCTATGGCTTTCAATAGCCATTCCCTCAATAGCCTTCACTGCCAACAGTAAACGGCTCGTGGGTAGTAGGGGTGTGTGTGTGTGTGTGTGTGTGTGTGTGTGTCTCAAGGGGGGGGGGGGCTTATAGGTCACATTCCACTCACAGTGCACACAGGCAAAAACTCCCAGTGTTTTAGGGGCTTTTTCCTTTGACTTTTGTGCAGTAGCCGGGAGTGGCTTCCTGTGGAGTCCCTGGACAACATTTCCTGTTGGACCACTGGGTGCTGTGCCGCTAACTCACAGACGATAAGAATAGAGAGGAGATGAGGAAGGATGAAAATTCTTGGAAAAACTGTCCCTTTTTTGCCCTAAAGGAAGACATTACAGGTAGATGCCATCGGAAAATGACTGTCGAGCAGTAAAACACCAACAGTCAGGTTTTTCTGTCCTTATAAATGTTAATCCACATCCAGTCCACATCGTTGGATACAGAAGAATCAAAAGTCCTAATTTCTATGTCTACTCCATAGACCTGATGAAGATGTAACAGGAAGCACAACAGTCTCTTCCTGCAAACTAAAATAAGGTTATTTTAATATATAATTATTTGTTCTCAAGACTTGTCTAAAGATATAAACATTTCATCTCCAAAAAATAGCTGATGTTGACAACCAGATCAATCAGCTAAAATAGCCATTTTTGCTAACAACTTTTAATGTGCTTGGTGGCGTTCATGCTGGTGAAGTTATTCTTACATTTTTCACATGACTGGGAACCCAAGCCACATGAAGGAAATCTCCCGTATCCAAGGGGCAGCACCAATGGACAAATACAGAATCAAAATGCCTCTGTACACAATTGGATAGTGTAACAACCAATCAGAGCAACTTTGCTGTTTGCCAAAACTGCTTCAATGGAGAATGTGTCTGGAGTGGATTCATTCACTTCCTATTTCCAGCGGTGTAACCACCAAGAATATGAACTGGTGCATTCAACTCTTTCCAATTTTTTTGGACGTGCTGCAAGCATGTCCCTCATGACCATTTCAAATGCTGTTTGCTAAAATGTTTGGAAGTATGTGTATATTGTTAATTAAAACACTGTCAGTGGTTTTGCTGAATAAGCACTGCCTGTCATCATGTAAGCCCCATGCTGGATTTGTAGCTGGTTTTTGGTGATTTGAAAAGGGACTGCAATGGGCTCCACTCTAGATGGGCCAGCAGAGCTGGGTTTACCCAGGCAACTGTACCCACAATCTGCACAGTCAACCTGGGCAACTAGTGAGAACAACAAAGAGTTAAAACATGTATATTAAAAAAACATGTAGCCTATTATTGATTCAACAATGGCTCTCAGGCTAATCAAATCAGATGGTATTCTGATACAAAATACTCAGTCACAGTCAAGATGGCTGATGGCTATCTATGGCATATTTCACAACTCTTTTAGATCTTTGCTGTTCATCTGCCACCATCTAGATGAAAAACTGGTGAAGTGTAAATTCCCCAGCATAATCTTTGCAACGTGATGTACATGAAAAGTATGAAATCAGTATGAAACGCATGAAGCAATTGCCAACATTTTGTGCAAGTTCTAACTGCTTCTGCCAACATGATCTAGTCCCAAATACATTTTCCTATGTACCATGTATAAACAAGAACTACAGACAGTAAAAAAGATTGTTTATCGATGTAAGATAGACTGCAAGCAGGAATGAGCTGAGACAACACTCCATTTAACCACTATCATATTGCCTATTTATTGTCTAAATCAGGGACGCCATTGTTTTAGTGTCAGAGAACTATCTCCTATAGAGGTTGTAGCCAGAAGAAAGAAGAACCACTCACAATTTCTATTCATTACGTATAGCTACCCACAGGCTGTCTCTGGCAAGAGGCTAAATCCCCCCATTTGTCCTGAAATGATCTGAGGCAAAGGATCTGGTTGCAGGCGGTAGGTTCAGCCAGAGTTTGCGTGGCAAGGGCTTAAGCAGGTCTTCAGTTGCACATGGGGCTGTCCACGTTGCTAGAAATGGGGCATACCTGTTAATGGAGGGGGGATCAGTGAGCAATGCCACGGCCTGTCTCTCCAACCATGCTCATAGGCTAACACGAGCTCACAGGCTAACACTTGATCTCCATGGATTTCAGAACCAGCATGTTTCGCACATTTCTTACATGCAGCCCACACCAGGAATCGGGTGCTCTTTCACCTGCATCAGGAAGACATTGCTAAAACCCTCTTCACTTTCATACAACCATTCAGCAGATCATGTTGATATTCATTACTGTGAAGTAGTGAACGAATCCCAATGAACCATGCAGTGAGATGCTGCAGAGGATTGTGTTTCAACAAAACAATAAAATAACAAACCTAACCAGCCAGTCTGCAGAACACTTGGAGCATGAATTCTCTTTGATCTGGAAACTTCCAATTGCTATATTCAACAGATACATGGTAAAGAAGGGAAAAGAGTTCCATAATATGATTGTCTAGATAAACCACTTAATGAGTAAATTGCTGTCAGATTAATGTAGAAATGAAAATAAGATTTATCTTATCATCTCAGTGATTTATCTTGATATAACACAATAATGAACCATCACATCATATCCAGTATAAAATGGATAAGTGGTTGAAATGAATGCAGACATCTTTATCTCACCAGAGAGCTTTTCCACTTCTCCTGAGCCTTTCCTTCCCCTCGTTCATGGTATTATCATGTACAGTATATTTCCCAATTAAAATGTAACAAAGTAGTTTTGCTTGTCAGTAATAGTTATGTTACATGTGAAGAAAAGATGGCTCTTCACACTTGGTAGATTGATTTATAAATTCAGTCTCTGAAACTAAAATCAAAATAATTTTGTACTTTTCAAAACTGAAATAGCAGGCTTCACCATGGCCCTAGAGGGAGTACTGAAGTCTGAGTCTTGACAACCTCGTATAAGAGGCCAGCAGAACAAACTTTGACCTCCCATGAGCAGACCCCTTGCAGGCAACTATAGGCCTATTATGTGTGTGTGTAAACAAGATATTATCTCTTCATATCTGTAAACAGGCCTAACATTGAGGAAACAAAGCAACGAACAATGCCCACACACTGTTCATAGTATTTCCTCGTTTCACTGCTTGCCTTGAAACGAGTTCAGAAGGAAGGAAAAAATCAACAAAAATTGACCCACCAATTCATTTGTTGTCCCTTGTAGATTTTATACCTCAGACATATACAGTAGCAATGTAATGCTTCTAAAATGGTATGGTTGTGTTTTGAAAATGTTATTAGACCATTCAAACATAGAATTACACTGGTTCCTTAATTTAATAATTTAGCGAACCAGCATGCCTGTTTCCATGCCTGGGTCATATCTGACCCAGATCTGAGTGAAGAATAGGGAGCAGCTGAGAAACAGGCCTCTGCATCCCCACTATCTGGACAATAATGAAATCCCTTTGGTCTGGCAACCATGTCCACTAGCTTGGTACCACACAGGCCCTGAAACAGGCTTCCTGTTGGTGAGTCGCCCCTGCTCTGTGCATCCTGTGCCCTGGGATGTATTTCTGCCTTTAATGGCTCTGTGTGAGGCTCTGTGTGAGGCTCTGTGCTTTCTTTGGCCGCTGCTCTGCGTAGCACCTCTTTGTTCTGTGGCGAGTATGTCAGGCGGGTTATTGGGAACACCTGCCGGATTACGCACGGAGAGCGCCACAGAGAGGAGGCGGGGGTCAGCGAGCCAGCCTCAGAGGGTGTCAAAGCATCCGCGCACAAGGTCGTCCACGTGTGTAAAACACACAGTTTCTCACACAGAGGGATCGGAATCACACAAGCACACCAACATTAGTCATGTAATGCAACTATCACGGCCGGCGGACACACATCGCACGGGTACAACACTCACACACTGAATGAAATGATTTCCTCTCATAAATTTCTGTCAGCATCATTAACCTGACCGAACTGCTATACACGCATACCCCCCCCCACCTACCCACCCACACACACACACACACACACACAGAGACACTCACCTACCCTCATAAACATACCACACACAACTCCTCTGGCCTGTGCCTGTGACTCATATTATGACTGGCACAGACCTCCCCCGGCCCATAAAGCATAAACCCCCCAGCCCTCCCCTCTGCAATCAGGCCTCTGGTTCCTGAGGCCAGCCGCCTCTGATTGCATGCTGGGAACTCCCTCCATTGTTTGGCATGCAGGACCTCTTGCCTGGGAGGGAGACTGTCTGATGGAGGGCAGGTGCTGAGGTCCACCTCTCATACCGCCCTTCCTGACAGCCACAGCTCATGAAGTCTCTGCCAGTGGACCACACCACAATCTTCTTTCAAAGTCTTTTTTTGAAAGGTGAAAGGTTGTGTTTTGAGTTAGAAGGAGAACAGAGGCTCAAAAACACAGGCTTCCCTCACCTCTTCCAGCCTCATCTTTGCTGATGCCAAGAGCTACAGAATTGGCTTCCTCTAGTCAGCCAAATCCCTCCCCACACCATTACCGTATATATCACAATCCTCTCAGGTGACCTCTGACTCAGGCTTACATGCTCATAAAGCCATTCCTATTATTAAACCGTCTCTGGATTCCATGTGCAATTACCTGATGGCTAAGATTCTCTACATCCTTGGTTTCAAGGGGGTGAAGAGGTGAGCCTTGCATAAGCTCACCTGGGCTCTCTAACTTCTAGCTCCAACCTTCCCTGGGCTCTGAGGAGGGTCTGTGGACGTCAAAGCCCTTAAGACTCTGGGGGGGAGGGGAAGGCCGTTTACGAGTCTGAGTCTCCATATTATGCCCATAGGAACCTATAGCACAGTAAATGTTGGTAGGCTACATGGCATCTATTCTACTCATTTAGCCCTGTGTGATTCTCAGTTGTTTTCATGATTAAATACTCACTGCATTTAAACATTTATGTTAAATATATCATACATACCTTATATATGAATAAAATCCAAACAGTGTGTGTATTAGATGTTATCTGAACATACTGAGCAGAATGAACAGTGGTGAAACAAGATATGTGATGAGAAGGTCATGTATTGTATACTATAGTAAATCATGTTGGTATTGTCCATGGCAGCATGTCCCAACACCACTCTTGGGGATTGGCAATAGAGACAGCCTGAAGTCCGAGATCAGCTCTTCATGTAGCACAGCTTTAATGCTGCGAGCTACTAAAGAGCCTGTGGTGAGTAACACTACACACTATCCATATGAATGTGCTGGAGAGGTATCGGATGAACGAGCACTGTGAAAGCGCGGTATACACGCCTCTCCCTGCTATTGTGCTCAGACATTCCTCTCTCCCTGCACTGGAGGGCAGGACCAAGATCCCCACCTTCACCCTTTTTACCACTCTCACACCTCTTTAAGAGCACAAGCTCTCTTGGGTGAGACACACACACACACACACACACACACACACATATATGTGCTGTTGAAGCCTTGCCCATGGCACACGGGAAACCAAAACAATCTGACAATAGTTATGTCTAGCGTGGGTTCTGTTTCCCTATAGCCCTCCTCTGTGCTCACACTCTCTCCAGTGTCTGGTTCAAGGCCCTGTCAGCCCCCACAGAGGAGATGGGAAGGTTTTGTTTTGACATGGTGGAAAACGGTCGACTTTGTTCTCTGCTTATCTGGCACTCGTGGGGCTCCCACTCCACTCTCCGCTCCTCTCCGGGGCCTTCGGACGACGCCACCACTAGCAAACCAAACCAGGAGCTCATCCTTTCATGTGAAGATGTTGCCAGACAAACAGGTCCCTGGCTTGGGCTTTGAAGAGATATGTGCCCACTGCACTAATGCAGGCTCTTTGAAAAATTGTCTCCATCTCTTGCTCTCTTTTCCTCTTCTCTCTTTCTTCCCCTTCTCTCTCTCTCTTTCTCTCTTTCTCCTTTTCTTTCTTGATATAGTGCCAAGAGTGGCAAGCATAAACAGTCCGAATGAATGAAATGGTGAGATTTCACCTGCTCACAATGACGAGAAAAAAAAAACCTGATCTCGCCTTTCATACCGAACACATAAACATGGAACAACAGAGCAGAGAGGAGGTGATAATGTCCCCCTATTGTGATGGACAGAATAGGTTGCCTAACTTTACGTCCTTTTTGACACATGATCAGCCCAATAACAGCCCTCCCTTCCTGCCTTTTAGTGTGCGGTGTGTTCACCATGTTGTTTACATGCTGCTCCTCTTTGTGATTTTCAGTGCTGTCACAGCCTTACTGCAGTCAGTGGCTGGTGTTCCAGCCATTAAGCGTCCATATGTCCATGTGTCGTGTGTCCTAAGGAGGTGATGAATGGAATCCATTGGGATCTCTCCTGCTGGCCACATGGACAGTCCGTCCGCACCTGTCTCCTCAGGTGATGGCGAGGGGGGTGGGGGGTGCGAAACCTCGCACAGGAGCACCACCCTTTCAAAACGTCTCTGGTGCAGCATCTCCAGAGGCGAATGATCTGCTCTGAGGCGGATGGCCTTTCCAGAGCTCATAATCTCATTTTAAATCACAAATGTTATTACTCTAATAAATTTGATTATTGTAATCAGCTGTTTATTTTCTTTGTGCATAAATGAAGGCTGTGCTCTAGACTTAGTAGATTTTCATTGAAAGATTAATGATTGTTCTGTTTGATACTAATAATACTCCCTAGGAGCCATTTGCATGGTCTGCAGTCAGAAGCACTAACAGTCTGTTTTACTGCAGGACCCAGGGCTATTACGGGCTTGTGTAAATATTTCTATTTTGTAAAAATAGAATGCATCTGTATGGATGGGTGTGTGTGTGTGTATGTGTGTGTGTCTGTGCCTTAATTGAGTGCTTCTTAATGATCAAATTTTCTCATGTTTTTTTTTTTTTTTCATGCTTGGAGGCGTCTCCATATTGAGAAATGAAGGGGAGTGTCACTGCACTTCCTCACATGACTTTGTAATAAACTTGAATTGCTTTGGCACCCAAAGCTAAGATCGTTTGTTGACGACAACAACTTCAGCTGGAAGTGCGCAAGGCAGCTACCTTTTTAATGCATGACTGCATCTCCAAAATGGTAACCAGGGACTTATTACTTACACCTTATTAGGGACACAAGAAAGCGTATCTGATTTCCTCAATGGCTAATTTGATCCGAAACGG
Source organism: Tenualosa ilisha (assembly GCA_015244755.2). NCBI lineage: Eukaryota > Metazoa > Chordata > Actinopteri > Clupeiformes > Clupeidae > Tenualosa > Tenualosa ilisha. The sequence goes on from PYXC01002821.1 coordinate 4,750,907, forward strand.
AAAGATTATGGCTAACAATCTTAAAGACAACCAAAACTCCACTGCACAGTTCTTTCTAAGCTGTTATGAACGATTTCCAGAACTTGTTGCTGAAATGTGAATTTTAAGGTCAGATTCATTGGGGTGCCAGTGTGTTGCCTTCATGCTGTGCAATGCCAGCATCAGTAAAATATCAACTGTGTGCAAAAGAATATTCACTTCATAAATCAGTTCAGAGTAATAATTAGTCCACACAACATGTAATTCTCTGCTTTCAAAATATCCAACACAAAACAATCCAACAAATAAAAGAATTTGCTTTGCACAGTATTGTATCATTAATCCAATAGAAAAAATATTTAAAAGGTGGTGTATTACCTTCATTCATTCAGTATTCCCCATCGGTCATTCAGAATCATGGCAGCCTGTGATTATAATCATGTCCTGGGGAGAAACAGATGGGGAATTCATGCTTTTAGATGGGGAAAGAACAACACAACACTCCTGCTCCTGGTAATTATGGAAATGAGCTTCCATCGACACCCTATTACATGAGTCAGACAAGGAGAGTAAATCAAGGCCTATTGCATGGCCTATATTAGCCAACCTGTTTGCTTCTTTGGTCTTTACTCCTTTTATTTCCCCAATCAGCTTTTGACCTTTGAATGCTGAATGAGATTACATTTTTTTTTTCTTTCCTAAATGAAAAAGGAATAGAAGAGGAAATGACATTCATTGTTTAAAAAATGGAAACACAAACAATACCAACACCCAGCTTCCACACATATTATCATGAATACTGCTAAAGGCATTATGAATGAACGCAACGCTTAAGTCCCATATGTCAATGTTCCAGCTTTTGTCTATTGTGTTTGGTCCCAAGAATCCACATGTGAGCTCATCATCTGCAGCACCTGTAGATACACCGGATACCATGACTGTGACTCACTCAAAGGCACATGGCTGAGAGCCAAAGTGTGTATACTATAAGTACTTACTACACTCCGAGCCCTTAAATTCTTCCTGCCTCACAATAGTAGTAGCAGCACTTTAGAAGCAGCAGTATACTTAACAATGATAACTAGCATCCTCGCCACTTACAGTTCATTAGTCTATGTCATCCGCCGAGCCAGAGTCATGCAGCACCCGTGAATAATAACAATCATTCACTAAGGAATCCATTTTAAGGTGAGAGGTTAGTGGACAGTGACGTGAGTAAGGGAATTTGTTTGTGTGTGTGTGTGTGTGTGTGTGTGTGTGTGTGAGAGAGAGTGTGTGTGTGTGTGTATGTGTGTAGCAGGGGTTCTTTAATTTACATCTCATCTCTTCGATTAGGCAGCGCTTCTCCATCCAGAGACCCCATTCTGCTCCACTTCACGCTGGGGGGGTTAGGGGACAACTGCAAGCATTGATGGTTGGTGTTGGTGGGGGGAGAGTACCGGCACAAGGCACCTGGTTTTCCTCCCCCTCCCATGTCTGTTTGGTGACAGAGCTGAATATGTGTGGTGGCACATCTCCATACATTACATTACCAACACACAAATGAGATTGTGCAGCCGGGCGCACGAGCCGAGGTCCTCCATCAGCCTGAGTGTGGAATGTAATGAGTGTGTTTTGGATCATGAGAAGCACGGAATAAGAAAAGGCTAAACACTCCACCAGACAGGTTGCATTTACCATCACCCACAAGCTTGTCAGTCTGTGATTTGGAGTTAATCATGCAACAAGCTTCATATCAGGAAGAATATCTGGCTCCAAAATGCTTGTGCAACTTGTTGTCGCTATTTCATCAATAACAATAAAATCTTTCATACTGTATTAGTATTTATTTCTTCTTTTGTGTGCTTGTATTGGGTAGCTGAAAAATATGACCTTGTCGCATCATGAGGATTATTTCTTCTTTCTTACGCTGTTATCATTCAATGGGATCTTTCAGTGTAGCCTTTGCATGTAGAGACACCTGGTCTGCAGAGAAAGTGCACTCACAAAAAACAATTCAATTAAGACAGCACCATCAATGTGTACAAAAGCCACGCAATTACCATCTCCCCTGAGTCAGTTCAGTGTGTTTGATGCTTTTACCCGAGAGAGAGAGAGAGAGAGAGAGGAGAGAGAGAGAGACCTTCATTTGTAAGAAATTAAGGAGGGGGCGGCTGTCATCAGTGATGTTCGAGATGCTAGGAGATGGCTGTGTCACCATGGGAGGTGACTGACCCTCGCTGACCTTTTGGACAGGGCAATTTTAATTGCAGTGGCCGACAGCCTTCAACATCCTGTCTTCAAAATGCCCAAACAACTCAACTGGTGATGCTGTGAGTCATGACTAGCTGATGGGAACTGACCTAAGAGATTTTACCCATTCTACCTGGCCTTTCATCAGTTCTCCACAGGGCCTACCTCCAAATATGAGTAGGCTGTTGGTATTAGAGATGCATGGGTTTGTCTCCCCTAGACAAGTTAATGAACCTGACTTGAAACTGATGTCACATTAAGAAAATGTTTTTTTTTTCAGTTGTGCTAATGTTGATCTATCTTGGTCATTATTTGCAAAGGCCAAGAGACATTGTAGAGACTGTTCTGCTAATATAATCATAGTGATAATAGTCATGTGATGTCTTTTTGAAAGGGCAGAGACAGTTCAGATTGGTTTCCTGAAACAAGCGCTGTATAAATATTTGATCCACTATAATAGATGACTGACACAAGGCTTCCTTACAAATCCAACAAAATTAAATTCTTACATTGAGATTTAGCAGTGCAAACAAATACCATAATTATGTCACGCTTACTGTACATGAGAACATTACGCTTTAATTATTTTAATGAAAAACATTCTTCTTTTTAAAAAAATCTAGTTTTATCTCATAATGAAATCACCTTTAAGGCAAAGTAATAAAAGAATCATCCCTCCATTTAGGTAAGGTTCTAATCATCCAATTCCATCTTGATTTGTATAGTAACATAAAACAGAAGAATATGCCTCAGGGAGGATGATCCCAGCTCTAATATGAGAATGATGATCCCAGCTCAAATATGAGTATAAAATACAAATCCTACCTCTGGAAATACAAACTGTTAGCAGATCAAAACAAAAGTATTTGCTTATGCTAACACGGAATACTTAGTAGAGCTGAAACCACTGAGTGGTGAATTCCAAGCTGCACAAGACTCACCCTGCTTCTGCATCCGTTTTTCCCCTACGTCCGAAGGACACCTGGGGAGGCAAAGGAAGATGCTCAGACTAATGACTGTATATAGTCAATAAGAGGACCCCTGCCACACCCCCCAGAAAGGGACAAGCACCCATCAGGTAAACACTCGGAAAGATGAGAACATTCATTACAGGGAAGCAGTCATTCTCCAACAGATGTGCTATCTTCCGGCACAAGAGCACACAGCTTCAACATCAGCCACTAAGTGAAGACAAAACAATGTCCTATTTTAAGCCTTGTGTGACAGTGTTGGAAGAGCAGCAGCAAAACACGGCTTGATCCTCTGCCAAGACTGCAAAAAGCTTCCTGCCGCCGACTCTTCCAATGGGAAACCATTGACGTGGACAGGGCTCTACAAGAATATTTGCTGCGGCAAAAGCCTCGCAAATTAAGTCTTTTGCCTGCAAGACATTGTCCATTGTCAAGTGGAAAGCGGTGTTTGGATTTTAATGGCAATTAGGCAGAGCGCGGCTCAGGATATTAGGTTAATTAAACAGCCCAGCTGTGCACTATGAAGAGTGTTATAACTAATTGAGGTGATTATTGGTAGCGTACTAAAGACAGAGACGGAAACATAGAGAGTGATTACAGTCATTTTCAGCAAGAGTGTGAGGCACAAAAAGCATTCATTTGCCCATCTGCCATGTGTGGAAATGTGTTGTGTCCTCAGTGAAGCTTGTCACCACATCAGACTCACTTGAACAATGGTGACAATTTATGTGTTCATGAATCAAAAAGAACGCCCTTTCTCCTATATGGAGTGCTTTGCCAGGGTCCTGGAGAGTCACTGTTGTGGCAAACTACTTAATGGACGGGCACACAATGAAATGGCTGGCTCTGTTTGCACTTCAGCTACAAGGCTGCAAGCTGAAATAGACAGAATGAGGCTAAACACACACAGCAACATGGAAATATGCTACGTGCACACACACACACACACACACACACACACACACACACACACACAAGTCTTGACATTTACAGAGCAAATCAAATGAGTTGAAATTATTTCCCATATGTGATTCTCTGATCAAGACATCATGTGCTGAATGACGTGAACTCCTAGTGATGACACCCTGGGAGCACCCTGGCAATGGTTGTGTCTGTTTTCTGTGAGTGTTGGACTTTGAGACTTTAGTTGTGAGTGCTCTCTTCTACAAACAAAGAGCGTTTGGTTAAAACTGATGCAGCAGCATCTTCTCTCTCTCATTACAACCAATGAGAGGCAACTTGACTGATTCTCAGCCAGCTCGTAAAGTCCGTGCATAAATCTGTCGGCAGACTCAGCTGTGCACTCCTCTCCGCTGCTGTTATCCTGGAGGAGAGATGCCCCATGTTGGGATAAAGAGAGACGCCCGCAGCGGTCTGATTCACGCAGTTATCTGATCTATGTCACTGCATTATGTCAAATCTATGGCAGGCAAATTATCTGACATGGAGAGCTGTCAAATAACAGTGGGATAGGAAACACCCTGTTTCACCCCTGAGACTGCTGGTAAAGTTAAGGGAGCCTCCCATGATTTCAACCATGGCTTCCACTTCATACTGTTTCTATTTCTCTGTCTCTCTTTAAACAGTAGGCCTACTAGTGCAGTGCCAGTTAAACAAAGCATGCCTGCCCATGCCCCTACAATAAAGACACCTGCTTTTCTTCTGCTACTAGTCCAGAGTGTATTGTTTGCTGCTGTGGATGTCTGTGACTGATGGAAAATGAGAATGTATTTTCCAAAATGAGTTTTTAATGGAGAGTGGTGGACATGTGGCAATCACTCCAGCTCATTGCTGATGGCTGGTTTCATTACTCTGTGCTTAGACCTCATCTTATAGACATGGATGTGTGTGTGTGTGTGTGTGTGTGTGTGTGTGTGAGTAGGTGAGCACTTGACATCAGTGCAGTTGCCTGAAGTGCTTGCTTTGACATCAGCCAAGGTTTTTACACAATGGATAGGCCTAGATCAATTTGAAGATGTTCTGCTGTTGTGGAGGTGCTCAGGTAATAGCTGACAGGTTGTTGCTGGGCGTTCATTTAATAGTGTCTGGAGGCTGAGATTTGTAATGATTTCATTCAGCTATGTGTTATTTTTTTGTGGTCGGGCCATAGTCTTTTCTTTTCTTAAAAAAAATCAGCTTCAACAAATGATTCTTATCATTTTGGGACTATCCGTATGACAGTGGATTAGGCAACGGATTATCGCTTTTGAAGTCGTAATGTGATGTAAAAAAAAAAAAAACAGAATGTTAAGCTGTTAATTTGAAACAGACATTGTGGTCTTCCTGCTGTAACTTGTCTTCTCTCTGCTCAGCCTTCCTCTGTACAGTTGTCATATCTGGCATATTGGCTGCAGTGTGCCGAAGGCAGACACACAAACCAACCTAATGCTCTGGAGGAGGATCACAGGTTGTATTCTTACCTCTCCTTTACACCATGCAACAGCAGGAAACCCTTAACTGCAAACAATATTATCTCTTTGATTGTCATTCTTTCCAAAGTACAATAGCAATGGTCCATGTCGGTTTGTTTCTGATAGGTCATAATTATATGTTAATACCTTTGAGATGGGGATTAAATGTTCTCAGTTAGAGAATAGAGATAGAAAGAGAGAAAAGTAGAGGCAGGGGAGAGAGAGAGAAAGAGAGAGAGAGACAGACAGGGGAGAGTGAGAGAAAGAGACAGAGACAGAGACAGAGGGAAGGGGAGAGATAGCAGGGGGAGAATAACAGACTTAAAAACAATAGTGGAGTGAGACGGAGAGACTGCTGGAGCGTGGTAGTGCCTCGGCTCTGTCTGATGAGCATTCTCTCATCACAGCTCACTCCTCCATCAGTCATCCCTCTCTCTCTCTCTCTCTCTCTCTCACTCCCCCTCTCACCTGTGCCCACTGATCAGACTAACCCCCCTTCTCTGAGAGAGGAGCAGAGCCATAGCCAAAAGGTCAATCTCATTCACAGCTATGTCTGATCTTTTATTCACACCACTCAGCACTTTGATGGCTTTCTGCTCGTGCTGCCCCCAACACCTCTGACTCTGACTAATGTCCCTCTCTTACTTACTAGTTTTTAGCCATTTTTATTATACAGACTGTGGGTAGAATAGGAATACTTGGTGTGTGTGTGTGTGTGTGTGTGTGTGCACTTCTTCTCACATGATGAAACTGTTCTAGCAAAATCTGTATCACAATATGAAGCACTGGTTTTCCATCAATATGTCTGAGGATGGAGTTACACTTTTTCACAAAACTTCCACTGGTTTTATATTTTACGCATTCATTTCTGAGGGTATCCTCTGTGAGAGCCACACTGGTCCTGGAAGTCATGTGTAGTCCATGCAGAATTCCACACAATGAGCTATTATAGGGTTATTGTGGCCACCCCCACCACACACATACACACAAACACAAACTTCCCGTGCAGGGATCATTAACGGATATCCCACTTTGGAATATACAGTGGGTTAACATATCATGGGTCTACAACACTTTCTGACATTGCGGTCTTTTGTTGCCTTCTGAGCACCAGTGTTCCCCATCAATACCCTGTCATACTGCTGTAAAGGGCTTGTATAGATTAACTCATGCTTATACGGAAAACCTTAGTTAGAGAAAAATCTATTTAGAGGGACTGAGCTAATATAATAGTCATCACAGAAAAGGAATTGCTCATTACTACAAGATCCTCCTAATTAACCAGCGTTCAGCAACAGCTTTATATTTCCTTACATTGTTTGTAATGACACCTGTGGATGGCAGCTGAACTTTAAAGGGACACTGACTCACATGACCCTGCGCAAACTTGTGTGACGTCACCGGGGAACGGAGAGGTCAGATGTTAAACTACAAGAGACAGGAAACCTCTCCTTTCCTTTCGGCGACAGCAGCAAAAGGCAGCGCTCCGCTCCCTCTGCACTATCTGAGATAGACAGCATGGGAAAGATTAACAGAGAGGGCCATTACTAGACACAAGCCAAGGTAGGTATTACAGGCACAATAGGTTCACTGGAATGTAAGGAATGCACATGAATATGGAAACATCCTTGTGCCCATGTTTTATTTATTGTTTATTTTGTGTGCAAGAGCACAGCTTTGAGGGGGGAAAAAAGACATAAAGAAATGTGACTCCAAAAATATTTCTTTAATTGAACTCAAAAGGCTCTGTTCATTTTAACTGGAACACCATTTTCCACATTACAACATTTCCACATTAGGAAGCCTCATCCATATTTATGAGGAGATGCAGCATTCCAATCCTTTTTCACCACTTTTTTCTGTCCTTACTTTTACTGTTATGAAAATTAGTCTGCAAATATTACCTGGCCTCTTTTTACCTTGAATAAACAGATGACTACCTTTATGGTCGCTTATCCACAGTTCTGGGCAAGTTAAAGGTGAAACTGCATTTTTACTGAATTCTTTTGGTTTTAAGTTATCTTGAACACAACTTTTGTTCAGTTTATCAAAAAAGCTGTAATGTGGGTCTGCCACCAATATCTCAATGAAACCCCGTACTTGCTGTGTTTTTCTGTTTACTTTTAGATTAACAAGTGTACAGCATTTGTTACATGTCAACTTGTCAATACACAAACAACATTTTTACAGATGTGAATGTCCCCACCATTTCAGACATCCACAACATGTAAAGGTAGTCAACACAACAAATAATAGGAGCTGAGCCAACGACTGAACACTTTCATTCATGCCATGCGTGAATGCTAAACAAACATGTCAATCATGTATTGTGAGGTGCCCGAGAGGCATGTGGCCATGCATTGCAAATGGAATTTAAACAGTGGCATGACGGCCCAGCTGCCCTATCCTGCAGCACCACCACTGCATCCCAATGAGCTGGTTTTTAAGTGGGTGGCAGGCCACATACAAGCCCCTCTGGGAGCCCCTCTTCCCTGAGCTCACAGAGGGCTGGCAGGTAACATACACTAATGGTTCCCATTGGCTTGGATGATTTCTGCAGTCCCTGTCTGCACATAGTTTGTGAATGAAGAGCAAAGGAGAGCCATCATGCTGGCAATGATGACAGAGGTAGTTGTAACACACCAGGGAAGCACACACAAGAAAGTGTAACATCAGGGTAGGCTGTTAGGGTTTCCATTTGTTTCCATATTCTCTTCCCTCTCTCACTGTGTGTCTTTGTCAAGTGTGTAGTGATTTAACTGTTTAACTGCTCCTGTGCCTATAGTTACTGATGTGTATATCCAGGCTGTCTGCACTGCAAAGTGGGCTACCTTTCATCTGACATGAAAGACTCTCCAGATATTGGTTGTGGGAGTGTCGTCACTGATGTGTGTGTATGTATGTGTGTGTGTGTGGCTCGGTTGTCTTTGCACAACAGAGGAGTGTCTGTATATTTTAGATTTTCTCCTCTCAATCCCAAATCGTTTTGAAGCTCAACAAGCTGGCAATCAGAGCAGTTTACGTCATCCCCCCTCTCTTCCCTCTTCATCGGCAGGAGAGGTGAAAATGGAACACAAGAGCACCGATGTGTCAACATAAAGGACTCACATAGACTACATGTTTCCATGGAACCCAAGTTGAAAGAGTTTTGACTCAGATGTTGCCTGATGATTTGATTCTCTCACAAATAACATTGCTTATTAAATTAAGATTCCAGAATCAATAACCCTGTTGTTTGAGGTTTCCAACTGCTGTTGGTAGGTACAGCATTTGGTACAACAGAGACTAAATTTGCGAACTGGCAGCTAACTGATGGGGGCACAGAAAATGAAACTAAAACAAAGTTTCTTTGCCCTCATCAGTTAGTGTTTGGTGCCGTCTCGCTATTTGGTCTTTGTTGTACCAAACATTCTGCCACTCTCATGCCTACTGACAGCACTTGGCAACGTCAAACAACAGGGCTGTGGGTTGACTCACTCTGGATAATCCCTTTAAGAGATTGATCCAAAAAGATGTAGCTCCTAAACCTAGTTCCTACACCAGACTGGTGTCTATCCAGAAAGGGCCATTAACACACTGCTCATATGTGCTAGAGGTAGGCTATGATTATGAAGGTCTGTTTGTGACCTCTGTGTGGGTAAAATGATGGTGGATCAAGCATGTGCCTTGTGTAACTCTAACCTGTGTTACTCTTTGTTAGACTGTGCAACACATATCTGGCTCTTGTGGTCTGTCTCCTACACCCACACCTGGAACAGAAAGAAAGAAAAAGACAAAATGTTTGTTTTGATTCTATCAGAATAGTAAATGACAACAGAAGAGGAGGCAAAAACGAATTTGTTAATTGTGTCTCCGTCTCTCATTCTCTTGATCACTTGCAAGTATGATCACACATCAAGGAACAAAACAACTTTCAGATGAAATGTCTCCTATGCCTGGTAACTTATTAGACGATGGGAGTCTGAGGCAAGATTACTGTCTTTTGCCAGTCTGAGAACTCTCTGAGACACAATAGTCTCAGACAGTGTGAGTGATACCTGAGAATGCTACATTTACCAAAGGAGACAACTTATGAGTGAGCTACACACACTGAGTAGAGGACCTGTAATTACAATGATTGCATGTCTCTCTGCACCTTCAAACTCCATAAATTTAGGTTTGCTGTTATACTGCCATCTGGTGGTGTACATTGGAATTTGGTTCTGCTTCCTGCAATTGACCCCGAGTTCAGTAAGCAATATTTCATCCATCAGCTCAGTACTAGCAAATGTGAGTTAGTTGGTGGAGTTCTGACAAATTATTTTCCTGTATTCTTCTTCTCCCTGTATTCTGGGTTTCCATTACGTTCTTACAGTGATGGAAAACAGTTGTGGCCTATAAATCTCATTGGGTTGGGATGGAAAAAGCCGAGAAAGTAAATAATTCTTGTGTGTGCAACACGTACATTTACCAATGTAGTAGTATATGTATAGGCAAAATGCTCCACTGTGTAAAGACAGTGATGTAAACCAGCACAGTTGAGAATGCCGTGTGGCACTCTGTCAGAATGAGAGAAACAGGACTGAAAATCGACTGCAGATTGTACCTTTAAATCTCCCTCAGCGCACATCAATGGGATGTGATGCGCTGCGTTGCGTCTACAAGCCCTCACGGCACGCATGCTATTCTGGGCTAGCTGTGACTCAGGGCTCGGCTCAGTCAAGGAAAACTAACGCTAATGATGATTCGCAGTCAGCCGCCTTAACACGCACACAGGTAAATTATAGGGCGGCGCACGAGAGGGAGCCCGAAAGGTGCTGCAAATAAAACAAACACTTCCCCGGAAACGAGCACGAGCGATTTAACACTTCTATAACAAACTCCCTCTTACCATTTACCACATACAGCTACACTAAAGCATGGCCATGTTGTGTCTCATCCCAAAATGGCTTCTGAAAACCTTCCAGAAGTTACAACCTGCAGAGAAAATAGCTTTGCTGGGGAGCATCTCACTTGTTAAGTGCTTGTGTAACAGCAAGACTCATGGCTTTACATTTGATGAAGTTCCTATGAAGCAGCCTAATGTGTGTGGTGGTAAGTCATCATTCAATCTCTATGCTGTGCATCCGTGACGAGCAATGTCATATGAAGGACTTGGGCTGAGATGTGATAGAACAGGAAGCCAATAGTGAACTGCTGTGTCTATAACAGGAGTGAAAAAGCTGGAGGTTTTTCATCCACAAGATCCTGGCAGGGGACTCTGTGCACAGACCTAATGATGGTGACACTACCGCACAACTCCCACACACTCACGCAGACACAAACATGTGCTCCCATAAAATCAATTGACAGCTCAGCTTTCCAGCATTGACGGGCGGTCACCTGTCACATGTAATAGACTTCCACTCTTTTTGGCCCAGTTCAAATGGGTTTCAGAAGAGCAATTATTGAGGAAGGCTGTGGTGTTTGCTGCATTTGTTCTGAGAACATTGGAAAGCATCAGATGTTCTGCAGTGGGAGGTGGAATTCAATCACATGCTCTCCTATTTCTCCCGGAGAAACAATGACAATTTTCAAGGAAGCTTCTTGGAGACCCCAGACAGCAGAGACATTTATCCACTATGCACAAGGATAATAAGACAAATAAGAAAGAGGTTATCTTATTGGGGAATGCTCATTAGTGATTAAGATAGAAATGTATCTAGCAAACCTACACTTCCCAGATTACAGGGATTTTTTTTTTATTTAAGACAAGAATATAGTCTCCCCACACACACTGATTGATTTTCACACATTGATTTTCAATGGACTGACATTCATGGGGCTGAAGCATCCTAAAATTTTCGGTTAAAAGTTTAATTCACATTCAGCACATTCAGGAGTTTACTTTTTAAAAAAGTTGGTTTCATTTAGAGATGTGTGGCAGGGTGCACTCTGACTCTATTTGGCCCATGGCCTAATGGATTTGACACAGTTGCCTCAGCTCAATGGCAGACTTTTTTATTACAGTAAAAGTGAACTCAGTTTAGTGGGAATTATAGTACTCTAACTGTAACCATACTTGTACTTATAGAAACCCTATTATTTATTATTGTTATTGTTTCTGTTCATTGTTTAATGTCTCTGATCTGTATGTGAAACTTTTAGTAATGCCTTCAAAAATGATCACATTTGTCTAAAACGAACATTGCAGTTGCTAGAAATGTTGGGCCCTATGACAGAAAATAATTTTCTTCAGACGTTAATTATATTAAAATATTCTCTTGGGCCCCCTGTCAGTGCTAGGCCCTTAGAATCATTCTAACTTTCCCCCCTCTGCCGCCCCCCCGTTCATTGGGATGCATTTTGATCTGCCACAAGGGGGCCTCTTTGCCACACCAGCAGCCCATGCTCTTAGATTTGTGGCCCTAGTGACCCCAGACTAGAACCTCTGTCTTTAGTTAATCATATATAGTTTCACAGTTGACATTAGTACTGATGCGGTTTTGGCATCCAACTTGGTAATTCTATTAGGGGTTATGAGTTATTTCTTGTCTTTTGTCTTCACAAATCTCTATTATCTCCTCCTGCATTGGACGCTATCCTTTGACTTATGGTATATTGCATATGTAGGTAAATTAATGATTTTTAAAATTTGTCACATTATCTTTATTTTTTGTGAAATTGTCACATTTCATGACAAACCTTTGGAGAGAGATCCCGTCTCAAGCAGTGAGCCTACAAAAGCCTTGATGTGAACCTTTTTCTTGTTCTTCTGAACATGAACAAAATATTCATGCATCGTAACACTGATCCCATCTAGATGTTTCAGTTAGTGTGTGTAAAATTTCCATGATATCACTGTTTTAATTTTGACGTTAATTCAAACCCTCATCAACACAATGCATAATGGACTTACAGTAGATGAGGACCGAATCTGTGACAAATGTGCCAGAAAATAGATCTTACTCTGTCCTCTTTTTTTCTCCACAGCAGTTTCAGATCACTGTGCTGTCTGTGTCAATGTGTGTGTGTGTGTGTGTGTGTGTGTATGTGTGTATGCATGTGTGTGTGTGTGTGCCTGTGCCCAAGCAGGGAGTCTGCAGCTCAGCTCAGGATTAGGACTCATATCAGAGGCTGTGTTTGCCCTGTGTCTTCTCCCTAAACCTCAGTCTCCCTCTGTCCTGATACCGGGGCCAATGGCCAATGGCGCTTCTTCAGTCTCTGGGCTACCAGCGCTCTTTTAGAGTACGACTAATAGGAACCTGCTGGTAAAAACCTGCTGGACAGTTTTGTTTTATTCCATGCCTCAGCAAATCATAGCATTGATTACCAACAATAACAGAGGAGTAAGAGGGGCCAGAAAGAAATATAAACCTATAAAAATATAATTATTTGCTGTAGAATCTGACGATGTAGACATATTACTATCAACACTAACTGACCAATTAAGGTTGTGTACTGATGGACAAAACCCATTCTTGTATCCTTTGGAGACATAGATAAGTATGAATGTATTTACGTAGTGCCCATGCAAGCCTTTTGTGTCAGGGGAGGACTCAGGCTGTACGTCAGTCAGCACCTGATTTTTGTCACCACAAAGGGGGTAAGGGACCTGTCACACTACTGATCTGTCATCGCCTCTGACTAATAAATAAATAAGCATGAAAGGCATGGTGCAGGAGTGTGCCTTAAAGCTTTGTGTAAGTCCATATTCAGTTACAGGATCAGTGGATCTAAGACAGAGAGCTGTGGGATATTTTAGTTCAAAGGGCGCAAAAACAAATAGGCTACAGGAACTGGCAGAGCATTCTTGTTCTCTGAAAGTGGCTTGGTCACTAATATCTGACTCTTCACATAGACAGAGTGCCTCTGTGTGGTTTTTCAGTGTACTGCAAGCCAGATTGAATTCCATGATGTTCATCTATCTGTATTTCATGAGAAATAGACAAAACAGATAAGAAAATATGAAGTCTGTAGATTGTTGTGTTGTAATATTCTGCAGCTGCTTGGGTTACATGAGGTTATATGAGTTTTTTTATTTAAATAACACATTTTCTACTCAAGGTAGTTTAATGTGCTTTTCATATAGAACAATAGTGAAGATACAGATGTAGGTGTATGAAAAGGATGAAATTCAAGGAAGCCATAGTCTGTCTATCATGAGTGGAGCGATTTTAAAAACCTGCCTGCTGGAACTCAATTTGAAATGATCCATTTGGCAGACTGCTGAATTTTGTGAGTCATCCTGTGATGAATCATTGTGATTTCTCACTTTCAAACTTTGAGACAGGCTGTGGGGTTAACTCTGAAATTCTCATCAATCAAGAAATTTCATTTCAAAGTTGTGTGAGTATGTGAGAGAGAGAGAGGGTGGGGGAACATGGGGAGACATCAAACTTTTCTCAAAGCATGATCTGAGCACCATTGAAACACAGGTCATCAGATCACGTCCTCATCACCGATAAGGAATAATCATTTATCCCTGGTGCTCCCTCCGGTCCTGGCGGGGTGATTTGTCACTGTCCACAGCAGGAGAGATTATTTCGGGGAGAGGAGCTTGATAAGCCTCCTCCTCTCTGACCATCAAAGCAAGTGGACACTCAGTCTAATGAAGGAGGTCTCAGCACCATCCATCATCTTAAAGCCAGGTGTACTGCTGGGTCGCTACCCACGGCCTCCGAGGTGGTGAGCTACTATTGACTTCATGAAAATGGCTGTTTGGGACCATCATGTTGCTAGACTGGGAACTGGATCAAATCAGTGGTAAATGTCAAGCTAAGAGGAGCCAGTCACAATTAACAGAGTAAGGAAGAATGAAGAAGTCAGTATGAGCAGTCCACCCCACTACAAAACAAAAATCTCTCAACAAAATCCTTTTTAATTTTGAAAGATATTTCTATTTCTTTGGTTTGTGTGCCAAAATAGAGAAGACTCTACACCTTGCCTATATGTGAAGTATAACCAAGCAGTGGCAGTGGAGCCGGGTCTCAGAGTTAGGCTTGTCCAGCTGACAGGGCTTATTCCCCAGCCAGGGGAGCAGGGCTGAGGCTGTGGCGTCGATGGAGGGGTCTGGGGATTTGAGAGCTCTGTCCCTGGGGAGGGTGGGGGTGGAGGAGAGAGAGGGAGAGCTGAAGCTGCCCATGGAGTAGCCTGTGGGGCCCTGATTAAGAGGGAGGGAGAGCAAATATTTGTGAGGTGAAGATGATCCACTGTCATTATGGGCATCGGTGAGTATGGAGGACACTCTACCTCTGTTTACAGTAAGGCCGTGTGTGTACAGCGATTCACATGACATGGTGCCCCAAATAAATACTAAAAGGATTTGCAAAACACGGTTCTATTCATATAATAAGCAACGATGGGAACAACACAAATAAATACTAAAAGGATTTGCGAAACACGGTTCTATTCATATAATAAGCAACGATGGGAACAACACAAATATATCAGCATTATCAACGTACCACTGGTCAGTTTTTCATTAGCATAACAATGACTCGTAGGCTACATGTCACGGCACAGTGCAGAAGCCCAACACATCACAGAGTCTGAGCCAGACTTGGCAAGTCATCACTATTCACTAAACAAAAGACACACACACACACACCTCCAGGGCCTGTGTGCTGTGTGTGTTTGTCTGTCTGTCCACAGCTGCCTGTCTCCTGAGCAAAAAGTGAAAGCAGACGTGGACGAGCTCCATTTTAAATGGTAACAGTAGATGTTGGCGAGAGGGAGGAGAGTTGTAGCCTAGCCTTGTGTGGTTGAAGCAATAGATGTGGCTAGGTGAAGCAGAAGGGGGATAAAATGAGTGGAGATGTGTATCTGCTAGAGGAAGATGAAAGTGAATGGATGAGGAGACTGTTCAGGCAAAGACATCAGCTGTGGGTTTTGGTGCCTAATTTGTTTGTTTTTGTTTGTCAGCGTCAATTAATTGTATGGTTGTTGTTGTTTGTGTTTGTTCCAGCATTAGTGAACCTCGTTAACACAGCAGGGTGCAACCTCATCTGTATATTCATGAGAGTGACGCCTGTCAGAGTCACAAACACAAACACACACACACACACACACACACACACACAAATACACACACACACACAGACAAAGAGAGTGAGTGAGAGTAAATTACAGTTCATCATAATCTCACGGCACACTGGAACATTGGCTTTTGGTTTCCCAGATGTATTTTTTTCCCCTCTGGGTCTGGCTTGTGCATGAATGAGTGTGTGTGCATGCAACTGTGACACTGTGTGTGCGTACACAGGCTTTTGCATGTTCTAGTGTGTGTGAGAGAGAAAGGGCGCAGTGAAGGGGATGTACACGTGCTTACATGCACATCTCCCATAATGGGAAGCTTGCGACTCACCTTTAGGTTGAAATTAGTCTCCTCCAGTCACATGCAGTCTGCTGACTGCCAGCACTAAATGTTCTGCTTTTATTTGGGCCACCGCGGAACTCAGGCTCCACTGTGGCCACAAATGGTCCAAAGTATGTCTGTTTACCCCAAGGCTTTGAATGGGTTTCTACATCCCTTTGTTCAAATATGGTGAATGTTCATGTCAATGGCTGACAAGTAAAAGTTACTTCCAGAATGACTCGACAGCAGTGCGGTTCTTAACTCGGGAAACTGTAAGCGATATGTCCATTAATTCATTAAAGATGGCCTGGATGTGGGCACTGAGAGGATTTGAACAGCGAGTTGGATTCTTTGCACCTGTGCCAACATAGCAATGGAGCTGTTTTGGTTTTTCCTCTTTTTAAATATTGATCCTTTGTTTTTGTGAGTCTGTGGTGCTCAGGCCACTGCCTCCATTGTCTGCTAAGGGATGGACTTGTTTCCATAATTGGATAGATCCAATATGTCAGTGTTATGGTGGTAAGTTTGCCTTGCAACAGCACTCTGCATCTGAATAATTGCCTTTTGCGCTGCCCTCAAACAAAGCACGGCTAATAAAAAAATCACTTCGCACACCATAACTCACCCGCCTTGCCTTTTGCAGGAGGAGCAGTTCTGGGAAACCCTTGGCAATAAATCACCAGGGTCCGGTGGAGAAACTAGCTGCACAGCTCCTACCGAACATGCATTGCTGTCTGGGGTTGGAAGAAGGATTGGCGCCCTCTGACATGGCGAGCGTTTCAAAACATCCAGGCCCTTGTGGCATGCTGGGAGTTTGCCTGAAAGATGGGGCCCGGCTGAAACGTCCATCAGAGCCCAAGTGGCACAGCGCAGAGACAAAACAATGAGCTGACCTGAGAACAGACAGAGAGGAGAGAGAGAAAGAGCAGAGGGTGTGGGGGTGGAATCCTCTGGTTTCCTATACCAGTTGATTACCTGAGGCAACAGAAGAAAAGCTTAAGAGAAAGGTGTGGAGGAAAAAGTAGAAGACCTTGCAGATTGCTAGAAGGATTTAGACTGCATAAGCTAGGCAGATAACAGTGAGTGGTGTGTGTCTCTGTGTGTGTGTGTGTGTGTGTGTGTGTGTGTGTGTGTGTGTGGTAGGGTAGGGTGTATGTATTAAGGGTATGAAAAACAGAGAGACAGAACGACAGAAACAGGAAAGAAATGCTAAAAGTAAAAAGGCTTTAGAAGGGCCAGAGCTGGAGCCTGAGATGGATATGGTTCATCCTCTGGGATTCTCTCGGACTCTTGTGCATCAGGAGACTGGGCCTCCTCTGGGTTAAACACACATAGATCCTGTGGAAATGAGAGAGACATATAATACATCGTGTATGTGCTGTGTGTTCAGATGTGTACACCATTCAGGAATTATGGCTTGTAGGTCACGGAGAGCTGTGAAATACATCTATGGAGATTTTTCTATGCGGTGAGAGTTGGGGAGGATTTCACAAGTACGGTGCACAAGAGGAGTGCTTGCTAAAAAAAAGAAATAACAGAACTGAAGGCGTACCGTGGTTCATCAGCTGTCAGAGAGCTGTTAGGTCTAGCTCAGCACTGCGCCCAGTCCCAGCTCCCGTCAATTAAATTATCTACAAGGAGAACCTGACCCATCGCAGGCAGCCAGTGCAGAGGGAGAGGAAAAACAATCAAAATGGCAGAACCGAATGTTTTAGTCTCCGACGTTTCCATACTCCGTCGTTGTCTCAGCAGGTCTTGCCTCCGCTCCACTTTGCCTCCCCGTCGAGGGCCGCGGTCGTGCACTGATGTCAGTCACTCCGTCCGTCCGCACGGCTGCAGGGGGAGGTGATGTCATGCGCTGGCGACGAGGGCAGCATTCCCCATTTGTCACACCATGATGGCGCAAACGCAGTCGATGCTGGGGCCCCCGGACCGCCGTTTTCCCCCGGATCGCCTCGGCGCTCCAGAGCCTGGGCGCGGGGCGCTTCGCTTCTACGTGGAGGAGTAACCCGACGCCCGTCTGGGGTGCCGGGGTAATCGCTACGCCAAAAGAGCCACGGTAACAAAACAAGGCTGTCTGTCTCTTCCTAATTGAATTTAGGAGCCTTCCGGCTGTTGTGCTCTCATGGCCTGATGTCAGAGTTCTCTGGCACCCGGTCCTGGATGATCAACCCCCCCCCCCTTCCCCCAAGGCTCACTGCATTGCTGCTTGGACCTTGGGATCCAGGGAAGTCCGTCCACCTAACCTCTAGTCTATTCAGGAGAGCTGCAAGCCAATTGTTTCTTTTGCCACTACAGTGGTGCAACATGCCATCTTTACAAGCATGTTACTAAATGACAGGCCTTATCAGTTGCACTGAGTGGGGCAACAATCCCCTCAAGTAATAACAATCAGCCAAAACACTGATTGATAGTCTGTATTTCATTTCTACAATGCACCACATGGTTTCCAACTAGCCTCAGAGGGAATCCTGCTGAATTTGACTGTCTCTACAGAGCTTTTCCCGAACATTCTGTTGTGCAACTTCAATTGTCATATCTAAAGAGAGTTGTCATTTGGACACTCTGCAACAGTAACCATGGTGGTTGCACAAACAACATTTGAAAAACACACTGAGATGGAAGTCACTTTTACATTGACCCTTTTTGCTTCAGGATGTTTAAGTCGCTCAACATCACCAGGCGTTTACTTCTCTTATTCATAAGTGCTACACCCTTATGACCCTCTGCAATTAATTCAGTTATGGCCATGCCATAACCCATGACCCCCTGACAGCAGTTATGTCCGGAGTGGATCCAGTGACCCAGTGTAGGTCTGCCAGACCTGCACCACATTTGTGCTAAGTGCAGCCCAGAGCCTGCTGCGTTTTTTTTTTTAGATCTAAGTTACAGCATCAGAATGCGGGAATAGGTTGCATGTAAGAAGACAGCGAGAGCATAAAAGGTGATTTTTCAAGCTAAATCAAACAGACTGAAGCTGAAGTGGCTCTTTATTGAGAGCAGTGGTGTAGAACGTGAGTGAGGGTGGTCCCTGGAGCCCTGCACACTGCTGCATTGCTCATCCTGCCGTGTTTGATGTAGCAGCACGGCTTCACCCAGACAGCTCCACTGAAGAGACCGGCTGAGCAATCTTTCTCTTCGGGCCTCTCCTCCCCAAAGTGCACTCCTACACACAAGAGAGCGAGTGAGCATGTGGGTGTGTGTGTGGCAGAGAGAGAACGCATGTGAGCATGTGTGTGTGAAATAGAGAGTGTGTGAGCGTGTTAGTGTGTGTGTGTGCATATTAATGGCTGTGGTTCACCTCTTCAGGTCAAACCCATTCGGGCTGTTGATGGATCTAGTCTGCAGGAGCCGGCGCTAGATGCGTTTCCCTCAGATGTGCTGCAAGCTGCAGAGGCTCATCTGTCTCAGGGTGAGTGGCCTGGCCATCCTCCCCCCAAAAACACCCCACCCGTGGCCGGCCCACGGCCCTCACCCTGGGGATGGGGAGAGGATGCTAGAGGGGGGGACAGTTGTTTTTGGGATGGGAGTTTCTGAGACTCTGGAGATGGCCATTCAGATACATGGATCCACCATATGATGGCTTCATATTCTATAAATCCGAGTTCACATGCACATGCAGACGCAGACGCGCACACACACACACACACACACACACACACACACACACACACACACACACACACGTAGCTAGATGGTGAACAGAGATCCATTTTCTTTACACTCCTTCCTGCACGCAGCCTGATTCACTCTTACCAACAACAAAATGTCTAACAGAAGACATACAAGTAAAGTTGGTCCTTATTATAGCATTTACAACTTCCTTTCTACATATTAGTAGGATTTTTTCTATTAGTGCAAAAACTCGCTGAGCAAAACCCTTTTATGGTTCATTAAAACCACTAATTCATTCTTTTCATATAAATAATAAGTCGTTTTAAAAAATACTTTTAGGGGAACTCATCTAATCAAAAACTTTTGACTTTTTTTTTAAATATTTTTCCTGGCAGAGAATAAGTCACAGATACAGTGTAAACTAACTCTACCATATACTAAACTAACATACCCACTTAAGTTTATCACAAAAAACTGTAACAGTAACTGAAAGAAGGATACTGGCTAATATGAGGTTTGGCCCTAATAGCATAGTCCTAAATGTTTCAACTTCTAAATATGTTGATCTAACATTCATTTGAAATGTATATATGAATTTAGAGGGAGAATAACAACAGGACAACTTCATTTTGCATTCATCATACAAGAGGAAAATGGGGCACAATATTTTGTGTTACATCATTTAATTTGATAAAACTTTGACAGAAAAAAAATGATATTATCAAGGTGGTCTGGCTGTGTCACAGCTCAGACAGAGAGCTCTCACTCCTTCTGCTGAACCTGCAGACCGGGTTAGTAGGTCAGTTTCTTCTTGAAGCTCCAAGCTTCAACCAAGTGCACCACAGCCTCTGGCAAAACAGAGCCGATGGAACAGTAAATGGCGAGAGCCAAACCCTCCTAACGGCAAAATTAATGGCTGGCTCATTTAACGACACAGACAGTGCTGAGATGTGTCCCAAAAAACTTGTAAATCCTCTTTTTTGTCAGACACAAAGCCAATGTCTTTGTATTTAAAAATAAGCTGTCAGTTGCCAGAGTCAGAATATGTGGACACTGAGCATTTCTGTCTAACGACACAAGTCATTTATTGCACCCTGCCTTTGTCTACTGGAAGCACAACAGCCCACTCATCAGATGTTCTGCAAATTGCAGTCGCTGACGTATGAAAGCGAAGACTACAGTCCGTAGCCTGGAAACATCCAGTTCTCCTCCTGCTGTGAGATAATGGAAGCTTCCAGAACATGCTGCCCGTGCAAGGATGTCGCAGTAGGATTGGGACAATCATCATGTCCTGTGGCAATCCAGCACCTGCTCACTCTCTACCTCTGACGTTCACACTTTTATAATAATAATAATAATTAATATTTCTGTTATTGCCATCTTTATTATCATTAATACTGTTACTGAGTTCACATTACCCTGGCTGTGTTTTGAGTCAGAGCTGGGCTGGGCTGGGCTAGGCTGGACTGGGCTGGGCTGGGCAGCCTCACATGGCCCAGGAGATGTTGGCTGTGTGCTCTTTGGCCTTCATGCGCAGCACGGCTATGCTGGAGGACCGCCGCTCAAACTCGGGCTTGGTCTCGAACGCGGCGGCGTGGCCGTTGGGTGGGGGGGCGAGGAGTGAGTCGGCAAAGAAGTTGTTGATGGAGACGTGGTTGACGCCAAACTGGTTCTGCTGGTGGTTGGGGAAGCCCACGTAGCCAGTGTGGTCACCGCTGCGGGGTGAGTGGGGGTACGGGGAAGGGACGCAAGGCGGGGAACCCCGTGGGAGCATGCAGGAAGACACCACGGAGCCTCCAGGTGAAGGGGCTGTCCAAAGGTTGTTGGGGATCTGAATGAGACAAAGCAGGGCCAGGTCAATGTTAGTGTAGATGGGCTAAACAACGTGTTAGGTAGTGTTTATATTCAATTTAGTGCGTGTCAATTCTTTTATCATTTTGCACAATTAGTGGATAATCAACAGTGGTTAAAAACAGTGGTAAAAAGCAAATATTATTATAAGATACAAAACTATGAGGCAGAAAAAAAAATCAGATTTTAGATAATGGGTTACATCATTATGGGGTGCATCAAGAATACAACCAAACTGGATTTGTGAAATATGCTAAATACTGTATCACATTATTATCTCTAAAATGTCTATTCAGCAAGTCGACCAAGGGTTAATTTTATTCTGTACATCTAAAATGTCAAAACAAAATAATAGGATAAGAAAAATGTACAATGCAATACATGGCATTTGTCAATCTTCAGAAAGGCTCTTTAAAACTGGAGCCAGGTTTGCAATGCTTTGGGATCCAAGATAAGTATAGAAGAATTCAACAATTATACGTTTCCCAGTTAGCGGCAACTCACTACAATCCCAAATCTTACTTAACTCCACCAAAGGAGATGGGTTATACTGTTGTTTATATAGATAACATATGAGAAGATACAAAATATGCTCACTGAAATGTTCGACTGGATGTTGGCCAGAGCATTGAGGTCTCGTAGCCGTGGTGTTTAAATCTTCAAAGCAAATCCCACGCAATTATGTTTGTCAGTTATCGTGAGAGTACTTTCCATCTAAAAATGTTCAAAATGGACCACACCCAACTTACTGATACCTCTTTTGAATAGCCTGAATTTTTATAGATAATTTTCTTTTACAAGCGAACAAGAAGGTCTTACATTTACATTAAATTACACTGCAATAGAATGTCAAGACCCAGACAGGATATCCATCAGTGCTTTAGGTGAGATGTTGGCCTCTGTGCCGGTAATCTCACAGGCGTGTCACTGCATTACAATCCAATGCCTTATCTAGAATAATGGTCCAAATAATGAATTTCAAACCACCCAGACGTGACATAATTCAGCATGAACTTCACGCGGCCTTGTTGTGCGCGAGTGATGGGTCTGTCCCGGGTGGAAGGGTCAGTGGATTCACAGTAAAAATAATTGAGTTTTCAACATCGCAGTCCAAAGCGGTCTGTTAATCATCTGAACATTCATACTATTTTTGCACTTTTACGCAACGTCTCATTGAGATAGACAAATAATGTACTGGGCCAAACACTTGCCTGAGAATAGCTGTCTGTCCTCGGTAGCACGGATAAATCGTAGGTTGCGGCAAAGTGGCTTTTTGCCTGCTGAATCTGCCCGTAACGCTCTCTTTTACGCCATTTTGCCCTTCTATTCTGAAACCATACCTGAAGAGAGAATATTTGTCTATTTTCAGTCGGTGAAAATGAACATTTCCATCACACAATTATGATTTTTCATATACCATATAAGATATCACCAATAGGCTAAACTGCAAAACTTTGCCAAAATGCAATATAGATTTCGCAAAAAAGTCCTGAAATGTATCCAAATAATCAGAGCATTTATTCAGTTACAAACAAAATTGTTAAATTGTATTCACTTTCCTCTTCATATTTGACTGACATTTCTTTATCAACTTAAATTTTCAGAACCTTTATCATCTTTCATTTCAATAGTAAACTAATTACATTAGATATAAATGATTGTACACAGCATTCCGTCATCAACGCTTTTAAAACACCTCAAACACTTCGAAACACAATCAAATCTCTTTCCAGATATTGCCATAATTTCAATGAAATTCAACCTCAGGATAGCAAAGGCCCTCATCGCATTTGTTCCATTATATTGCCAGCGGGGCATACATAATTTGCTGCTGGTTATCTCACCTGGACGCGGGCCTCCGTAAGCTCTGTGCGCATGGCCAGCTGTTCTCTCACATACACGTCCGGGTAGTGGGTCTTCTGAAACACCTTCTCCAACTCCTCCAACTGAGCGCTGGTAAAGGTGGTCCGGTGCCGTCGCTTTTTGCTGCTTGACACATTGCTGTCACACTTCTCACCGATTTCTTCAAGGTCAGTTTTCTCCGGGCCCGGCGCAACAGGGGACGCTCTCAGATTGCAGCAGTTGTCCATAGGCCTCGACATATCCGAGTGCAAGCTGTCCTCCTCGCTTTTAGGGGTACAATAATTTGCTAAAGACGAAGACAATTATAATTGTAAGCTTCAGGTAATCTATATGTTAGTGTGACACAAATACGGTAGTAAAAGTAGAGGTAACCGACAAGGAAAAAAACACAGAAAAACTAGTAAGTAGTAAATTACAAGGCAATGTGTGTTAAGATTACTACTAAAAAAGCTTCCACTGGCCCTTTCGATTTCATCAAATCTTGACAGCTAATCTTCATAGACAGAAATTTATAGATATTAGCATGTAAACTATAATGACTAAATTTACTAACTAAATTTACACACATGCCCCAAACTGCCTGAAGCCATTTCCACTTGAGAAGAAAATTATGGGTCGCATTTCTTTTCATTTCAGGTAGTGCAACACATAAACTCAACAAAAACACAACTAGGGAAACTTTTCCTCCAGTAAATTTAGTCGGCTATATCAGTGTTCAGTGTATGAAAGTCCGCTAATTTAAGAGAAGAGACGCAAAATAATCAGCTTTAATTTAACAGAGAAATCGTCTTTGCTCTGTAAGTTCCTCTTTTACCAGTCAAGACCCAAATGTGCTACTTAGCCATTTATGATTGAGATTGGTAAAACTTTTCCATAATGTTTCCAGACAGAAGGCCTTGAATGGCTGTCATGCAGTTCTGACCAGTTTTTAGAGAGAATGTAGTGCTAGAAACATGCTATAAAATGGAGTAATTGCTTAGGTGTAAAAAGGACTTCTTACTATTTTGATTGTCACAAGGCGAGGAGCGGTCAATTCGTGTGTGGTGCTCCGAACTCTGCAAGGAGAAGGCCTGCACACATTTGGGCGAACCCTTGTTGTAGTACTGCACCGCGTCCAGGCCGTCCATGACTTGGTCCAGCGTTCCCCCAGATCCCATGTAGTAATCGCCCTTAAGTGCTTGACTCTTCATAGCAAACTTGTCGCTCATGTATTCCATCATCGTCTAAGGCCCGCTGCGCGTGTAACGCTTGTCAAAGTCAACCCAAAGCTGTGCTGATGCCGTACATTAAAGAGAGTGGCAACACCCCTTAAGCCAATTATTTGTGAAAGCCGTTAATTTGTCTTGTCTTAAAGAGACCAAGAGTCTCTCTTTATAACTGCAACAGCAGCGGGTCGCCTGGAAAAGCCTCCCAGCTTTTGAATATGGAGATGGAGAGGCTCCTCCTCCTCCTAGAATCGAAGGCGCGCATGTTGCCCCGTGCTAAAAAAAAAACTTTAGACGTAGCAAAAAACGACATGGTTGTAGGTTATATCCAAGTATTCATAAACTTTTATTTAATAGACTATGCCAACAATCTAGCATAACAGCCAGAGGTTACTTAAAGCGACACAGCAAGTTATTAAATGATGTAGACTAACACTAGAATAAGTGGTTATTTGTGTGTGCCAGCCATAAAGCATATCACGGCATTGAAGTAAACAGTGACTAGAATTTCAAACTTCTCATTTTTATTGGTTTCACTTATACCACTAGGCCTACTGACAAATTCGCGTCTTCTTTGTCTTGTTTTGTTTGCCAAAGCATCAGTAGTATTCTAATATATTTTATTTGTAATAATAATAATATTAATAATAATACTGAAAGAGGAGGTCAGAGTCTAAATAGCAATGAAAGTTGTGTAGCAGACCAAACATTTTCATCAAAATGCTTTACAAGATATAGAGGAATCTAGAAACTGAAAAATATATATATTTACATATTCAATGGACTTTAGTAAGGCCGGCTTAATAGATTAAAGAAGCACATAAGGCTGTAGAATGGCATTAATTTCAATGACGTTTTCTAAACTATTTTGACATTTTGCATTTATTTATTTTAACATTTTAAAACAATTCAACAGTGTACTAATCTCTACTCGTTAATGACACGTAGTGATATTAACATAGGCTATTTGCTGTTGTTCGAAAGCATTTCAAATCGTCGGCCTACAGAACCTTTAGACTGACAAAACGTGTGTTGCTGTTTAAAATCAAATTTCTGAAGACAGTTTGTAAGAACACACAGAATGTGGACCCTCTAAGATTTATTGGAATAGTACATTTATTAGAATAGACATAATAGTATATTTAATATGTAGGGTATTATGCAAAAATGCTAAAACGTTTCTCCAGTATATTTGAACAGTATAAATAAAGTCAGTGTGTCATGTCTGAGGGTCCAGTTTTGCTAATCGAATTAAAGTAAGAATTTCTGGAACTTTGCACTGGTGAAAGGGACCAAGTGAAGGCGCATTGCTCAGTCGAATGACAGAATGTCAACGCATTGGAAAAGTCCTTAGTGCATTTAGGAATGTGAACGTTTGTAAACTTAAATGCTCAAATGTCAGTAAATCATAGTATAAATTACAGCTCGCTTAACCTGTCATTGTGGATTAAGAATTTAACATTACCACAGATCCGCATATGTCGGGGATGAAAGCTGGAATTTAGTAATTCGTGGTTTATTCCAAGCGAGTCTGGTAGTCTAATGACATATTTAGAGACAACACAGGAAAATTAAGACGTAATATGCTAATATAATGCTTTCCTTAGGCCTAATAGGCTATGGGATTTTTTTCAATTTCTGCGCAAAAAATTATTACACTTCATGACTCGTTTTGTCGGTCGATACCGCACTGAGAATCAAACCTAACAGATTGCTGAAGCCTGACCCCGCTACCTGGACGTAGGGATGTTGAGAATCCCCTGTCTACCCCCACAAAACCGTACCACCTGCAAATCTAGCCATATCTAGGTAAGTTCGCTATCGGGTCACCCTAATTCCTGGGGCTGGCTGGTGCCACACCACCAAAATCAAAATAAATAGGATGGCTCTTAAGTAGCAGGGGGGGTTCCTTATAGGCTTCTAAAATGACCCCGTGCGCGGCACCACGCTGAGGAGAAAATGCGCAAAGTTCGTGGCGGTTTGTTGAGATTTAGGATTGGGAATTCAAGCCATGGGCAGCAATTCCTCTGAAAACGTTTAGTTCATTTCCTAAATTCTCGCCCAAGATCTTACGTATTAATATAACTTTACAAAATTGACATACGTAAAAATGTCAGTTAAACGGATTGATGTTAATTTGACAGAAATATTGATGCCAGATGCCATCATTTACAAACTGGACAGCGACATACGGTTTTTTTTTCTGTCTCTGGGGTAATAACTACCTCAATAGCTACAAGACTGTAATTCTTCAGTGGGGAGACATATAATACATTTGCCCCAAGAGGAAAATCCTTTAGTCTCTCCACAGATGCATATATAACACTATTAAAGTAGTACAGATTTAATATTATATAACATCTTAAAAGTTTGTGATATCTTTTCAATAAGCATAGACTATGACATTCTAAATTGTGCTATTTAACAGATCAAAGGTTTCAAATTGAGATATAACCTGATACATTTTCAAAATCAAACCTCTGTGGTAATGCATGATCTCTATGGTGCATAGTTTCACCATTTCAATGCAATAAAAATCTGGTAGTCAATCATATGTGACTTTCCATTATGTAGCAAAATTATGATGAATGAGATGTTTTGTTTCATATGACATTTTTGAAGACAGTTTTTTTGACAGATTGATCTAGATCTTAGTGAGTGTGAACAGCGGATTCATGGTCAATTTTTGCGTTTGTTTTTGCGTTTGTTTCTCTTTTTACTGGTGTCAGAGCAGGCCGGCCCCCAGTTCAGTGAGAGCAGAGGGTCGAGGCAAATATGTCAGCTGGGTTTGTGTACTCACGGCCCTTCCAGTCACTTAAGTCATTAAAAGCATAATAAACGGCTTTGCCTCGGCCTAGGCTCGGTGCAGCAGCTGCAGAAACAAGGGCCTTGTGGACCTCTGCAGGCCCAGCCACGGCCCCCCGTCTTTAGGATGGGATGCTGTTTGAGGCAACGGATGGAGAACCTCCATAAAGCCTTTGCCTCATGTCAGAAGCAGCCCTCTGTGGTACCGGCTTTAACCAATCCAGATTTATTTCCCCCCTGTAATATGGGCCCAGCTAATTAAATCAAATGTAGGCCATTAGAAACCCAAACAAACCTACATGGGCCTTTATTGCCTTCGAGTGTCTCACTAACCCGCTACAGATCTGTGTTGGGCGGGCCGTCGGCCGGATTAGCAGCTCACCCAGATGACTCTGCAGTGATATGGGGCATCCGTAGATAACAAATGGCCTGAGCCATATTTCCCCAACACTGTGCTCTTGCTGCTAGGGGCTACTTGATGTCAAGCACCATTTCAGAGATCGCTTGGAAAAGTCAAGTAAAACATGACAGATAATATGCAGCTGTATTTACAGTGTGTTGAAAGTACGCTCTGAAGTCCAAAGAAGTGTTTTTTCTCCCTTCAGATGTTAAAATAATTTAACTAACTTATACTAACTTAAACATATACCAAGGCGACAATTACAGTACACCCATCCAGTAGTGGTACTTTCATTTATTTAGATAACATAGCTCTGAGACAAATGTTTTCATCGTCAGTTAGAGGGGGAGGCATGTTCTGCTGAGAATGGCAAGAGCTCTCGCTCATGTGGTACAGAATTGGGCACTGTGATCTCAGGCGCTAACATCCGGTAGCTCAGGGGCCACCAGCATCACACTCAAGAGGTCTACACCAGCGAGCGATACACAGCGAGTGATACACAGCGAGTGATACACGAGCGACAGTCCCCAAGCACGGCCAAAACACAAGCAGAGAATATGAATATGTCGGGGCAAAGGCAACTACACTACACTACACGACACGACACTACACTACATACACACATAGAGACACATCTCCTGACAGGGTGCCATACTCCCCAGCCACACTTATTTGTTTTTACTGTGATTAACATATCATTTCCAGGCCACAGATCAGCAGGCCAGGCCCACCACAGCACCACTCACTCACACACTAACAGAAATCAGCTACTCAAGCAGGCCAATGTGCAACTCATAAAAAGAAAGCAACAATTTAATTGTAAGGTCAATGTTTATAGATAAAGCATGGGTACATGGGCTATTTTCTTATGAATGTTTTCTAGTTGTTGGATATTTACTTTTTAAATTTCCTACTGGATAAATAGTATCTATCTATCTTTCTATTTATCTATCTATCATTCAAGCTATCTATCTACTTCTAGGAAAAAAGTAGCCTAATCTAATTCCTCAAGAATATCTTTTGTATCCTCAATGTGATTACAGCATTGGTCAATTTTGGCCTACATTTGTCACTGCTGAGATTACTGTTCTCTCACTCAATTGTCAGAAAATACACAGATGGCAGAAATAATAATGAAAACAAGATTTTTTTTTTTTTTACAATTTATTCAACCTGATTTTGTTCCAATGCATTTTTTTTGTCAGTGGCAGTGAGGATTTTGTTCGGTTTTAATACAAAAGCTAAAACAGTACGTAGCGTGAAAGCTCACAGGGTCACAAGAGAAGGGAAACCAGTTGTGTGCTGAATGTGGCTGAGCTGGTTTTTATCTTTTGTCATTTTTTGCATATTAAGCATGTCATTTGTAAGAGGTCTGGGCTCAGGTCCATGCAGTATTAGAGCTACACTGACCTGCTCAAGCCCCTGATATCTGAGAATAATATGCGTTCAGAGATGGCCTGCAGATATTTAGGCTATACCTTACCCATTGCCTTTAATTAATTTTCAGGAAAGGAAGCCAATTTTAAGGCTTGAAACAGCAGCTGCAAAGAATTTTAGGCACAAATGTTCATTTTAAGGCCGTTTAAGTGCTTTTGTCAGAACACACTCTCAGCACAGAAACGCTTGTTAGTGCAAAGCACAGCAGAGGGACAAGAAAGCCTACTCCTATCTCCTCCTAAGGGTCTGGTTGCCGGTGTGTGTGTGTGTGTGTGTGTGTGTGTGGTGTGTGTGTGTGTGTGTTCTGTTCATGTCTTTTACTTGCAGACTCTGACCCTCTTCTTGCCCCCTCCCCAACCACCACTCAGCTGGACAGGCTTGTCCCGGAATGAGATGCGCTCCTTTTTGTTTGGTGCAGAGGTCACCCTCTGTGGCGCAGGAGCTTCTTTTCCTGAGATGAAAAAGGAAAACAAACAAACAATAAAAATCAATAAAAAGGACCACACTCCGATCTGATGCTCTTTAGCCTGTGAGATGTGTGCGTGCGTGCGTGTGTGTGTGTGCGTGCGTGCGTGCGTGCGTGTGTGTGTGAGGGGTGGTGGTGGGGGGGTTGTCCTGTATAAAGCAGTTACTTCAGTACCTCAAAGACAACACTGCTACAGATGTCATTCACTTGTGTGGATGAAAGATCAAACCTGAGGATTGTTTTGTATCATGGGTAACCATTAAATTAAATTGACTGAATGAAGCCTTTTCCATCAATCCATCAATGACATTCAGTAAATGGATTTTTCACTCGGGCTACATGAACCAATTTAACCCAAGCTGGCATGGGCACATCAGTCCTGTTCGCCCACTCACCTGCCAGCCAAATGCTCATGGCAGACAAAACACAGCTCCAGTGCCCAGCCTCAGAGAAATATGGAGGCCTTTACCCCAGGCCCCGGCTGCCATATCAGAGAGTGGGTTTCATTCCTCTCAAGGGCTTAGTGCAAATCTTTACAAACACAGGGAACAAAGCCAGCCTTCTCCCCGGGCTGATGCGTTCCACGTGTAGAGGCGGCACCCCGTGCGGCACACAGCGCTCTCCCCCACCGAGAGCACCAGGATGGGGGACGGGTGTGGGAGCTGGCGGGGTTGGGGGCTGGTAGTGGAGCTGGGGGGAGGCTCTGCACTCTACAGGTAACCCGCGGCCCTCTGAATGCCAGCACGGTGAGAGTCCGCCGCCAAACAACAGATGAAGGGGTCTCGGGTAGAGAGGCGGGAGTCCTCCTGTGATCGTTTTGTAGTTTTTTTTTTTTTTTTTTTTTTTTTCAAAAGTGCTTTTGGGTGGCATGCACTCATCTTTCGCTAAGATTTTAACTTTTGAAGCTCTCCAGCAATGAATTTCGACAGTCTTTTAGGTGAACAACAGACGCGCTACAAACGAGGAGAACCAGCCATGGTCATGGCCTTTAGTACAAGTCCATCTGTTTTCCTGAGATGCTTGGAAGTGACGTTTACACCACACAGCTCAGACTAAAATGGCCTCTCTGAACCATTTCAAATTAAATGGTAGGAAACAATAACAGTCATGGTCCTTACAGGCAGACATGGTCTCCTTGGTCCCTCCAAGAGATCACAGAGCTGCACCGAAGCCTGCCAAAGGCTGAACGTCACCCATAACAGAATGGAAATATAACAGTAAACAGTGTTGTTAAAACACAGAGGATAGTTAAGTCTAACTTTTATAGTACTGAAACAAAACCTGCACCAAACAAATAACAGATATATGTATCATACTGCTTCAAAACTATGCTTTTATGGTTCTGTCGTTACGGTCATGGTAAGTAAACTCAATAGTTTTTCCCTTATCATCACACTACTAGCACAACTGTCTTCTTCTCAGTAAACAGCAGCTCTTCAGCAAAATGGCTACACGTCCTCATAACCACTGTGACTAAACAAAGTGTTCGCTGCCGGTTTGCTCCCATTAGTTTCGCATGAGGACAACGCTGAAGCTCCCGTCAACACAAACCCTGAGTGGCTTTCCTTGACACCGCTGGACTAATTAAAATATCTGTGGCCTCTGCACATTACGCACATTATGGCAACGCCCTGGCACACGGGCGGGTATCGCATTGCCGTGGGTTACGGAGTATTTACACAGACTTTCTCTCTCTCTCTCTGGTTGAAGTCATCCAGAGGTGTGGAGGAGGCCGAGAGCTGCTCCTCAGTGCCCAGGGCCTAATGCAGAACACTGATTTAATCCATGCGAGGGCTTTGAAGAGGCAACCCAATGACCGCCATAAACAGCAAACAGCAGCGAGGCTCCGCAGATATGATACGACTCCCCTCGACTCGACTCGCGCACTCACACAAGCTCATATAGATAGCACCGCAGGGGTCAGCATGTATGAAAATGATTGCTGTGCAGGTGACTTAGAAAAGCACAGCAGAAGACCATCCAATGAGATGATGGGAGCACTAAAACGCTATATTGAATTATGGTTTCTGAGAGTGTGAAATCAAAATGCAAGTCGTAAACATAAGTCATGATTGCACCGTGACAGGGGCAAGAAAATGCTGCCATACATCTGCTGGCAGCTATATTTCAAAATGAGGCCTGGCAGATTGTTGAGAGGCTGTTAGTTTGATGTGGGGGGAGCAGGACAGTGGGTCTAGTGTTTCATCCCTGCGCTCCCATCACGATAGCACAGCTACCTGCATCATATTCGGCCAGTCACCGTCCTCGTGAATTTCATTTCAGGGGCGATCGTCACCAGAATCTAATTTAGTCTCGTTAGCCCGCACAGAGCAGGCCTTCATGGGCCCGGCGTGCGTTAAATCTGGTCATCTGCTGGGTCCCTGCCTGTCTGTGTCACTGGCAGCATTGTGAGTGGGGGCTATGGGGCCGTGGGGCCGTGGGTCCCAGAGGTCGGGGACAGAGAGCCCTGTCATGGTGTCCCATCTGAAAGGCCTTGTTTCAGCTACTTCCTGCTGGAGGAGAGAGTGAGAGAGAGCCATCCTCCCAAGCGCTGTCCCCTGTCCGACCCTGCCCTCCCTGTTCCCACAAACATCCCCGCCAAGGCGATGGGTATGTTGTGACAGGCACCCTCCTCCCTAACACACACATACACGCACATACTAAAGCAACTCTTGGGGAATGCATCAGTATTACACCCAACAACCTTAAATAGATACACACACTAATGTGTTCATGTACTTAGACACACACACACACACACACACATCACCACCTACCCACCCACCAATACACACAGACATAGGCGTGCGGCTTTAGTATCAGTCATCAGCACTTGAGCAGTAGGTTAATCATAAGCTGGATCTCTGTGGAGTTCCTCTAAACTGGAGCTAGTCCTCCTCACTGCTTATCTTCTCCACTCTCCAGCCATCCGCCCGCTCTCCGCCTCTGGCTGGACAATATTTGTGTTGGCTCTTGACCCCCATGATCCAATCTCTCCTCAACGTGTCGACTTTTTCATTTCTTAATCACTTTTTTTTTCCTCCTCCAGGTTATCTGTATCAGGGCGATTAATTCCAAAACGATGGGAAACACTGATAATGTGGAAAAATGTATGAAAAAGCGGAAAAGGTATTGAAGCTGAAAGTCAAATAATCCAAATCTGATTTGATGCAAGTGATACATGGTTTGTCACCCTATCTTCATTCAACGGATTTACATTTCTCTAAAAACAAGATGAGGAGGGTGAGACATTTAAAGGCATATTTTTCCCATTACGCAAGAAAATCAGAACTTCATTTTAGATATCCGTGCCTTTAGATTTTTGTTTTTTTTTTTCTGCCTGACCATATCCAGGAGATATGGGGTACACACACAATGAATGCAGCTATTGTTGTGTAACCTGTTTAGCAATGAATATTTCGCCAGCAGAGAATGTTATGGTCAACAATAAACAACGAAAAACACGAAACAGCTCACACAGTGATGTGCCTGTGTTTGGCAGCATGTGAGCATTTCTCTTTGCTTGCGTGTGTGAGAGTGTGTGAGAATGTGTTTGGTGAGCGAGTTGGAAACTTACTTGTGTGTCCAACTGAATGTCGACGAACCACTCCTGTTTCTCCGTGAGAGAGATCAGCAGGTCCAGCATAAGCGCCATCCCTGTACCCCGGACCAGTCTTTGCACACACACACACACACACACACACACACACACACACACACACACACACACACACACACACACACACACACACACATATATGTGCTATAAATGAACTGTAAATAAACAAATGCGAATAATCATGCAGTCACTATGAGAAAGCAAATGTGACTGATAAAAGTCCCTACCACAAGCTGTACCCGTCTTCCATTCAAAACATCTGGATTGATCTCAGGCAGGAAGCGCTCACTGCAACATCATACACACATACACACACTGAGTGAAAGCCAACAGCTTAGGTGCACCAGTATGTGGCATGCCATCACAAAGCGTGGGTGCCTCACCTGGCACAGGTGCTGGGGGTGCCTGAGTCAGGATGGCTGCTGGTGGCCAGACCCACAGCCTGCGTGTGCATCCACTGATAGGTCCTGCCAGCCAGCCCCCGCCCTGTCCTCTCCCACGGCTCCTCCTCCTCCTCCTCTACCTCCTCTTCCTCTGCATAGGGGGCTGCACTTGACAAGAAACATCAAACAAACCATCAGGAGCGATTATTTTCCCTCTCCTGCCGCCCGTCATTAACGCGTACGCGAGCACTGACACCTCTGTGACTCTGCAGCAGCACGACGGCCGGCGGTGCCGTGAGTGACAGCCAGGGAACGTCAGATGGGCCGGGGCCTGGAGCGGCGGCTCAGAGCTGTCGCCAAAGTCAAATAAATGCTTCGGAGAGTGGGTGGAGAGCAGCGCGGAGTGCACTAATAAACACAGGGGCTGAAAGAATACACATACACACACACTGTGGAAGTCTGATACAAGAGACAACAAGTGTGTGTTTTTAAGAGATTTGACAGCTGCAAGTGTGTTGAACTGCCAGAGAGTGTTTGTGTGTGTAGATGAGGAGCTGAATCTCAGAAATAAGTCTTACGGTACAGTAAGGTAAATCTTAAGGTCATAGCCTTACTTATAATACTATAAATAAGTAATAAAAATAATAAACAATAAATAATAAGAAACACTTTGACTCAGTGGGGTGTCCTTAATCACAGACAATCTAGGGAGAGTAATAAACAGATGCATGATTCCTTACATTCAATTAAATATTTTAATTTTAACTACAATAATTGTACATCAAGTACTAAAGTTATCATTATAATTATTATCATTGTTACTATTATTGTTATTATTATTAAATAAAAACTACATAAAAAATGATTGATTTATTTAGACTCGTCACAGGTGACTTCCAAGAGAGTGGATATTGCCTATTTATTATCAAGGTCTCAGCCTTCATCTCCCCATCACACAGCTGTGTGAGGCGGTAGCAGCAATGTGCTTGTGTGTGTGTGAGTGTGTGTGTGTGTGCGTGAGCACATATGTATGTGTGTGTGTGTGTGTGTATTTATACGCGTGTAAATGGGCATGAGCTGATAATGGCCCTTGACAGGCCAGCGCTGGAACTAATGAGGCATTTATTTAAGTCATTTTCATGCCTGGGCTCAGGCAGCAGAGGGCAGAGAAGCTTTATGGTGTACAGTTGACACACGCTAATCCCCAAGCCCCTAAAAATGTCAAGTAATTCATCAGTCTCGTGGGGCATGCTCCTCTGCACTGACACACTTCTGGGGGCCACTACAGCTGGACAGAAAAGATGGGCAATTAGGCAACTTGTAATGAAAGCTCAAACATGAGTTACGTTAACAGTGCTCTGACATGGCTATGGACACAAGAACAAGTGGATGAGGCTTGA
This sequence comes from Tenualosa ilisha, assembly GCA_015244755.2. NCBI lineage: Eukaryota > Metazoa > Chordata > Actinopteri > Clupeiformes > Clupeidae > Tenualosa > Tenualosa ilisha. The sequence goes on from PYXC01002821.1 coordinate 4,785,859, forward strand.
TATTTACAGATAATTACAGAGAGTTAAGCTAAAGTCAAACAAATTATGACATAATCTTAAAAAGTGGCGTTTAAAACCTTATGAGCACACTCATAGAATTGCAAAAACTACCGATGCACAACACATCATGAAAAAGTGGGTTTGATCAGTTGGATAGTTTGATAGTTGATGATCATGATATACCTAGGTTACATACTGCTACAGGAGAACCCCATCATATATCACATTCTAACTGGTTTTCAACAACAGATAAAAACACACACCAGTGACTGACAACACACACAGCAACACACACTCTCTCATTCACCACCATCATCTCCAACTCCCCCTAAACACCCACACCCACACCCACACCCACACACGCATGCGCACACACACACACACACACACACACACACACACACACACACACACACACACACCACCCCTGTCCTCAGCCTTCCTTGAGGCCGTCAGGAGCCTAAGGAAATGGGGGACCCCAGCAGTCACGGCTGTTAGCTGGGCTTTTAAGCCCATTAGGCAGGCTGGAGAGGGGAGTGGAGTGGGCCGTAGGGGGGTGGGTGGGTGCTGCTGTCCCTAGCCCTGTGCCCCCATCTCTCAGGCCCCAGCCAGCAGCACTCTCCCTGGGCTCCCACAGCAGACACACTGGCCCCCTGGAGAGCCACTGCTCAACCACAGGCATGTATAAAGGACTTAAAACAACCACAATACAGACACATACATGTACACACACAATGTACACACACATTCACAGACATACAAAGTTACACACACACACTCTTTCAATCTCAACTCATCATCCTTTACAATAGTCAGGAGAGAGGCTGCTAGCAGGGCTCAAAACTCTCCAGGCAGTGAAGACTCAGTAGAGAAATCAAACCAAGACAGAAGATAGAGTGCTAGTGTGTTTGTGTGTTTATGTGTGTGTGTGTGTGTGTAAATGTGTGAGTGAGTACATGAGCATACGTGTGTGTATCTGTGTCTGTGTATCCATACGTGTGTGTGTGTGTGTGTGTGTGTGCGTGTGTGTGTGTGTGTGCGCGTGTGTGTGTGTGTGTGTATGTTTGTGTGTGTGCTTGTGTGTGTGTGTGTGTGTGTGTGTGTGTGTGTGTGCTTGGGCCCCGCGGGGCTGTGTGAGTTGGGGAGTGGTGGTGGAGGCAGACAGAGAGGAAGGTCAGCTCTTTTATCGTAGGAGTCTGTCTCTTGCTCTCCTCTGACCCGGGTCAAGCCCCCTCCTCCTGAGAGCACAGCCTCCGCGGTCAGCCAGCGGTCAGTGCATGCACGCATGCTTACTCACATACACACACACACACACACACACACACACACACACACACAGATCCATACACACACGCACACACACGCACACACACACACACACACACACACACAGATCAACATAAGAGAGTGAACAGATGCTAAGATCTTCAAAAGTTCTTCTGGCAAATTATAAATCCTAAAAATTCTGTTACAGCCTTGTAGCTGTTGGAGCAGTACACTATACTGGGCAGTAACAGGTGGTACAGGAAAAGCATGGGGCACTACAGCTTGTTGTTACTAGACTACACACTCTACTCAAAGCCATGGCCTTAACTCCCATACTAAACGCTAGTACACTTCAAATGTCTGTGAATAGTCCTACTTATACCTGGACATCCTTTCTTGGCCATTTTGAAATGTTGTTAGGCCTGGTACTCATTCCTGGGAAACCTTTCTTAGTTTTCCATTGCATGAAGTCTTACATGAAACATTTCAAGCTTACAATGAAAACAAAGAGAGAGAAAAGTACTCTCAACGTTATAATATTTCAATCATGTGTGATATAAATAATGACTCAGGTAACATCAATGTCAAACAAATTATGGATAATTGGAATTATTTCTGAGTGCTATTTTTATCTGATTATTTGTTGTTTTTTTTCGGGGAGACGTTTTAGGTCCCGGCGACGGTTCTTACTGTTATTGGAATAGAAAGAGCTTATGAATAGCTGTCAAGGCCTTTGAAACATAGAAACTACTAGACTGTGGCGTATACACAGAACCAAAGCTGGCTGGGGCACAAGCGCATCTAAAGGAGATATTATCTGATGTTTGCTTGGATTTCTGCTGGATTTTTGCAAGATGACCACAATGTTTCCTTCTCTTTCCAGTAAACACTGACTATATGAGGCAGTGTGCATGGCATCACAACAAAGCCCAATATACAAGACTACTTTGTAGAAATAGCCACAGAGGTCTTCATGTATGCCAGACACTGTTATGTTCTGTGGCTAGTCAACTGATGACTAAGCATAGGACGACAACTAAGTTTGACTAATAGGCCATGCCAATATACATGTGCCTACAAGCACAAGCACACACACACACACACACACACACACACACACACACACACACACACACATACACTTGTTGCATGTATTCCCATGCCATGGGCTGGCTTCTCATCCCCAAGCTGACCTGTGAAAGGCACTACCAACACTACCCACCCCACCCCACCTCACCAGTGTCCCCACTCTCATACCCCCCTCCAGGATGCTCAGCTCAGCGCCTCAGGCTACCCTCCACTCCCCGGCAGGGGCTTACGTTTCAGGCGCGCAGCCTGAGACCCCTTCTGGAGGTGATTAGCCCCCCACCCCCCCCATCTCAACCTCGATCCCCCATCCCATTCCCTCCCCACAACACCACCCTCACTCTCCCCAACACACACACACACACACACAAGCCGTGACAGATTCTTTCCGAGATATCCGACTCTGTCGTGTTTATTTTATCCAGGCCCTCTTTGTGGATGTGCTGGACATGAAGTAACCCACTTGAAAATAGGTATCAGCTTACACGCACTCCAGGGCCCATGGAGGAGGAGATGCAAAAACAAGGGAGAGAGAGAGAGAGAGAGAGAAAGAGACAGAGAAAGAGAGAGAGAGACGCTTACATGAAAAGAAGTTCAAAAAGACCATCCCGAGCTTTCTCATTTCAGATGGAGCACCTCTACAGATGGCACCAAGGGTGATGGAGACAGGGATGAGAATTTCTCTCTAGATCTACACCTTTCATCACAACACCTCCAAAATGTCCCCCACCTCTAACCTCCCTTCCCCACCCCTGCAGAGATGCCTCCACTGAGAGAAGCCTCTCCTCTGCAGAACAAGGCCTGTTTGTGTCTGGAAGCCCTCAGTGGCCCTTACCTCCTCTGCATTTAACTCAATTTCACACTTCCAGTGCTCTACAAAGTCCTCCTGAAACACAATCATCTTGTTTACCCTCTGTCATCCTCAGATGGCTTAATGGACGGCTATCTACCACCCATCATGTGCGTTCAATTTCACCGAGCCGACATTGCACGTCTCTGGGAGTTACACGCAAAGGTAGACGCTGCGTGTCTTTCCTATCCATGCAAACAGAAGCCATGAAGGGGGTGCAGTGGGGTGGGGGTGGGGGGGTGAGGGGAGTAGACTGACTGGCTATTGTGCTGACAGTGGCTGAGGTTTCATGTCGTGCTGGAGGTGGCATGTTGCTGTAGTTGGTCTGGTGAGCAGGGGAGTCCTACCTTTACGGCCGTCTCGGCGCTCCAGGGGGGCTCTCCCACGCACTGGACCAGGAACGGGCTGCTGGGCACCATGGTTTCGGAACATGGCCAGTCGCACGGTGGGATCTAGAACAGAGAATTGGGTGGGGGGGGGGGGTGGCGTGAGAAAGAAGCAGAACACAGAGGAAGTCAAGTCATCTGATGAAGCGTTGGACGAGATGGTGGTTAAGAAAGAAAGAGGTGGGGGTGGGTGAGGGATTTGGGGTGGGCGTGGGGGGGTGCAACCCTATGGAAACAAATCTTCATTTTCCCATCAGTGAGGCAGTGGCAAAGTGGGTCGACTGGGCCCTCAGTGGGCCCATGTGGATACAAAGGGCTCTGATTGGGGTTCCTGTCACCATGGTCAGCAAAACCACCCTGTCACTGACTGGGATCAAAGCACAGGAGCCCAGGCAAAACTCTGAGGTTCTGAAGCTCTGAGCTCCTGTATCTACCCTTTCCTCTCCCCCAGCTAGGGCCTGACGGAGCCCAAACTCGCCTCCTTCCCCTCGTCTCCCCTTGCCCCGCTCTCCTCTCTCGCTAGCTTGTTTCATTTCAGCTAATGAGATCCATCTCCAGGTCCTGGGAGAGAGCTGTGGGGGCCTGTTGCGGAACCCAAAGCGGTTCGGGAACAGCCGTTTCCTGCGAGCGCTCTTGGGCAGAGGCGAATGGAACATGACAGGGCTGGCGGTGGCGGAGGGGAGCTGCGCTCTGTTAGGTTTGATTAAGATTCATGGCAAAAAAGGGCCCAGCGCCACCGTGGCACGACCGCTGACCAGAGACGGTGAATGTCAAGGAATAACAAACTCGGGGAGAAAGGCCGGGAGTGTTTCTTGTGGGCAAGTGGGGCCTTTTTCATTATAGGACATCTTTCCTGAGCCAGGCACTGCCACTCTCCACTCCCCCCACCCCCATGCCCCACCCCCACCCCCACCCCTCCTCCAGTAGGCCTAGCAGACTGGGTTAGCATGCATTCCAGCTGATGTCTAAGAGCAGCACAGCGGACCTCCACCTCCACCTCCCCCTCCCTTCTCCCTCTACCCCTTGCAAGTGAGTTCAATCCCCATCTGACCTCACTGAAAAGCAGCCGGCAGCCGATAAGTGAAAGTGCTCAGAAGATAAACATTCTTAAAGTGTAATCAGAGGACACACGCAGGCTCAGACCATTTCACACACACACATGCACACACACATACACATACACATACACGCACACACACAAACAAACACACACTTGCTTGGTACAGCTATGAGTATACCTTCAAAACTCACCTTGTAACTTTCGCTGTTGGTGCTTTTTAGACTTCATTCTCTGTGCTCTCTTTAGCATAAGGTAAGCAGTGCAGCTATCCGTGATGCCCCTGGAGGAAGGAACAATCAGTTAGGTTACTGGTGTCTTGTTATTGGCAGAGTGTGCACCTTGTGTATGCAATACTTTTGCAGTTTCTACAGTGAACTTACACAATCAAACTGCATTACTATATTACCTTTTGATGTAATACAGAGGTTAAAGCACGCTCACCATTCCTCAAGGATCTTCTCTGATCTTGCAGATATTTCACCCCCACTAATTATAGAAGCTGATTTAGAGCTGAAACAAGGCAGGTCAAACCAACAAATCAGTCAAATAGATAAAATATTAAAGTGTAGTGTAATAAAGTGTAGAATATGCTAGAAGAATGGGTACTACAGAACAGGTACGGAGAGTGTAAGGGGGCGGAATCAAAGCCTGACTAGGATGAGAGGCCAAGCTCTAAGTACCTGGGTGAACCACGTGGGATGCTCATCTCCGAGGCTGACGATGCCTCACTTCCACCCCAGGCTTGTTTGGGTTTCCACAGCAACACAGGGGGGTTCCTTTTGTGATGCACGGCTGGAGGAAGGGTTGGCTGTGGACAGAGAGCCAGTGGGCAGTCAGCTAGCTGCTAGCGGACCCACATTCAACTGAATGTCAAGCTGAACAACCTGCAATAAATACCTCTTCCTCACACCCCAATACGCGCTACAAAGAGGAGATCTGACTAAAGAAGAAATGGGAAATTACATATTTGTTCTACTTAACGATGGTTTGTTCACCAGAAATACTAACCCTATTAACAGCCCAAACATAAATTTCTATGCCGGAAAATATTTCCATCTCATAACAGCCCCAAATATCCTCCTATGTATCGTGTGCCATGCCAGTCATGAGGAGAAGTATGTTACTGACACAAACCCTTAACAATGTTAACTCTCCTGTATGGAGATGCACTCTTCTCTCCCTAGCCTGTATTTCTTCATTAGAGACCTGCTTTCCTCCCATCTGCTGCTGACAGAGATGACGGGCTTCCAAGAATACCAGTTCCAGCCGTGCATCAGGCCAAGGTTATTAAGTGCTTCATTTGACACCTCACGCTCTTCAAAAACAGGTTCTGAATTACTAAATCATTTCCAAGAATTCAATTTGCTTCCTCTCCTCCCCCCGACCCATATCCCCTCCTTCTCTCATGAACTGTTTTACTGCTCCAGTGTTTAACATCCTTCCACCTCCTCTGTCTCCCTCCTCCTCCTCCATCTCCTCCAGCTCCTCCATCTTGGCCGCATTGCCCCCCTTGCACGCCAGCATCTCTGGTTTAGCCTTGGGGTGCGCTGCCTCTGAGGTCTCCCTCCCAGTGTGTTGGCTAAGATGGAGGGGGTGGGGATGGGGGTGGGGAGGTTCAGATCTCTCAAATCTCCCCCATCTTGCCTCCTCGGCCGGCAGCAGCTGGGGCCCATCAGGCCGGGCCTACCGGAGATGTGGAGCTCAGCGCGCTCCAAAGTAAAGAGCCACGGCTGAGGTGAGGGAGCCAGAGCCCCGTGTCTGAGGTGTCCCATCTGCCCCAGTCAAGAGCTGCTGCGCCTCCCCAAAACCTCCACAAATGGACGCACACTCACGTACACAGGCAAACACACTCCAGTTCTGAACACCCAGAAAGGTCTATTCTGGGCGGCAAACATTGTGACTGTCCATCACACCACGCAGACAGAGAGGGAGGCCGAAAGGCAAGCAGTGATGTTACCTTTGGCAGTGGAGTCCGCTCCAAGAAGGCTGGGGCCAGCACTGCCCCTTCTGTCGGCTCACAGGGAAGTGAGACGCCATCAGGACACGGCACCAACCAGTCCCTCTCCACGGCCTCCTGATCGACAGAAACAAAAAAAGAAAGGACGCAAATTGAGGGGCCGCGCAAACGCAAAGCCAACGATGGCACTCACAGCACCACTGCACAATTCATCAAAATCACGCAAGCGCTTGAGAGGAAATTTAATTTGCTCAGAGCTTTTGCCCGGGCCTCTGATGGAGCTGCTGTGTGGGTGATGAAGTGGCTCTCACTGGGCGAATTGGGCCTTCAAAGCGAGAGGCTTATTGCTATTTCAGCCGTGCTAATGTCAGAGGCACAGGCTCTTGGGCCGCTACGCTCACTGGAATAAAAGCTCACAGTTATCAGGCTGCACAAACACTCCACCAGCCCATCCCCAAGGAAACATGAAGAAGGCCCTCTGTTCTGCTCAATGTCATATTTCTCTGTGACCAATGTGGTTATTCAGAAAGTACTGTTTTCAAAACAAGTTATATACTTCTGAAGAACACATACAATCTGAAAAGAATGTGGAATGGGTCTTTTGGAAGGGACTGCCTCTGCTGTTGCCCCCAGTTGCAAGGCTAGGCAGCCACTGACCATCCCTGCAGTGGTGCTGGGTTACCATGCATCATACCTTAGTTATGCTGCTATAGCCTATCGCCGCCACACAACCTTCATGTGTCATGCCGTTCAACTCCCTCTCTCTCTCTTTCAGCTCTCTCTCAATATTTATATATATATTTATACACATATATGTATGCCCAAATTACACATTTGCTTTCTGATGTGTGAGCCTGGCCTAATTCACTATTTTCCTCTGTCCACAATTATCTTTGCTGAGTGTCATCCCTGCCTCATTCTGGCGGACTCCTCTCACCCTCCCCTCCTCAGTGGATTACAACCAACACTACGGAAGGCCCATGTCACCCTACTGTTACCCCCATGACCCATCTCACTCCTTTCAGTTTGTCACTATGCCTGGCCGCTGCTACATTGTCCAGCCATAATTCCTGATAACCACCTATAGACTGACTACCATGTAATGTAAAAGTGGGATAATACTCTATTATGAACTATTATGAACCTTAGCTAAACCATAGGCAACTTATAGTCTGTCATGGTTACTACTGATTGTAATTTTTCTCCATGACCCCTGGCAGTTGGGTTAGCCCCTTGAGTCGTGGATCTGCCCAAGGTTTCTTCCTAGATTAACTGAACATAAGGGAGTTTTTCCTTGCCCCTGTTGCTCTTGGGAGCTCCTTCTGTGAAGCGCCACGAGACAATACTATTGTAAAAGGCGCTGTATAAATAAAACTGAATTGAATTGAATTGAAAATCATGTTGTTTGTCAGTGTTGATGGAGGGATCTAGCATTTAGAGGGATTGCACTGGGCTTCCTTTCACCTAAAGGAAGAAAGCCGCTGGATGATGAGTTTGCAGCCGAGGCAGATAAATGTTGTGGGAAATGACCAAGGTCAGGTCTCAGCCTGTGTGTAATCACTGGTGGAAGCCCCCACTGCTGCTGTCTGGGAGACAGTGAGGGAAAGGGCAGCACTGCCTGATGTCATTGCATAGCAGACCTAGCAGACATGGGTGAATCTGTGTGTGTGTGTGTGTGTGTGTGTTTGTGGATTTCAGTATATCCATGGATCTGTTCATGCATCATACCTTTACGGTATATGCGTTACTTTGAGTATGCATACCTATGCCTGTGACTGTGTATGTCTGTGTATGTATGTATGTATGTGTGTGTGTGTGTGTGTGTGTGTGTATGTGTCTATGCACTGCACTTACCAGTACATCTGTACCCACCTCATCAAAAACAAATTGGTCTACGTCCACCTCCTCGAGGCCCTCGTCTCCCAGGCCGGCGTGCTCCTCCTCAGCGGCAGCCAGGGCCCTGAGCAGTCGGGAGCGCAGCGCGTGGCCCCTCCACGCCGCCTGCAGAGGGCCCAGCACAAAGGCCCATAAATCACACGCCAGCGTAAATATTGTGTGTTATCCCATTAGGAAGATAAAACATTCTAACCCCCGTTTAATTGCCCAGCGGTCTGCTGTTTGAACTCTGGGTGACTCGGGCGCTACAAGACAAATGGAACACCAGGACATCCCTAAATCTCCCCACCAGATTCCCAACGGGGACCCCGAAATGCGTGCATGAGACGAGAGCACTGGATTCCCAGTGCTCCCACTTCGGCAAAGTTTTGGAATCTGATTAATCTTTTTTTTTTTCATCTGTGGCCCAAATCTGCAGGGACCCATTAAACATAGAGAGTGAGAAAGCGAGAGAGAGAGTGTGTGTGTGTGTGTTTTTGTGTGTGTGTGTGTGGTGTGTGTGTGTGTGTGTGTGTGTGTGTGTGTACGCGCGCATGTGTATGTGAGAAAGAGAAAGAGACAGAGAGAGAGAGAGAGAGAAAGAGAAGAAGAAAAGGACTAGAAAAGGAGAAGGAAAAGAGAAGCATCCAGGACAGCATGTTTTCCCAAACAGTATCTACCAATTTAACACACGGTAATGCCAGTAAGCCCTGCAGTGGCGACCTCAGCTCTAGTCAGACCGAAAAAGGCTGAGGTTTGTATTCTGTTATGGCTAAAATGAAAAGAAAAACATGGAGCAGTTCAAAGACAAACACTGAAAGAATATACCACTAGGAGAGCGGGTGATTTAAGGGATACTCACCATTAATATGAAGTATGACTTTGCACACAGACTACAGAAAAAGATATTTTTTCTCTCTCCAACTCACTGGCCTGAGATCCAACCATTACAGGATAAAAAAAGTAAAGAACTTGGAGGAAGATTTGAAGACTGTCAAACAATATACTCCCAACTAGACACAGGTCCAGTGTCAACAAATTCTTTCAACATTACAAATAAGCACAAAGGTGATACAACTATACCTGAATTACAGTGGCTGCATAGTCCCTGTCTGAAGACTGTGGCAATGCCATCCCAATCTTGCTCATTGCTGAAGGACTACATCTTCCATGAACCTCTGGACGTTTAGGTAGGCACCTCCTCGTGCGGCATTGGTATCCTCGCCAGTATTTCTGGATGACCACAGCTGCCACACTGTACCAGACAGACAGGTCTAAATCACAAATCATATGACATCATACCACTACATACCTCCTCCTATAACAACATCTGGATGACACGTTCAGTGTGATCTTTTGTCAAGACGTGCTTTGACTACAATAAGTTACCAAGATAAGTTCCCACCAATAAATACACCCCTGATGAAACACATGTGAACATCCCATCCTCAAACAAGAACGCGCCACAATAACTCTTTGTAGGAACTCTGTAATGATGACAAATATGAGCAGATAGGAATCCAATATAGCGCTCGTTGAAAAGGGAATCCATTACAGGGGCCCCTACCTCTTAAGGTCCAGCTTAGCATGCCGAGGGCCTGGGCTGCGGTGAGTGAGGCTGAGGCCGGCCCTCTGCACAGGCCGGGCCAGGTCTGGCCCACATGAGGCAGTCACCTGGTCTGGTTGGCAGGCTGAATTGTTTCCGTGCAAGTCAGAGGACTGGTGGTCCCCTACAGTTGGGGCCCGGCACTGCTGCGGTAGGGAGGGGCTCCAAACACTGGGCTTGGTGGCTGGCTCACCCTCACCCGCAGCAGCGATGGGGGAGCACAGCACTAGGGAGCGAGCATCCAGAGGAGAGGAGGCTGGGACGGGCTGGCTGTGTGTGATGCAGGTGTCTCCATACTCGTGGGCATATCGCTGCTCTTCGGCAAGCTGTAAAAGTGCTTCACTATGGCAACCAAACAAGAGCTGGGCATCCAACAGCAAAGTAGCTGAGCTGAGTAAGAAGAAGAAAAGAAAAGAAAGAAATGAAACAGAAAGAGATGAAAACTATTGCCACATCCTTGTAAATACTGACATGGTCATGAAACAGCACAAACGGCAGAACATTTTAATTTCCATGGCAATAACTAACGACAGAACATGCACTGGGTCTGATCATTTTGTCATATCAATCAAGAGAACATCACAGAGACATAATCTGCTCCCTAATTGAAACCCTTGAGATGGGTATCTGCCATGTGCACTAGCCTCCGTGACACACTCGGCAGGTTTCTGTTTCACAATGCCTCTTTCAATTGAGGCAGATGAGACCTTGTCCAAAAGCCACCTCAATAGCATGCTTATCACGCCATTAGCACCAGCTACTTCTGACCCACCCCGGGGGATGACCTCTCAGGCCAATCCTTTTTTAGCCTCAGGTACCCCGCGCTGATCCGCGCACAGAGAGCCTGCTATTCAGCCCACCCCCAGGAAGGAGTAAAGGGGACCGGAGAGGTCCAGACAGACTACAGACCCCCCAGTATCTCTGGCCTCTGCTGCCCCTCTGGTTCACCATGGGGTCGCAGTGAAAGTGCTGTCTGAATGGGGAAAGTCATCATGTGTCTGTCGGCCTACATCACATTTTACAAAAGAAGAGCTATCACTGACATGACTGTACTGCAGAAGTGAATGAACGTACGAATGAATGAATGACCGGTGCACTAATCCAATTTCTTCATTAAATAAATGAATGTCAAATTGTCTTGCCGATCTAATTTGATCTCTTTAGGAAGCACAACATTATTGCAAGTGAAGGACAAAGTACTCCAAGACAAATACAAAAAACGTAAATCTTACAGACTGTCTAGTTAATGACTTGTGGTCAAATTACACATTAATGTTTGACTTCCTTGTTATGCATTTACAAGTACATGGCATGCTTACTTGCTCAACTACGTGCATGTCAAAGCAAGTGGTACACTTTAGAAGTGACGGCTGTGGAAAAAAAATGGCTTTCAGGCAGCTAAGTGAAAGTGGGTACAACTAAAGTTGGGGTTCACCATGATGTGATATGATGTGATGTAACCAGAGACCCGAGCCGGCTCCCATGGGGCCCAAGGCGAGCTGGTTTGATGGCGAGGTAATCTGGTCGCCGATCAGACCCGCCCCACATCACACATGGAGGCTGCAGACTCCTCACCTTCTTGAACCCTGGAGTTGACACCGGGTCGGGTCAGGAGTTAAATGAAGATGGTAAGGCACAGTGCAGTGCAGCGCCACACAGCCCCCAAAAGACCCATTGTCCACACAGCCAAAGGGCTAGAGCCAGGGAGGGGCATGTGTGTGTGTGAGTGTATGTGTGAGTGTGAATATGAATGTGTATGTGTGCCTGTGTGACTAAGGAGGTGTGTGTGTGTGTGTTTGTGTGTGCGTGCGCATGTTGGGGTGTGCCTAAGCTTAGCCGAGTCCTCTGAGCCATGCGAGACCTCCGACTGAACCAGTTGGGGGTTACACTCCCCCACTGCTTTCATCCACGACGCAATATCATTTCACAAGGTCACGCCAACCAATGTCAAAACAGGCAGCCGTGATGACTGTTTCATGTGTAGGTGGTCCGCTGGGGGGGGGGCGCTGTGGAATCTCCCTTGTATTGGCTAGAGGTGCAAACAGCCCCGTGGTGCACAGTATCTATGCTTAGCAAAGAGTGAAAACACCTTTGCCAGCACCGACTGTTGGCTGTCCTGGTCCTGCGGCTGACTCTGACCAAAAGGAAAATGTGGGCTGACTGCACACAAATGCAGCAGCGGGTCGAAGAACCAAACAAACAGCTATGGTCGTTTTAATTTTATTCACTCAAACCAAATACTATTTGCTGTCCAGCAGAACCTTTTCACAACTGGTCTTTAATAGGTAGAAGCGTATACTAAATGCATGAGTGTATATGTACAAGCGTAAATAATAGCATAGATTGAGCTCTAGCACTCCTGAACACATGTTGGCTGAATTTCACAGGGAAAAATGCAATAGCTTGAATGACCTTCCCACACAGTCAATTAGCTTAAATATACAAGTGCAGTTTTTATGTGCATCTGTTCATTGGTGAGGTGCAGAAATGTCCAATGAATAGATGAATAGAAATGTCATGACTGCTTCATTATCTCTGCACATTATTTTTTAAAAGTAATCAACAGACCGTATAATAAATACACAAGAAAAAGAGGGCTACTATACTGAATCCTAGCAAACACAGGGATTCTGTGTATCTGTGATAAATATCTGATTTGTTCTCTGTAAATTGATGTATCATTTTACTTACATTTTTGTGTTGTGTGTTAACACTCACAAATATATATATATATATATATATTCCCAATGTGCAGAATCCTGGTGTATTAGCATCTTTAACATACCTTTGCCCACTGGCTTCCAACAAGTGAACTCCAATGGAGTTCTGAATCAGTCTTGTGTTGTTTATGCAACACTGAACCAAGGAGAAGCCTTAGCATTGCTAATAATAGTAACTGTATCACCATTCATGTTTACTGGCACCCCTAGTAAAGATGTCAAAAGAGATTTTTTTAAAAATTGGGGGGAATTTATCTTTATCTTAAATTATAAAATCAATGTATCTTATGTAAACATTTTTTTAATAAAACACATGTGCCATCCCAAGAAAATATAAATAAAATGCAATTGGATCTCTTGAATCTGTACACTGAACTTTAAGTTAATTAAAGTGTCTATCGGCTTTCAAGTAGTTTTCCATGATTAAAAATAAAGAGAAACAAAGGCTAAGTGCCTTAAACAATTTTCAAAATAGAGAAGACAATACACAATATAAATATACTCAGAAAAGTGTGTTGACTTCTATAAGACAGAGAATGGCTATAAAAAGGTACTTAGCTGAAAATTCCCCATCTGCAGTGACTGTACCGCTTGCCTATAAGAACCCATGTTTATCTTGCCCCCACACACACAGTGAGAAGGATGGTAAGAGAGAGAAATAATTCCACTGTTAGAGAGTGAAAGAAAGTCTCCAAAACAACTTCCAACACTAACCTCTTTGTTAATAAATTATTAAGGAAAGTAAAAAAAAAAAACATTTGTCTTGTCATCTAATTATAAATTTACAAAAAAGCTGGAGTTATAAATGCTAGCAATGAAATCTGAGCCATTTGGAACAATATGTGTTATCTCTACACTATACACGCATCCATAAATTCTTGTATTCACTAACTTTATGGCATGTCAAAAGACAGGTGAAGGGAGCAAAGGCAGGTTTTGAAAGACTACTAAAAGCAGGGGTGCAAATAATTGTGGTACAATATGTCAAAATATATATTTCTTTACAATGTATTTGTCTCTCTGAATAACTTATCGCATTTGGAGTTCTCATCAGTGTTTTCATTGGGAGATGAAGATCAATTGCCAATAGAGGATTTAAATATGTGATTATATATGTGTTTTTAGTCAACTTTACCAGGGTTGCCAACAAATGTGGAGAATGCTAAATAAGTAGTTGTGCGTTGAAATATCCATCCATGAATGTACAGATAAAATACATTGTACAAGCCTGAGTTGCACTTAGATACATGTATAAGCTAAGACTACTGAAAAACAACAACTACTTTGATTGCTTTTGGGAAACAATAATAACAATGTTAATGGATGTAAATCCAGAATCCAGAAGGTAAGTCAGTTGTGGGTTAATTTACAAGTGCACTGAAATAATTAAAATCGATATACTTTGTGTGTGTGTGTGTGTTTTAAACTTGTGTCTGTTTTTCTATTTATTTGCTATTTGGTTTGTTCCATTTTACACTCAGACAAAACTGTTCTGAGAAGACACCCCGGCATGAACAATATGTTAACATGCATTCTTGCTTCGAGGTAATGTTATTTAGAGTGACGTAAAGCCTAACAAACCAAACAGTATTTCTTTCAACCTTTCTGAAGAAATACCAAGAATACACCAGCAGGAAACTCGATTAAAGGAGACTCTATTAGAAGACAGTATAGCAACACAGCTCTTTAAATAGTGAGAACAGCTTTTAATGAGTGTACTGCTCTGCTATATCATGTGCTGTTCAGATCAGCTGGTTTGTCTGTGTGTGGTGTGTCACGACACTCACCTATTGTCTGTGTGCTTTTCACACTGTGTGGCGCTGAATTATGACACTAGCTGATGCCTCTGTGTTGTGTGTGTTGTGCTGTACTATGCTGAGATATGTATCCAATCTCTGTGCTTGTGTGCACTGTGCTGTGTTGTGACACTGATCTGCACTGTGTTGCGTTGTGACACTGATCTGCACTGTGCTGAGTTGTGTTGTGTTGCACTGTGAGACCAGGCTGCTGTGTCTGTGTGTGGAGCTGTGTTGTGTTGCGTTGACACACCAGGCTGCTATGTGTTTTTGTGATGCTGTGGTGTGTTTTGACACCAGGTTGCTGTGTGTATCTGTGATGCTGCGTTGTATTTTGAGATCAGGCTTCTGTGTGTTTGTGTGACGCTGTGCCGTGTTAATAGGAGACTCACCTGATCTCTGCTTGCTGTGTGCTCTGCAGACTGAGGAGCTGCTGCCGCTGGGCCTGGCACAGAGCCTGGAAGCTGCCCTCCGGAGGGCCGCTGGTCGGGCACGCCAGACAGGCTCCAGTCTCCTCTCCATCCACCAGCAGGAGGCCCGGCACAGCCGCCAGGAGAGAGGACCTGAGGGAGAGCACCCAAAAAGAGTTTCAGATAGTCAATGTGAGCACAATACTATTTCACACCATTTATGAAGGGCAATTTTATATTTTTATTACACTGTTTAACAGTATAGTTTTATTTCATTTTACAGTGCATAATTATTTATTGCACTGTGCAGCATGAATCTGAATAAATATTTTTAAATTTAAAATAAAATAAAATAAATTTAAATTTGTATGAAATTTAACTGACAGTGAATCATTCTGTACTAGCATAAAACTGGTTAAAATAACAAATGTATTTTCTGAGTCATGTGGCTCAGTCATTACACCCTTGTGAATCTCAACCTAAGTGCCTCCAGTCTGCTCAGGGTGGTAGCTACTGGCGAGACAGCAAATGACATGAGTCACACTCTGTCACTTCACATTACTGCACAATTACACAGAACAGGAACACCAACAGAAAGCTCTGCTGACTCTATGCATAGACACTTGGGATCTTTTTTTTTTTCAAAGAAAAAAAACAAAACATTATTTTTCATCTGAATTAATGTCATTCACCATCATTTTTTTGATATATCGAGAAATATTTTCTTTACCTTAATTTATATTATGAGTCGAAAACTACTCAGCTTCTCACCATCCCAACATGTGTGAAATACTCCAGCGTTCAACGGGCAGCTAAATTCATAAGGTTACTCTGGGCTGCTCCAATCACGCGATGTCTTCCACCAAACATCTATTTCTAGCCTTGGCTCCCCCCTCACGCCGGCTTTCATGGGAGAGTAACGTATTTACATTCAACAGATGACATTGGTTAGGGATTGGGAATGAGAAACTATAATGAGTTTGACATTTCGGGCCCAGGAGAGTCAACAAAGAGTGGCTCTGGTCAGGGAGAGAGGGGGTCTGGCCACAGCGCGCTGTTCTCAGGACAGAAGTATGTGATGACATGCAGTTTAGCTGGAGAGAGCAAACGGGCCTTTGGGCGATGGGCCAGAGATGAGGCTGCCAGTCAAGCAGGCCCCCTTTTGATTCTTTACTTAAAATGTTACGACTTCTGACTTAAAGGTCTGGAGTGGGCTGCTGTGAGTGTGTGCGTGTGTGGGCGTGTGTAGGTGTGTGTGTGTCTGTGTGTGTGTGAGAATCGTGTAAGCAGGCATTGAGTCTGAGTAAGTTTGAGCATTTCTGAATTTCTGTGTGTATTTTTGGTTTTAATTTGTTTGCCTGCATGTGGTATTTACAACTCCCCACTCTGAGTGTGTGAATATCTGCCTGTGTGTGTATATGTGACTCTATTTGAATATCAGCTTGTGTGTGTGTCTATGTGTGCGTGTTACATCTGTGTGCGTGTGTGTGTGTGTGTTTGTGTTACATCTGTGTGTGTGGGGGGGGGAGGGGTATGAATATGAGTTTGTGGCTTACCGGTCGGCGGTAGGGCATGGAGAGAGGTACGTTGCCTCAGGCTGTTAAGTGTGGACTGAAGAATGTGAAAAATCTGTCTGCAGAGCTGCTCCCTCACAGAACACTATAAGGGCTAATTCACAGAGATGAGCAGTACATACAGATTTCAGCACGCTGTCTGGCTTATATGATTCAGCCCACAGCATTACTAAACACTTTTCCAGTGCTATAAATTATACAATTATAACACCATTTTATGGACCCTACAATATAGTAAAACATATAAAATATTTAAAAAAAAAAGCATTGTAAAAGCCTAAAGCCAAATATATTTTCTTTACTACTTCATGTATAACGAGAATACGATCACACAGCATTATGACTACAACTGATGCCTTTAAGGAGTCTTTTGCCTTCAAGGAGAATTCTGTCTGTTTTTAAGTTCTCTTGTCTAACACAGACATTACATCAATATGGTCAGTCCTACACATTCCTTTCCTATTTTTAGATCATTTTTGGCTCTTTTAACTTAAAAATACTTTATATAGTGCATTAGAAGGCCGTTGCAGCTGTAATTGCACTAATTACACTAAGCACTAAGGACATGTACACTAAGGCCCTGTCTGTCAGCTCCAGGTTTGCTTTAATGGCAGCTTGCATTGCCTTTCCTTCTCTATTACACTCTCCAGGTACAGGCACGCCGCTGCAGATTTAGCATCAGTAAGTATATGTGCGTGAGGCTAGCGGCGGTTCCCTCGCTCTCCACACACAGCCAGCACTGTGCGCTGTGTCCTGTCACGCTAATGATGTTTTGATGCGGCCAAACTCCAGTCTGCTCCATGAGATGGCATTCTATACCCCCATCTGCGGCCATGTTTTCTGCCCGTCCGTCCCCAAAACAAAAGCAAACCCAAATAAAGAGCGGGGATCAAAGTGAGCGTCTGTTCCATGAGTCCACTCGACACAAAGAGATATTTACCATTAAGTTCCAGTTAAGAGCATGAGCAGAGCTTGGCAGTGACACAGTGAGGAAGTCAGGCCCCTTTTCTTTAGGAAAAATACATCACAAGCCACGGTTTATTTGTGAAAGACAATACTTACCGGTAATTCACAAGACAACCGGGAACAAAGCCATTACTAAAATAAAATATCTGCATGTGTGTGTGACCGTGGCTATGTGTGACTGTGTATGTGTGTGTGTGTGTGTGTGTGTGTGAGTGTGTGTATGTGCTGTGATGTCTGTGTGTGTAGGTGTATATGTATATGTTTCTGTGTGTGTGTGTGTGTGTGCGCACGTGTGAGTGTGAGCGCACGTGTGTGTGTGTGTGTGTGTGTGTGTACGTGTGCTGAAATTCAGTAGGGTGAGTTCAGTTTATCGGTCTGTGCAGAGAGGATGTTCCTCTTGGCCACAGACTAGCAGAGTCCAGCTGTGTCCCTCCTCCCGCCCAGTGTAGGACCCGGCTCCATATTTCACTTAGTGAAAACTTCCCCGAAAACACAACTTTTTGGAGGGCCTCGATTAATCAGACCAAAGCCCTGGCTCTTCCCCCCGAGCTTAGCAGCTCAAACGCAGTGTAATTCTTTCACATCCCCTTTGGTGTTTTAATTTAGCCGGTGTTATATCTGGCCCTGGATGAAAGAGCCAGGAGAGGGGGGGGAACACTGGGACTAATTCCATTGGTGGCATTCGGGGTTAGACAAAGTTCAGCGCAATATTAAGACTGGGTCTGAGAGCATGGTGCACCAACGACGCTCCCCTCCCTCCTAAACACCAGACAGGGACTTAAGAAAGTCAAAAGAAATATAGCACACAGACATACACACACACACACACATACACACGGAGAAAAACACACACACAAACAAAAGTTATTACAGACTCCGGTGAACCCTCCTTACCACTAATATCACAACCATCAGCAACCTCACAGACAAAAAAACGTCAGCTGTAGAGAAGGCCACATTTGAAGGCGTTATGTGGGAGTGTAAAATAGCCTCTTAAATCACGGGTAAGACTGGGAGATTACAGAGGGAAAACAAGACTGGAGAGAGAGATAGAGCGAGAGAAAAGAGAAAGAGTCGTGAAGTCGAGCCTTTTGATAGCAGACCCAAGGCCTGTGCTCTTCTCTGTGTTTTCATTCCTCCAGGCTTGCATTTCTTTCTCTCTTCTTCATTCTTCCCCCTCCCCCGCCTTCCATCACCTCCATAAAGTACTGCACACCAACACTCTCACTGCACTCCATTAGGCTTGTATTAACTGCACAACTGCATAACTGCACATTTTTGGCACTCTCAGAGCGAGAGCTAACTCACTCTGACAATACCCCCCACACACACCCCTCCCCTTCCCCCTGCCACCACCTCCCATCAGGTCAATATTTTCGGAATTACGGCCACTTAAGTCCATGTGTGCAAGGATGTCGGCCGCTCATTGGGTAATCCGATCGGGCCGACGGAGGTCTGCGGAACGTCGTGGAGCGATGGGCGAGCTAGGCGGGCAGAGGACTGGGCCCTGGGACTGAGCCTCAGCGCTGGAGCGTAGTGGAACGCAACGACGAGGGGCAACAGGAAGCCATGCGTTAGCGAGGAATGTTTATTCTGCCTTCCTCGTCTTATCCAAGTCCAGCCACACCGACCGCCTCCACATCACTCTCACGTTCAGAGACAAGTATGAAATTGTGGTGGCTTTGGCTGGAACGCCCCGGGGCCCTGGTTCTACCTGGTGAGGCTCCAAGACAAACCACTTCACTCGAGAGAGTCCATGTCAAAATCTCTGTGGAGGTTTGAGATAGGAACACTTTTGGAGGGGGCCCTCTGACTGACTCACTCCCCATAAGCATCAGTGCTCTGAGTTCTCTTACCTGCAAATTTGTCTCCGTAAGCATTGCCTAAAATGGGCCAAGGCCTGGCTGACGGACTTATTGGCTGACTGATGACAGGAAGCTGATGATGGACACAAATGAAAGCCTACTCTGTTACAGGAGCCTTTGCCTTACCTCCAGCTGGTTTCCTGCTGAAGAGGATTCCCAGTCAGGTTGAGCTGCTGGAGATGGGAGCACTGCTGGACACTCTCACAAACACTCTGCAGCTCTGTAACACACACACAGGACACAATATGACAAACAACGACAACACTGATATAGATAATAACGAAACTAAAACCAAAAGTTTTATGTTTACTTTTATTGTTTATTATCATTAGAGTGCAGCCTGCCACAGCCTATGTAATGTTCATGCACTGATAGCCTATATAGTATTCATGCACTGATAGCCTATGCAGTATTAAAGCACTGATAGCCTATGTAGCCTTAAAGCACTGATAGCCTATATAGTATTCATGCACTGATAGCCTATGCAGTATTAAAGCACTGATAGCCTATGTAGCATTAAAGCACTGATAGCCTATATAGTATTCATGCACTGATAGCCTATATAGTATTCACGCACTGATAGCCTATATAGTATTCACGCACTGATAGTCTACGTAGTATTCATGCACTGACAGCTTATGTAGCATTCACGCAATGATAGCCTATATAGTATTCACGCAATGATAGCCTATATAGTATTCATGCACTGATAGCCTATATAGTATTCACGCAATGACAGCCTATATAGTATTCATGCACTGATAGCCTATATAGTATTCATGCACTGATAGCCTATATAGTATTCACGCACTGATAGCCTATATAGTATTCACGCACTGATAGCCTATATAGTATTCACGCACTGATAGCCTATATAGTATTCATGCACTGATAGCCTATATAGTATTCACGCAATGATAGCCTATTTAGTATTCATGCACTGATTGCCTATATAGTATTCACGCAATGATAGCCTATACAGTATTCACGCACTTATAGCCTATATAGTATTCACGCAACGATAGCCTATATAGTATTCATGCACTGATAGCCTATATAGTATTCATGCACTGATAGTCTATATAGTATTCACGCACTGATAGCCTATATAGTATGCACGCACTAATAGCCTATATAGTATTCATGCAATGATAGCCTATATAGTATTCATGCACTGATAACCTATGAAGTGTTCATGCACTGAACACAGTGAGTGGAAAGCCATATTGAGTTGGGGAGGAAACGAGGCTGTGATCAGCATGAGGTAAGAACAGCATCAGTCCCAGCACTCCCCATGAACAACAGCACACTGGTGGTGACCTGTCTCATTCAGCCAGTCTGAGCATCACTCAGCCAGCTGAGAGAGAGAGAGAGAGAGAGCGAGAGAGAGAGAGAGAGAGATGGAGAGATGGAGGGAGGAAGGGAATGGGGAACCCACCGGAGAGGCAGTTGTGACTGACATCCAGAGTGTTGAGAGAGATGAAGTCAGGGAGCGGAGGGAGCTGGGTGAGGCTGGAACACAGGGAGAGTCCATGTTAACACCACTCACACACAGACAGCTCCTGCCCTTCAACAAGACATACACAAACACATACACCCAAGAATCTGGAGCCATTGAGACTGCCAAGAAAACAACCTCCACTGTGTTAATCAGCTAAAGTTTCAACCCAGCAGGGGCTAACACAGTCACTTGTATATCTTCATGTAAAGTATGATGCTACCAAAGGAGATATTCCTCCCTCCTTTGTACTGCACTGATAAGAATAATAACAAATCACTGTCTTCTAATAGCAGTGTCTAAGAGCAGTGCTAGTTCAATGGAAAATCAGATTTTGCCACTAATATCCAACAGTTAGTGAAATCCCTTCTTAAAAAATATACAGGTTTATTCATGCATGATGTTAGGATTCCTCCCGCCCTTTCAGACAAAGTCCATAAAGCACAAAAACTACACCAAACAGACTTATGGAGAAGAGTCACCCCCTCCTTCAGAATGGGAGTGGGCAGGGGTAGACTCACCTGTTCTGGGCCACGTTAAGGCTGTGCAGCAGAGGCAGCCAGCAGCTGGCCAGACCTTCCAGGCAGGAGATGCTGTTGTCCTCCAGGCTCAGCTCCCCCAAAAGCACATGGTTCCTCAGACTGGGAGCCTGCAGGACACACACACACACACACACACACACACACACACACACACACACACACACACACACACACACACACACACAGACACAGACAGGCCAACCAACAGCAGTCAGCAGGAATGGACATTTACCAGTTCTGTGCTTGCCTGTTAAGATTACCCATGCCATGTTTTGTAGTTAGCCAGCAACAAAACAAAAATATTTAATGGACAGAAATATGTCTAATCACAACAAGAATTGGCTGGACTTGTAATGCATAGCATAGGGCAGAAATTAGAACACTAAACCATGCCAGTTCTTTTCCCGCTCCTGGCTAGGAGTTGGTCTGGTTTACTGTAATAAGGCCTCAGGGCCCTGCACACTCTCCTGATGACTGACTGACAAGCAAAATTTAATTAAAATGGCGACAGGCGTCCCAATGCTGAGACAGATGATTAGAGTGAGGACAACTCTGTTATTCAGTGGAATGTCATCACCACACTGTAGCCTTTCCAAGGCTATACATTTACAGTTCACAATGACAGTCAGCTTAGGACATACCAGTGTTTGCTATGGGACTAAGCAAAGAAAATTAAAAGCAGTATTACTAAAATGGATTTAAATGTGTTATTCACACTACAAGTAGCTTTTGGTCAATGTCAATACTAAAGACGGGTCTAAAAAATAAATGGTATGAACTATCTTTATTAGTTTAGAAATAGTTTGGGGAAAACAACATTTCATATTGTTTCAATAGGTAGGCTGTTATCTATTGGCAGGCTACCAGTCGAATCTAGCTAAAACACAAAACACTTTTTCTGAGTGTCTTAGTGTCGGTGTCACTGGGTTGGGTGACCTTGTGATATTTCAGTCATGTTGTTTGTACAGTGGGACATTGGGTAACAGTCCTACCTCAGTGAGGGTGTTTCCTGCCAGACGTAGCGTGCGGAGCAGGCCACAGTTGTCTAGACCCTCCCCTCGAGCAACATGATTGTGTGATAGATCCAGGTGCTGCAACGTGAACACCTCTGTCAGTCCACGCATACTCGTGAGCTGGTTGTGATCGATCCACAAGCTCTGCAGCTTCTTCAAAGCCTCCAAGCCACCTAGACACAATGACATTAAAAAGTATAAGAGGATGGACGTCAAGAAAATGCCAGAGGAAAGCCATTGTGGAAATGATATTCATCCACAATTTGAATAGAAATCTGAGCTATAATCAAGTTTAGGTTGGAGAGGTAGGTCAAATATCATGGGATGCAAAGGAGAGTGAATGGCATTTAGACTTATTTAACCTCTTCCTTATGAAATATTTATTCATGACTTAAGATAGGTGCCAGCTCACTTCCCACTAACCCAGTGCCACTGCAATACATTTTGAGCATTGTTGTAAAATAGCTGAGGGAGTGGTGCATGCAGGGAAAAGGCGAAGGCCTCCCCCAAGTGGACACTCTCAGATACACACTCCTTCACTGTGGCTATCAAAAGAGCGTAATAAGCCCCTTAAGCCAGAGCTGAGAATCTCACTCACTCACTCACACACACACGCACACACATGCACACACACACCCTTCCTTACATTTTTCTTTTCACTAATGATTTGCATATAGAAGTAAAGAAATTCTTTCCATCATTAAAGGAGAAATCCTGAATCAATTTAAGCGCCATTGTCTGAGGTCACCGAGTGCTGTTGGTAGGAAAAAGAACAAGAAAATTTGATACAACATAGACTTAACAATAAACCAGCAGCTACCATGGGGCATAGGAAAATGAAACTGAAAACTCTTAAAAACACTTAGTGTTAGCTTCCGGTTCAGTACTCAGTTTATGCTGCATCAAATTTTCTTTTCTTTCTTTTTCATACCAACAGCACTTAGTGACCTCAAACAACAGGGCTATGTGCCGACTCACACTGCATTTTGTCCTTAAAGATTTTGAACTTACAATTGCAACCAGTTCCGAGCATCACAATTATTCCATGACATTAAGTCTGTGTGACTAGTCTGTCAGATCCCTGTGGGCAGCAATCAAATCTCCAGGCAGATTCAACATTTAAGCGTGAAACAGCTAGCATTATTACATTATCATACCATTACCTCAGCCTGGGCCAAAAATCCTTCAAACTGCACAACACACCGCTAAAGAACAGTACAGCACTTAGTCCCTGGAACAAAAAGGTCATGTGAATATTTTTCTAGGGGAAGGTGGACGGACTGACGGACAGGCATCTCACCGAGCCGAGAGATGCGGTTGTGGGAGAGCTGGAGCTCCAGCAAGTCAGTGGCTCCTTCCAGGCCGTGGATGGAGGTCAGCTGGTTCCTGCCCAGCCTCAGCACCTGGAGCTGGGCCAGGTCCCCACAGTCCACATACGTGATGGAATTTTCCTGGACGATACACAAGACCACTCTAGCAATAGTCTCAATCCAATTTCCTCAGGGCAAAGGGAAAACCCTACTGACACAGTCACACACTAAAACACACACACACACACAACCACACACACATGCTGACAGTTTGTAGGACTGACAGGTAAAGGTGAACTCAGGTAAGCGGATGATGTGGATTGGGTGTTTACCTGCACATCGATGTACCTGAGCTGTGTGCAGGAGCTGAGTCCCTCCAGAGAGGTGAGGCCACATCGGCGGAGACTGAGGGACTGTAGCAGACAACAGGCAGACATAGTGGACACACTGCAGCCCGGAAGATCCTCCAGCATCACAGTTGTCACCTGTTAAATGAGCAGTAAATACAAAGCCATAACCCTTGGTAAAAATGCCATAATCCTTAAAGTCCTAGATCAGCCACAGCTGAATTATTATGATGTGCCTGAATGACACCCTCTCTGATTACCTGTGTGAGGGAGCTCCAGGCCCCTGACTGGAGAACTGCATCCACAGACAGAGGAGGCAGGCTGGGCTGTGTTGGCCCCCTTGGTCCTCTCCTCTTGGCATGCTTCCCTGGGGGTCCCTTCCTCCTGTTCTGCACAGAGAGCTTGGACCACGGGATGCAGTTCAGCATCCAGGCCAGGCGCTTCTGTTCCGTGCAATCTGGCAGGCACACAGACCCAGCATCCACAGCCTTATTATTATGGCCACTTTGACCAGCAGACTGAGTGCTTCCCGTTGGGCTGTTTTGATCCAAGTGACCTGAAGTTCTCCTCTGGTCCGTATGTGAGGGTTCAGGGGTTGAACTGTAGATGTGTTGGGGAGTGTTGGTCTTGGGCTGATCATCAGGGGTGGCTGTTCTCTGCTCAACAGGCTTTGCATCCGTGATGTCCGTCTCATGTTCAGCAGTCTCTTTTGTGCTCTGAGTCCTTCTGCTTTCTCTCTCCTGCTCATTCTTCTCCAGCAGGGATCTGCTGCCCTCTACTGATTCAGTCCTTTTTTCCTCCTCTGCTTTTACCCTTCTCTCCTCCTCCCATTTTCGTTCTTTCTCTTTTCTTCTAATCTCCTCCTCTAGCCTTTTCTTCTTCTCCCATTCTATTCTCTTTTTCTCGTCCTCCTCTTGTCTCCTCTGCTCTTCTGCCTCTCTTCTTTTATGTTTTTCCTCCTCCTTTTGTTTCTCCTCCTTTTCTTGTCGCTGCCTTGCCTCTTTCTCCTTTTTCTTCTTCTCCTCTTCAAGTTTCTGCTGTCTCTCTCTCTCATTTTTTTGTTTCCTCTCCTCTTCCTCTTTTTCTTGTCTCTCCCGCTCCTCTGCTTCTTTTCTTTTTCTCTCTTTTCTTTTTCTCTCCCCCTCTTCCTCCTCTCTTTTCTTCCTCTCCTCCTCTTCCTTTCTTCTCTTCTCCTCCTCTAGCTTCTTCTCACGTTCCAATCGTTGACGTTCCTCCTTCTTAGCCTTTTCATACGCCACTCTCCTCCTCCCCTGCTCCTCTCTCTGGCGAGCCTCCTTTTCTTCTCTCCTCTTTTCCTCTTCCTCTCGCTCCTGCCGGAGTCTCTCCTCCCTCTCTTTCCTCTCCTTCTCCATCCTCCTCTGCTCCTCTTTCCTCCTCTCCTCCTCTCTCCTCCGATTCAAGGCAGGTTTGGTCCAGCGTTGAGTGAGGAATGTACGAACGGCCGCTTGTATCATGGTGGCAGCCCACTGCTCCTTGTCCAGCTGCCTCCTTCTCTGCTCCTCCTGCACCTCCTCAAATGCTTGCCTCTCTGCTTCCATTTCCTCCTCCAGCCTCCTGATGGCCTCCTTTGGAGATCAGTTAAACAATCAGCCAGATTAGCACACTCCTCAAGCAGCCTGGACATTCAAATACACTTTGGAAACTTTGGGTGTTCACTGCAGGTTAACTCACTTTGTGATTGGCCAACTCAAGCTCCATTTTCCCATCTATGAGTTCTTCTCTCTCTTCAACCATTGTGCTCTGAAACAGTTAACAGCCAAACATCTGACTAAAACAATATAAAAAGTGTTCTTGAATAGTATACATACTATAATTTCTTACTTGCAAGATACATTTTAAACATATATGAGAAAAATGCAGAACTGAATATATTAAAACGCTAAAACTTCTTTAATAACTGAAGGCCATGCCTTCCTAAGCACTTCCGCTTGATTACCATCTCCCTACAGTACTAGTCTGGATTTGATCCCATTGAATTTGTTTGTCTCAGGAGGCATTTCAACCTGTCCAATCAGCGAGCAGAAGGGGGGTGGGTTGTGAGTGCAGAGCTAGAATGCTATCAGTCAAGGCAGGCTATCGCTCAAGGGTTGATCCAATCTTTTTAAAATTAAACTCCTTCAGCAAGCAATCAAATCTCACTACCAAAATGAAACAGTGGAGAACAAAGGGCTGGTTTTATTACCAGGCTACTGATAACTGCTTTAAGGCAAATCTATGTGACAGTTTAGCAGTAAAACCATCTCACCTGACTTTTCTCGTCTATTTTCTTCAGCTCTTTTGTAAACTGCTCGTGCCTGAGTCTCTTCCTCTCCTCCTCCTGCTCCTCTCTGAGGAGGTGCTGCCTGCGTTCAGCTTCACGTGCCTCCCTCTTCTTCTTCTCCTCTTCCTTCAGCCTCCTCTCCAGCTCCTCCAGCTCCAGCTCCAGACGCTGCTCAGACTCCAGGTACTCATCAGGCTCACCCACTAGCAACAGAGAGAGAGATGTGCACATCACATTAGACATGTAAGATAGTGTTTGATTCAGTTCAGATCATTAATATGAAGAAGGTCAACAGAAAAGAGTGAACCGGCAAATACTCTAAGGCAATAGTAATGTCTCAACCCAATACCAGTAGATTATCAACCTACGGAAAAGGGTTCTAACTGGTTTAATAATACAAAGTAATGATAATCATTCAATCTGATAATCTGGTATCTGATCGCAAGATAGTGTTTAAAAGAGAAAAAAAACATCTGACATCAAGAGGTAATACTAATATCTAAATCACTTCTCTCTTCAGTGGCATCAATGTACTCTTTATAATGTCCTTTTGACATTAATGCTTTCTTTTCCATAGAAATAAATTAGCCTCTACTGAAAACAATATACATTACTTTATTTAAAGGAGAATTGCTATTTTTTTATGAGATGTTCTTCACCTGCAGTCTCATTCTGTGGTATGGCACTGCCCTCTACTGCCATCTGGTGGTCCAATGCAGTGGGTTGGGCAAGTTGTTCCTCTAGCTCAAACATAATCTGATATTCAGTATTTAACACCCATTAGTTGATTCAATTTAGCAATGCTTTCATCACCCAAAAGCATTGCTAAAAATTAGTCAGCTGTGGTATGCAGATCTTTCAACAACCATCAAACTTTCATTCTGTATTTAGTCTGCCATAGCAATTTTTATGATGAGCAAGAACACTCCCATACTCTTCATAATATCTGTATCCATCACAGCAGCTGAGGTAGTTACCAATCAAAGTCCTAAAATGAATCAACAGCCAACCTACCCTTTCCTTTAAAGCTACAGAGTTATGGTCAGCACTGACTGCCAGATCTTTAAGCAGGTCTTCACTTTCACAAGTGGCAACACAGATCCCACTCCGAAATGCTTCATCTGAGAAAGCAAACATTCTGGGTTAGTTACCAGGCTATCTGGACTGGGCTGAACTGGACTGTATGTGTGTCTTGTACTTTTGGACACACTGAAAACCAAGTCTTACTGTTCTCCTCTTGGTCCTCCTGGAGGTGTTTTTCAAAAACGCTCATGCAGTCTCTAGCTGCTTCAAAATAAGTCAGCACAGACTCTGGGATGCCATCTGTCTAAAGGCAAAAAAGGTAGGCTGATAATAAATAACATCGAACAACATTAAAGTATTCATAATGTTAAGAGCAGCCAAACTCACTTCAGAATTACTATCATCCTCTGGAAGGTGTAAAATTAGGTCTTCTTCATCATTATCATCAAAATTTTCCACTGACAGATTCATCTTCTTCAACTCTTCATTGATAATTCTCTCAATTTCGTCAGCATCCATAGCTATGTCAAAATGTAGAGCCTTGATTTATCTAACGTTAACAATCAAGAGAAATTATTGTACCAATTGGTGGTATCCCAGTTGTCAGGACTAGTGAAGTTTAGCAGTTTTTACAGACAGATTTACCGGCAGGTAACGCTAAGGTTAGCTTGTCTGCTCTGTTCATGGGATCAAGCATATTTAGCCAGCAACAGCTCTTGTTCCCCTCTTTATAAAGTAGACTAACATGGAAGTAACCTCAAAGTAAATTCTACCGTCGCGATAGGTAATAAGTAAGGTAGCAAGTGATAGCCAGCTACCTGTTACCGAGCTCTATAATTTATTTTTATCTACCCAACAAATTTCACACGAGGTTGTCAGCTACATCAACTGGTTGACAGCTTCTCTTGTTTGTCTGTGTTGTGTCTTCTTGTGTGGAGCCTTGGTTGCTATAGAAACACAAGCGAACCAGGTGGGGTGCCAAGAGGGACAAACTTAGCAAGACTTGGGAAACGAAATAATGGTGCACAATATACTGATGTGTTCGATGTGATCTTGTGGATGGGCTGATTTTGCAGATATCTGCCTCATAGGTGAACAGCGATAACAATGACTTGTTTAGTGTTGAAAGCGGAATGATTTACAACGCATTAGACATAACTGACTAGACGTTGTCCTCTGGTGGAAGTGAATCAAAATGCAAGGAGAAATTGTACATCATGGTCCCTGTAAGCAGACTTGACTAGGCTACTGATGCACATTGAGCATGTGCTAGGCATGTTACGGTTTAGACCAAAATATGCATGGATATTTTGACTATAGATGTCTAGGCTACATGTTTCTATTTTGTTTCAATTGCAAAATTATTTTATCATGGCCATATGTTGCTGGAAGATATTTAGCAGCTGCCAGAAACATATTTCTCACCACTGCACTTGGCATACTTATAGAGGCTGTGATACCTGTCCATTGAGGGTTAGAGGTCATGCATGCAGAGGAATAACTGCCAAGAAACATAGCTCACAACAGTGCTAACTGTAATGCGCTAAAAGCGAAGGTCATTCTGGGTGGTTGCCCAACTTCACTCACTGAGTTGCGGCCTACGGGGATGTAGGGTGGGGAGGGCCTGGCTTTTTCTGTGGAGGGTGTTGTTGAAGTCAAACAGACTGACTATGTTTCATTAGACCCCTAAGAATCATTCACCAAGTTCAATTGCTCAAAAAGGCCCCATCAGCAAGCCTTGTCCACTCCAATTAGGGGAGAACAGCATGCTTCCCTTTGTCAGTGGGCAAGGAGTCCAATACTTTTTTGTCTGTGCCCACAGAAGCCAGACAGAGACCAGACGAGCAGAGGCTGCAGATTTACACAGCAGATTATGGCCGTCAAAGGCAACTGGGCTCCCAACGGAGCTCTGGTTTGGATTGTGTCCCCGTGTTTGTACAGTCAAGGGTTTTTCTGTTACTCGACTGTAGCCTTTATCGGGGCTAAGCCTTCTCCTCTCCCATTGGGTGTGCCTGAGGGTGCTGTTTGGAAGCAGAAATGGCGTCGCCTGGCTTCAGAGGTTTTTCAGAGGTTCTAGATCTAAGGTGCCTGATATAGCTGTGTTATCAAATGCTGGCAAAGGTATTTAAAGGCTTGATACAGATCTGCTTAAATCACTATTCTATCTACTGCAGTAAGGTGACCAGACCTTTGAGGTGAAATTCAGGGACATTTCTCTGAAATTTCCTTTGGAACCAGGGACATTCCTATTTATACAGTCAAAATCATTAAAACATGTAATGTTTTAGCTTTAATAATCATGGACAAAGTGGGTTTTCTTGTAATTGACTGTGCACAGACCACCAAAATTGGGGACTGTTCCAGGAAATTGGGGTCACCTGGTCACCCTAGGCTACAGACTGTTTAATTGGCAGTGCAATGTAATGACCACCACAGAGGACATCCTCAAAATGAAGTAGTACTGAAAAAGAATGAATTTACATTAAACCAGGCCTTATTACACCACATTTGCCAATTCACTTTACAGATTGCATACCGACATACAAATACAAAATGTCATCAGATAACTCCCAAGTGACCTTGTGGGACTCTGAGAAAACTCATGATGGCATTTTAAGTAATGGGTAATACCCTCATGCAGGTTGTAATGCCGTAATAGAAGTTCAAGTTGCAAACTCACGTGAAAAAGCAAATACTTAACCCAGTTAATCCTTGGCATAAGGCCCAAACGTTGATCATATATTTGAAATATAATCTGCTCTGAACTGCATTCTTGAGATTAAAGGTGGCCACATTCTAACTGTAAACTCACTGACACCAAATCCTAAACTTAACACTATAAGCAAATGAGTGAGCTTATGACTGCACCTTTTGACTTCCTAAAAAAAACTGGCATCTATTACTTTAGGATACTTTACCAGATTCCTCGCTAATAGGAAGGCCTATTGAGGTAAACAGTTCATTAAGGACAAACATTTTACTGGTAGCCATTGTCAGCTCCCCAACAACCAGCAACTAATGTTAGTGTCCCAGAACAGTAGCCTATGTCTCATATTAGAAAAACTACAGCAATTTTAAGTAGAAACATAACGCCTTTTTTACAATTAAGCTACCATCTCTAAGCTAGCACTCCATTCTCCACATACACTGTAAAAAACCCTCTTATGCAGTCCAAGCTCTTTGAGCGGGAAAGAAACAGTGGAGGCAGCTTTTCCCATGCTGCAACACTGTGTGGAGTTTCTCAGAAAGCACTGAGGGGAGGGGTCATCTTCCTCTCTGGTGTGCTTTGCTTGGTCTTAGGTTCAAATAGAATGAGTTGTGTTGGACAAAATCATGTGCTTAGAAACATAATGACAAAACATAAACAAATGCAACTTCAACCAGCAACTGGACTTTTACAGCAACCAATAAACTAAAGTCATTATATAGCGCATGCATTTGTTATGACCATTGCAGCATGAGCTTGGTGTTACTTGAGTTCCTTTTCTTTGCCTTTTTTTTCCAGTTTTACATTTTCGGTCATCAACTCCTAATACAAGGAAACACCAGGACATGTTAAGAAGCACTGGGCATGTAGATTCAAAAAATAAAAATTCAAAAACAGTTTTATTGCTAACATCTCATAAAATTTGATAATGTACAAGAGTGTGGCCAATTTGATGGAAATGAGTTCAAGGGGTGCTCTGCAATTAAGGGAATTACCAACCCCCCTCCACACACACGCACACACACACTCACACTCTCTCACACCCATCATTTTCTTTGGATGGCACATTCAGCAACCTGAGGTGGTGATATTATGTATCGCTAATTACTTCAGTAAATATCAATGACATCAGTACATAAGGTTCAGGGACCCTAGGGGGCTGATGAGAAATATTAAAACATATAGCACACCTCTTGTAAGACTTCCTGGAAACCAGCATGCTCTTCCAGAGGCCATCTCAGTGATTAACCATCAAATCCATCCATCTAGCTTCAGCCTGTAGCTCCCACTGTTCTCATGCCGTGGTGTCTTCTTTCCTAGAACCGAATCACGGGAGAGAGACAGAGAGAGAGGAAGAGAGAGAGACAGAGAGAGAGAGAGATCTGTGCTTAGTACACTATCTTGAATTAGTTTAGTGTTGGACTTTGTTTATGCATATAAGAGGCCTTTATTGCATTGAGTTCACAGAATTAGGCTCATCGGTGCTCCTAGAGGCATGACCTTTATCAGCTCTCCACTGATGAAAGAGAACAGATATCCTCCTCACGTCCCTCCATCAGATGCTGGAATCCCCTCGCCAAACTGTCTGAGGATCAGGAGGAATCCCACTGCCCCATACTCTCATGATCCCATGACTGTGAGGAGTCCCATGACAGTAAAGTAGCCAGAGAGAAAAGCTGGCTTTAGACCCACACTGTGCTTAATCCTCTCTTTGTCAAGCGTCTCCAGCCGGAATCTACATCCTCTCTGTAAATCCTTACATTAGTTCCATTATCTCTTTGGATATCATTTCAAAAGGCGATGGACACCAAGTTGGCCAGAAATAAACTTTTCAAAGGCAGAAAGAGGGAAGAGGAGTGTTGGAGGTTTGAGGAGCCATGGTTTGTGTGGCTAATTTGTGGAACCACTTACTGGGGAAATGAATGGGCCTGGTGGAGCTATGGATGTCACTGACCAAGTTGGTCACTGCAGAAGACCAAGGGTGTTGAGTCAGATTAAACGCTGAGTCATTCTCATATCTCAGTGTTCACGAGGGCGTATCAGGGCTGCCTCTGTGTGTATCCTTCCTGCATCCAGCCTGGATCAATGTTAGATATATGACTAGGCCTACAGCAGATAATACACTGATGGCAAGACATTTTGTGAGCACTGCCCAAAATTAATGGTACAATGTAGCTCTAATACTGATTAGAGGTATAAATTTGAGGAGCAAACCAGAATGCATTTCAAAATGTTATCTTAATGTGTCCAGCATGCGATTTATCTGTGCAAGTATTGTGTAGATATATGTCTACTGGATAAATATATCATATTCATGTTGGTAACTTTGTTCTTCCATCTTTAAGAGACAGAACAACAATCAAGGTAGCATATCATTCACTGGAAGAACAAAATGTATTTGTAATTAAAAGAGAATCCTACCTTTGTCAGGAGCAGTGCTATCACTGGCAAAGGAGACAAAATAATGTTATTGCTGTGATGTTTTGTGTGGACTTATCTTTGTCCCACAACAATCATCCTCATATTAGCTCATCAGCCACGCATACGCATGACAATGTTTAGTCTATTCTAGGAAAAGTTTTCCCACCAACTTTAAAACATTAAACTTCTGGGCAAAGTTGACATGGTAGATAAACTAGGTCAAGGGACAATAACATACATGAACATGAAACAAATGCAAGATGTCTGCTTGCTTTTTAGACCTGGAAAGCACCCCTCTCAACCTTGCAGTTTTTCACTGAACGACTGCATAGAAGAGTCTGTTTCACACTTTGTTATTTTGCCTTGTGTTGAAATTGTTAAACTTTTTTACACCCAATACCCCATAATGGTGTTGAAGTACAGATCTCAGGAATGCTACGTAAAAGGTATCTATAATTGGAATGAATAAATAAATATGGAACTATGTAAATCTACTTAGCGGGCAATCTAGTCAAGGGAGAAAAGCCTTTGTAAGAGAGATGTGTAGGGACTTACTGGTCACTCTGACTGACCTTCAGAGACCCTGTGTGAAGAAGACATAAATTTCTAGAGGGACAATCATCATAGGAACACTCAAATCTGGGCTTTATGGAAAAAAGGCCAGATGGAAGCCTCTCCTTAAAGAATGATGTTAACAAGCTTGGAGTAGAAATCACCTAAAGCATCGTCTGACTGTGAGATTCATCAGTGTGACGAAACTAAGATCAAACTATTTCTGTATGCCTGCTCGTCATCAGTCTAATATCATTTCAACAGTGAAACACGACAGTGGCAAGGCAACGTCATGCTATGAAATTGTTTCTCAACAGCATATCTGGGCAACTGGGTTGAAGTAGTGTATAGATAGATCCTTTTTTAAGAAAATCTGGGCCAGAGGACAATGGTTACAATAGCCACGTTAATACTATGGACCATCAGCCAAAGATCATTGAAGACTGACCAAGACAGAGCAGCATAATACATTACAACGGGAGCAAATGTGAATAGTTCCGGTCTGCATAAGTGGGAGTGTTACGTAATGTCAAAATATAAGCTTTTCAATGATCTTCTGTATCAACGTATGAGGGTTTGACTCTGGTCTGCATAAAGGGCGGTTTTCCCCCCTCCCTCTTCATATTCTAGCAAAGCAAAATCAAATAAATGGGCATTACAGTAACTATATCTAAGGTTACTATATATATATATATATATATATATATATATATATATATATATACATACATGAGCATCAGGTCTAGCTACAGTTGAAGCTTCTTGGTACAACACATGTTGACAGATAGAGGTTGATGTCTGTAAACACACCAGCCAACTGCTCTGAACATGCTCTGATAACACGACCTGGTATCCCATCAAGCCCTGCTGCTTTGTGGATGGTGACATGCTTGAAGGTATTCCCCACATCACCCACTGTGACCATTAGGGCCTGGATCAGCTGAGAGGTTAGTGATGAAAGGGGTTCTTTCTGGAAGGTCGATGGTAACCTCAAAGCGGGTTTAGAAGCTGTTTAGCTCACCTGGGGGTAAAGGGTGAGAGACTTGAACCTCACATTTCTTTCCTACCATGTGTAGTCCCTGCCACATGCCTCTTGGATCACTAGCCTCCTCAATCTTATGCCTGTAGTCCTGTTTTACTGCTTTGATTGTTTTACACAGGTCATATTGGGCTTTTTTCTCCAGCTCCTTGTCACTGGACACACAGGCACAATTGTGGGCCCTGAGAGCTGCTTGTATAGTGTTATCCATGGTTTTTGATTAGGATACCGGATTGTTTTTGTCAGAACATCTTCCACACAGTTCTGTACGAATACATTGACTGCCTGTGTATACTCGTCTATATCACCGTTTGATGCATCATGGAACAGTCAGCACAATCAAAACAGTCTTGTAATGCGCTGATTCGTCAGACCAACAACAAACTGTCTTGACAGTGGGTGGGCTTTGCTTCAATTTCTGCCTATACTCAGGCAGATAGTTCCAGGTTTGACCTTGTTCAGTACTCCTACCAGGCCAAGTTCAAGCACCAGGTTTGGCCCACAGTATAAATGGGGCTAATGAGCCTAAACACAATCAAGACAATGCCGGATTATCTGTGACTGGGTGGGCCAAACCAGTGCCTGGATTTGAACCCAATCTAACATATCTGAGGACACTTGAAAAAGGGCTAAACGAGTTTGAGATCATTTGCTGAGAAGAATCGTGGAAAATCTGCAATATTTTAATCTACTTATCCCTGTGGAAATCTAGTAGTATTAATGCTGCAGGTCTGAAGCAATACTCATGAAATCTTGATGTAGTACTACCTTTGTTTATTTTGTCAATCAAAAGACCAACTTAACATCTGATTTCCATTACTTTCATGACCCTGTGGCTGAATTCCATTGTCTCCCCATTGTGAATCAGCCAATGAGGGTGATACATGACAGTTACATCTTTAAGGGTTCAGGGCTTAGGTAAGTGGGTAGGGTAAGTGGGGACATTGGGTTTGGCCATTGTATTGTTATCAAGGAAATGCAAGAAACTAGCCCAGTTAACAAAAGTAAACCTCAGTTTTTAGCAGACACTGAGGCTCAATGCTGACTGAGAAACCTGTGCTATTGTTTTGAGGACAGGCTGCTCCTACATTGTTCATTTCCCGTTCATGGAGCTAGGGCATCGTAATAAGTTTGCGGATTCTTCACCGTGTTGCTGAAGAATGGAAAGCTAGAGGACCATGAGGAGATAATTATCTAATGTTACAAAAGCATTTACAAACTGCTTAGCATCACGGACTACGTCTTTGACCTGTTCTGAAGGATCTGACATCCCCTTATTCTAGCCGCTATGTTCATGAGATCATCATGTATTTAGATAGATAGATGTACTTTATTGATCCCAAACTGGGAGACCCACTTTAAACTGATGTCCTCAGAGGAGTTGGCAGCCAGTATATGTAATGGTTAGGTCCGTCTCTGCTAAATGACACAGCAAGGTCCTAAGAGCCGTGCTGATCTCATTTCAGTTCTGGGAATTAAGGCTGCATGTCTCACATCACCAGCGCTGATGAGTTCAGCCCTCCAGCCATCGTAGTCACGTCACATGTTTCCTTCACCCCTCAGAAGACACATCCTGGCCTTTCACCTCTGAAGATATGCATGCAGTGTCATCACACACCATCCCTCTAAAGATATTTCATCAAAGAATTCCTGTGCAATTTCAAGTACAAAACTCATTAAATATTAAGGTCATCTGGATACTCTTCACTGGCAGTGTTTTTCTTTCTTGTAACCCTTCACAACCATAATAAGTCCTTACTAACATGGACATGAAAATCTGACAGTGTCACACATTAATGCATGGTATGATATTGCAGTAGTCATGTGTAGCCTAGTCTTCAGCCTAAAATTGCTCCCTAATGCAGGTTGTACCAGTGCAGATGCTGTAAAGAGATTGTTGACTTCATGTGAAATCTCTATTAGGTCAATTTGTCAAGAGCAGCCAAACCTATGGACCCACTGAAGGCATGCTGTCCTAGATAGGGCACATGATAGAGAACCACATGGGCCTATTAAGGACGATCAATAAAGCTGTCTGTCAATGGCTTGATCAGCTCCAGCAGCAAGAACAGCCAGCTGCAATTCGACGTCACTGGTGAGTGGTCTGATTTTCACTTAAATGAAGAGAATTACATATATATAAATACATTTAAACACAGTATGCGAGGACCGCATCTTCACTTCCCTCACATCGCCCATCGCACATACTTTAGACCCTGTCCGAAACAGGATCGTGGGCGCGCCATATAGAATCACGCAAGAACATGTGCTCGTAGACGGGTCTCGTGCATATATTCTGTGGTGTCGGGAACAGCACAGCAGTTGCACAGGACCGTAACCAATATTAGCTCCCCATCTGGAAAAGGCTACACTAACAATGTTTTTCTTCAAGCCGTCTCGTTAAATGGCATGCATCCTCTCTCACGAAAAATCGCAAATGACCAAGTCATGTGGTTTGACACTGGTATTCGGTACTTGGACATTGGTGAATTTTATTTTTGCCAGGAGAAATAGCTTGACAAAAATCAGGACATGCTGTGCTAAAGAAAGCACTTCAGCCAAAATGTCATATAACCCGTGCACACAGCAACAGTAAAAGGCAGTAAAAATAGAAAATATAAAAGAAAGACAGAATGGATTAAAGAAATGGACACAATGTATCATATTCGAAGTCTGTTCCTTTCAGTATATCAAGGAGAGCGAGCAGACCAGACCCCCTTGGTGTGGGGTACCCGACAGTAGTAAGGACAAACCACTTTGTAAAAACAGGGGTATTCGATACCTCCCAGATATAATTTAAAACGCTTACATTGCTGTTGCGTGTTTGTAGTCGCTGCATTTTAACCACTGATGTGAAATTAAATATATTTTTACTGAAAGCATTTTTTTGTGTTAGATGTTTTACAAGGTTTGCCAATAAGTGTAATACTGCATGCGTCGTAAAATACCCCGGCGATCAAGGATGAAGAGGCGTCTCCGCCTGCAGAAGAGCACCGGCTCTTCTGAATCAGATGAAGTGATGATGTCTAGTATATATGGGTTTGGCACATGTGTTCTCGATGCTGTTATAACCTGTTAGAAATTTTAATTCGGAGAAGGATCAGAAATTAAATGTAGTATTGGGAAACATTATCGACCCAATTCTTCTGCGATATCAGGTAATGTAGTACTCGTTTTAACTGATGGGTGGGTTATCCTTTCTCTTATTGTACTCCGGGGATGGAGGGATGCGGTGTCTGATGAAATAGCGCACATGGTTGGCATAGACGCTTGGCGGGGACTCTTAATTCAGGTGTTACGGTTTGGAGAAAGATTTTAGCGTAAAGCTTGTTGTCCGCACAAGCGTCTGTAACTGCAATCAGATTTATTCACTATCTTGATGAATCTCAGAGAAATCATGTAGGCTTTTATGCTCAATTGTATAACAAGGGAGCATCATGTGTTCGTGTAGGCTAAATGAGGTAAATGGCCTGATTTAATTTTTATTTAGGCCACTGGACCCCACCATTAATTGTGCAATCCAGTGTATAATTTGATTCAGCGGAATAAGTAAGACCATTTCGTCCACCAACCCTGTCAGAAATACTTAGGTGATTAAATATTTTAATTAAATGAATTGGGCCTATCATGCTTTTTCCTTATGCTTGTATGAGAAATGCCGCTTGGCCACATTTTCGGGAGGCTAATCCTGGAGGTGTAAAGAAAATCTATTAATCACTTAAGCCGTGCAGGGGAGCGCCGATAGGCTGTCGCGATCGGTGTGCAGACAGTGTTTTGGTCCATAGCTTGATTTGGGAAACTCGTTATGTAGCCTATTACCCGTGTGGATAATGTAAGTCTTATTTATGCTAGTACGTAGCAAGTAGAGATGGTGTATGAGTTATGATCGAGCTCTCGGGCCGTGAGGAAAACGCATGTTTGGGTTCGTATGCAAATCACCTCGTGCATTGCGTCGGGTATCAATTATTTAGGCGCGCAGAAACGCGATAGTCTTCCAGAGCACACCCACTATTTTCCACCTGTCACGGCACTTGTATTGATAGAAGTCATTGTATCATATACTGTAGCCTATGTGGTTTTAAGATTAGTTTTAAGTCACTGAAGTTCTTCAGGAGCATTAAACTGTAAAATCTGTCACGGAGAGTTTGTGTGGTAAGTCTAAAAAATGTCACCTGTCTGATTTTGCTTATAAGTTTTAACTCAGGCGTCTTTGACATTCCAAAATGTATTTGCGTCTTTTTCTGATGGCTCCGTGGAGGCACTGATTGTAGAGAATATATTTAACAACTTGTTCATGTTACTCTCTTTACGCATTTTGACTAGTTCTTGTCTGTGACTGCGATTATACATATTCTGGCTTCATGTACAGCTGTGTAAGCATATCCAGTGAAGGTTTTCTCTTTTTTCTGTAGATACCTGGTGAAAATGAAGAACTAAAACTACGCGCCAACTCTTCGTCTTATTCGTTGAAACTGAACGCATTGCCTTAGTTTGACTGCAATCCTGCACCTAAGTGAACAGGCTTTGGACCATCGCACCCTACCACTTCAACCACCGAAAAGACATTACGACCCCCACCCCTGCCGTAGTTTATTTATCAAATGCCCAAAAACAGCAAGGCCGTCAAGAGAGAGCTTGACGATGATGTCACAGAGTCTGTCAAAGACCTGCTTTCCAACGAGGACACCTGTGATGATTCTTTTAAGAAGAGTTCTCTGATTGTCAACAATGTCTCAGGGGAGAAGGAGAAGGACAAGGATGTTGAGGAAGCCTCTGACGATGCTGAGGAGGAGAGGCCCGCTTGGAACAGCAAGCTCCAATACATCCTGGCGCAGGTGGGCTTCTCTGTTGGCCTGGGCAACGTGTGGAGGTTCCCCTACCTGTGTCAGAAAAATGGTGGAGGTGAGTTACATTCCCTTCTTCAAGCAAAGTTTCTAACAATCTAGAGCCAGCTTAAAGCTGGACCTCATTTTTTATTATGTAACAACAGGGATATCATTCAATTGACCATGTATTAATGTCACTTGCACCAGTTAGATTTAGATACTGGAAGTACATTGACTCCTTTGCAGAAGGCTGCCTACTTTCACTCCTTCTGTTCTATCCACATCACAAGATTTGCTTCTTCTCATAAAATCACCACACAAAACCCTCTGGGACAAAGAAAAAGCTTTTGAAATCATGAATGTTTCAAAGCACAGGAATCTCTCTCTGCCGGTGATACAATGATTGTTTCTATTGCATCAGATTCTTGAATGATGCCACATGCAGCATTTACATACTGTATGTCTGGGAAATCCTGTTTCCGTTGTGATCTGATGAAATGTGGCTAAGTGGTTTCACACTGAGAGGAACTAAGTTAGTAAAAGTCTGAGTAGAGGTCTTGTGATGGGGTCTGTGTGTATTTTGTACCCTGCTCGGTGTCTGTATGTGTAGCAAGGCATGTTTCCTCTATGGATACTACTGTAATGAATCAAGTTCAATGTGTGAGTAGAAGATAATAGCGGGGTATATTTTCATCTGAGATTACACAAAGCCAGTAAGTGGCAACTGAAAGCTGATTACAGAGCAATACTCCAGGCTCTCCAATAGTGGTGATGACATGTGTATATTTGCTGGTAGTGCTTACTCATTCACTGTGTTTGTGTGTGTGTATGAAGGAGAGAGAGAGCACGAGTGAATTGAACATTTAAAAAAGAATGTGTGAGACATGAGGCATGATAGCTATGTTTTTGGCATTCAACTGGTTGGATCATTTCTGTGTGTGTGTGTGTGTGTGTGTGTGTGTGTGTGTGTGTTTGCATGTGCTTTGTGTGCAGGTTTGGGGGGTAGAGGGCAAGGCGTGTGTGATTGAATCGTGTCTGAGTGTGTTCCCCACCGCCGGCGTAGGGGCTGTGTGTGAATGGCAGCTGGGCTCCGTCTTGGTGTGCTTTGGGTCTTTTGAAGTAATGCTGGCCGTCCCACTGTGCTCTTCTGTAATTAGATTAAAAGGGGCTGGCCCACAATTCTGCTTCGCTGGCAGCAGTGTACCCACGGCTGTCTCTCCGTGGGCCTACACACTGTATGTGTATCGACTCCTGACGCAGTCAAACGCTGACTCTGGGTCAGCCAAACTGATCTGCCACACCCCACTCACTCACTCAGGTAGTCACCCCGACTGAGGGCATCAGGTTCAGTGAAAAAGTTCCAATAGCCAGGCTAACATTGCATTTCACAGCTAGATAACCACAATGACATGAATTAAAAGGGTGAAAATAGTTCCTCAAATGCATTGCTAATAAGTCATGGGGTTCAGTATGACTTTGCCCATGGGTATGTTGCGTCAGTGAAACAAAGGCAAGAGAACTGTTTTCACAGTATTTGTGGATCGTTTTAGTAATGGCACATGATGGGCAGGATACTCATAAGGACATGGCAAAAAATCACAGAAGACCCCCCCCCCCCCAAATAAATAAATAAACAAATAAACCAGCTAATGCCAGAAGAACTGCTGGAACTCAATTTTAAATGAAACTAGAAGATAGACTAGTGACTTAACGTGCCCATGCCAATGTCCATGCCAGAGATGCCAAGATATGCCAGAAATGTCTCCAAACCAGATTAGCAGGAAATATTTTACTCTTGTAAGCAAATCAGTCACACTTTGAGTGTTACACACCCAAACAGATGGAAAATTGTTTCCAAGTCTGACTCAAGTGTTGGTCTTCCTATCACCATTAAAGCATTTGAATGGGTGAACCTTATATATTAGTGGCAGAGTCAATCTGACCAAAATGCCGAGGAGACAGCCTTCCCCAAGGTTATGCCATGTACTCAGGAGTGCTGAATAATAGGGATTAATGCACTTAGAGAGCTGGGACCTGATCAGCGTCAGTCACACTGACTGCACACATGCAAATCCTGTGAATCACAGCCTCATCTGTCAATGGAAATGGAATGTTGTCTCTTGTCTCATGCATCCTTTATTCTCATGTATCTGTTACCACATTGCGATAGAGAGGCTAGGTATGTGTGTGGGGGTGTGTTGCTTGGGTTGGGAATGTTTACACAGTGGTTTTGGTTGGATGAACATGCACATGTGTGCTCAATGTGCGCATGTGTGTGTTGCTGTTCTGGCACATCATGTCCAGTTGTAATCATTGCCTGTCATGCTCACCAGTCCTGTTGTGCTACAGGCTCTTAATAATGAATGAGTGGCGTAGGTAACCCCATAGACAGACTGGTGTGGACAGTCCTCATTTTTAACACGTGATTCTTAAGTCATCAGCAGACAACACTGCCGTCCCCAACAGACAATCACACACAAACAGAGATATAGCCTCAGGGGGGTGAGAGACATAGCCTCAGGACTCAGGACAGAAAAAAAACTTTGTTGCTCTCTCACACACACGAATGTTCACAACATAGCTGTTATGGGATAGCTGTGTCTGGTGCCTTAAGCCACTATGAACAGGAAAGTTTTTCAACCAGGCATGGATGATAGTCTGCATATCCTGTGTAAAACAGTCCACATCTACATCACCAGTGCAGGCCAAGTATAGTATGTCTAAATAAGTGGAGGAATTATACTTGGTAGTATACAAGTGCACAAGCATTCTGTGTCTATCTTCCTCAGGGGCCTACCTGGTGCCATATCTCATCCTGCTCGTACTGATTGGGATCCCGCTGTTCTTCCTGGAACTGGCTGTGGGCCAGCGCATCCGCCGCGGCAGCATTGGAGTCTGGAACTACATCAGCCCCCGTCTGGGTGGCATCGGCTTCGCCAGCTGTGTGGTCAGTCTATAACCCTGTTACAGTATGAACATCTTATACACACACTCACACCAACTGTAAATACACTGAGTGTAATGGGCAGACAATATGGAATATGAT
The DNA here is from genome assembly GCA_015244755.2 of Tenualosa ilisha. Lineage (NCBI taxonomy): Eukaryota > Metazoa > Chordata > Actinopteri > Clupeiformes > Clupeidae > Tenualosa > Tenualosa ilisha. The sequence continues at coordinate 4,827,881 of PYXC01002821.1, forward strand.
GACTGCATCCTTATTCTGTAGCATAAATTCTATACTGTTTATATGGCACTCATGTTTATTATTATATAATGAGAAGGGCAGACCATGCTCTCACTAAAATAGAGGTGAACTCTTTAAATATGTTGCCCTTTACACTTCCCCCATCCTAAGAGTACAAGTGTGAACGTTGGCTAAGTGGGTCAGTGTGGGAGAGTTGGCATATCTAACCAATCATGGGCATCCCTGGGCAGGTGTGCTTCTTCGTGGCCCTCTACTACAATGTCATCATCAGCTGGAGTCTGTTCTACTTCTCGCAGTCCTTCCAGCAGCCTCTGCCTTGGAACGAGTGCCCACTGGTCAAGACCAGGAACGCCACCTGTAAGCAGGGACACACACACACACACACACACAACTATGTGCTGGTTATTGGAATTTGGTAGTTCTATCTTTGCATTTTCAAATGTGCTTTGCTGAGGTTATACTTTTCATTACATTTCAGAGTTTAGTTGTAATGAAACTAAATGAGTATGTTGTAATGAAACTAAATGTTAATGTTAAATGAGTTAGTGTTAACTAATGAGTAAATTAAACAAAAATATTATCTGTGCAAGCTATGAGAATAGATTTCCAAAGTATTCATGGAAACATGGTAATGCAAGTCAAAGCCTAACCCCATTTCACTGAAGCCCCTTTTCTTTACCTCTCTGATGTGTGTGTATGTGTGTGTGTGTGTTTGTGTGTCCAGATGTGGTGCCAGAGTGTGAGAAGAGCTCAGCCACCACCTACTACTGGTACCGCGAGGCCCTCAACATCTCCAACTCCATTTCAGAGAGCGGTGGCCTCAACTGGAAGATGACCATATGCCTGCTGGCAGCCTGGACCATGGTGTGCTTGGCTATGATCAAGGGCATCCAGTCTTCTGGGAAGGTAAAGAGAGTCTGCTGCATTCTTCTGGCTTATGATGGGTGATTTCATATGGTCCCAAAAAAATCATGTCACACTTCTAGGGATTGATCCTGTCAACAGTAATACAGCCATTTTAAAGATGCCATGTGGTGTTTTTGTGGAATGCTTACAGTTTCAAGTTGTCTTGAGCACAGCTTTGCATTCATATTTAATACAGCCACACCTAATAGACCATAGGAGAGCCTGCCCAGTGCTAGCTAGCGTGCATGCTAACTTCTGTAGATATCTGGACAACATTGTGCCAATTTTGGCATTGTATCAATACAGTTGTTTTTTTTTTTCACATGCTGTTGCTATTTCTACTTAATTTTTGGATGTTTTAACCTGAAAACAGTGGGCATGTAGCACCATTAATTAGCGTACTGTATACAGACCACAGAAGTTTGTGTAGCCACTTAGGGTAGCAGATTAGACTTAAAGCAGTCATGACTCAAGGGCCTCCTGCCCTGGTCCCTGACGCAGACGCTCACCCTGATCTCATCCATCACAAGACTGGTATTAAGTGGCCCCTCAGGTCCAGCTGCAGCTCCCGTTCACAGTCATAATTCTCAGAGCCTCTGTGATGTCGGGAGATGAGAAGTTGCCATTCAGACGTCACCTTCATTTTTCTACTTAGGAAAGTGAAGTGCCTGAAGATGGGAGAATAATCCTTCCCATCCTCCTCTTATGCCATTACAAGTGCTAATCACCCTTACAGCAATTTGATCCTTATTTCTCTACTGGTCACATACCAGCATCATCCTTTTTTGACTGTTGGGCCTTACCTTGTATTTCCCACGCATCAGTTTTCATAAGTGCTGCATTTTTTAATCAGGGCCTCAGATAAAATTGAAATTGCATTGCAGCTTAGTGTTTTAGTATTTTTTCCCCTCCAAACTACTGCATGTGTATGAAAGGAAGGAGGCGTCCTGTGAAGGCCTCCTAATCCACAAGCTGAGGCCCTGTTTCCTAGCGTTGCTGGCCCATGATTGCAGGTCCAAATGGGCTGGGTTGCATTGTTGGCTGTGTCACACTGGAGGGCTGGGAAGCTGAGATAAGGTGGTTCATTTGGTCCTGGATTTTATTGCTTTTGTCCCAGCATCACCCTCTCTCTTTCTGTCTGTCTCTGTTCACTATCTCTGCCACTCTCTGTCTTTCTCATTCTCAAGGAAGGCTACGCTTTCTTTATTTCTGGCCAGGTCATTCTTCTCAGCCAGTAGTTGTCTTGTTGGCTCTGGGTGGTGCCTTCACCATGGCAAAAAAAAATGGAGTGGTGGATGCATTGTTAAGAATACAGCTTTGACCACGGTGTAAGTGACAGTCTAGTTATTTCCCACAACCTGTTCCATTTACTGGAAGCTGCCAATGAGGTGTTGATTGCAGTGTGCTGTTTTGAAAGTTAGAGTTTGGGCATTAGAAAATTCTGCTACTTTTTGTGTCTTATTGAGACTAAATATCGCATCAAGAGCATTTTTCCATTTCAGATCACATGGCCAGAAGCTAAACAAAGCTAACTGCTTAATAATTTATGCTGATGGCCAAGAATGGACGGCAAATTTGGCAAGAGAGGCTGGCGAGAGCAGATTGACAAGCCAGAGAGAGTGAGTGAGCAGAAAGAGAGAAGGAGAGGGGGGGCTCCCCGCTGAAGGGGGTGAAGCAGGGCTTTGAAGCCCGATCAGGGATTTACTACACAAAAGAATATTAATGTCCCATTCACTGTTTCCACAAAGCTTATGTTCTTGGAATATGCCTGCGCTGACCTGCATTTTTCACTATTTGAGCTGGTGTGTGTGTGTGTGCACGTGCATTAAGTGTGAGTGTGTGCATGAATGGAGGGGAGAAATTCATTGTGGTTGCCATGGTTATTTGCATCCAGCCTGGTGACAGTGGAAAAAAACTGACTCATTGCTCAATCTGTTCACTAGGCAGTTATGCAAATGAAATATACCACTGAACTTGAGCATGAAGACATTCTACCACTAGCTGTTGTCATATTGGGAATTTAAAGGCATACCTGGCAAGACTGTTCTCTTTTCTTTATCTCTGGAGCTCCCCCTACGGTCTCCGATTAAAAAAAAAAATAGCAACAATATTATACATTCTGACTAATCCCTGTGAATTTACTTGCAAACCAAAGAACAGGAACCAGCGATCATTTTCATGCGTTACGTTGACTGACAAGCCGGTTTCATCCAGTTTTAGTTTAGCTTCTTCCTGGTAGGTGTTGCAGATCCTGCAAGTGTAGTTACCGCAGAATCTACGCTAGAGGCCACTGAGATGCCTTCATTCACCCCGTAATGAGCCATTTAATCATCAAAGTGACTACAAAGCCTAGTGTGCCTTTAAACTGTGCTCTAAAAACAGAGACGGTCCTTTAAGGACAGTGGTCTAACACCCTGAAACCCTTCCAGAACAGGAGCATATGATCTAAATGCTTATTTTAGTCCCATAGAGAAGGGTGTCTTGAATTGCAGATAGTTTCATCAGCCTAGTAGTGCCACATTGTTACTACTACACAGGGGTGAAATGGATGTCTGGTGGAGAGACATTTCTCCAGTGCTGTAATATGCAGTGGTTCAGCAGAGGCTGACATTTCCGTTTATTGAAATTCAGTCGACAGAAAATACTAAACATATGCAATACAGGTAGACTGAGCGTAAATGTGGGGTTAAATCAGGTGTAAACATATAGTCAGACTTTTTGTTTTGGTTTCAGCAGGTAATTGTTGAGCAGGTGAGTACACCAGGCACGCTGACTCATCACAGGTTTACATCATTAATATTATTCACTCATGCAGCAAACACATGTGTGTGTGCACACACACACACACACAAACATTATCTCCTCTGTGGACAAGTTCTTAGGTTATCTTCTCCATTGTCATTCTCTGGCCTCATCCCTGGTTAACCACAAACACACATCTCACTCCATTCCACCTGAGTCAGCCAAGCTAAGGCCAGTTAAGTCCAGCCCAGTCTGTCTAGTCAGCCCTCAACTCAGGTCAGCACAGCCCATCTTAAAGACCAGATCCTTGAGGAAACAACAACTTCAGCAACTGGCCTAGACGAATGGCTAAGAAGCAGACTGTTTTACTTTCAGGGAAACTACAAGCTCTTTTTAAAATATGTAAACAGCATTGATTAAAATCATTTATCTTGAGTGTAACGTATTATTAAGGTTTACTGTGAAGTGGGTATCCATACATTTTGGGTGTAGTCATGGTTTACTTGAAGGATGTACTCAGGATGGGTAATAGCAGTCCATTTCTTTTGAAGTACTTATGTGTGGCCTCCAGTTATTTTGGTGATTTTGAAAAATCTGAGAATGTGTGTGTGTGTCCTCTGTGAGAATTTGCACAAATACAGTGACTCACTGACTACAGTGACAAGACTTTGTAGTATTTCCCACAGGATCCAAGAGCTTTGGTTGTGACTGGGCCCTCAAATCACTCTTATTATCATCATCGTCAGTAGTTGTCAATTCTCTGCCCTGAAGTTTGCCTGTGAAAGCATCATTCCGCATTCCTTGCTGCTCCATGGGACATTCTCAATGCTCATTGTTTGGTGTTATGTTGTACTGAATACAATATTATGAAATTCTGAAAGGTAAATATGGTAATAGTAGTAGTATTGTATATAAAAAGTTCAATGTTGGAAGCTGTTTCAGAGTTGAACATTAGCAGAGCAATCAGAGGATAGTTTTCTTCTCACTTGGCCAGATGTTCTGTTGTGTTTTGATGTGTCATATTAACATTGTGTGCACATACTAAGAGAGAAATACTTCCATGTGACTGGTTGCAGGTCATGTACTTCAGTTCCCTGTTCCCTTACGTGGTCCTGATCTGTTTCCTGGTGAGAGCTCTCCTCCTAGAAGGTTCCGTGGATGGCATCCGTCACATGTTCACACCTAAGGTGAGTCTGTGTGTGTTTGAAGTGGTGGGGGACATTAGGGTGAATAGTTCTAATAAGTGTTCATCGGTTTGAAGTATCAGTGGTGTCTTTATCCCATCTAAGAGAGTGTATTCTCTGTTCATTAAGTATCTTGACTCTCCATCACAATCTTAAAATACTGATCAGTCAGCCCATTTGAAGCATCTCAGCTAATGAGTGAGTGTGTCAGGACCTCGGAAAATACTGACCAGGGAATCAAATAGCTTACGCCCCATAACCCAGAATACATGAGTGGCTTTGCTATAGCAGAAAGTGAAGGTGAATGAGTGAGTGCACTCAAACTCTCTCTCACTCTCTCTCACATATACACACACACACACTCAAGCACACACTCACAGGCGTACAGGGTATGCAGCACAGAATTCATCTCCTCTGTGTTCTACTCTGTGACTTACGTAACAGATTCTACACTCTTTCACCCTCCACTCACTTGGGTACACGTTGCTGTATCTCAGATCACAGACATGTTCACACATCAAAGGATGTGTGTGTGTGTGTGTATGTGTGTGTCTGTGTGCATGAGAGACTTTGATGTCATGGTGAGAGCCGACAGGCTGCATGCTATGTGTGATGTGATGTGTGTTAATTTATGTGCTGTTTCATCAAACCACAATGACATTCAGACATCTTTGTAACCAGAGGTGTAAACACATACACAAACACGCAGATATATAGATATATTGACTATAATATTGGATAAAAGTTCATTTGTTAAGGGCTTTCACTGTCCCCTGCATATTTAATATTCCACTACATGCTTATGCTTTTATGGTTTAGACCGCATGGCGTTTGTGATGTTATATTTATGTATTTATGGAGATTAATACTACAGTTGTCATTTCAAAACATCTGATATGCGAAGACAAAAGTCACACACTTCCTTGAGGATTGGCAGATTTTCTTGATATTCTGCTTGTTGAGTGAGCCTATTTGCTGATGTGCACCCCTAGCTGGAGATCATGCTGGAGGCCAAGGTGTGGAGGGAGGCGGCCACGCAGGTGTTCTTCGCCCTGGGCCTGGGCTTCGGCGGCGTCATCGCTTTCTCCAGCTACAACAAGCGTGACAACAACTGCCACCTGGACGCCGTGCTGGTCTCCTTCATCAACTTCTTCACCTCCGTGCTGGCCACGCTGGTGGTGTTCGCCGTGCTCGGCTTCAAAGCCAACGTCATGAACGCCAAGTGTGTCGCCGAGTGAGTGTTTTGTTTGTTTGTTTGTTTTTTTTCTCCGCCTCCACACAAAAACAAAAACAAACCGACCACAAGCAGAGCTTCTGTCCGAGCCAAGAACAAGAGGAGACCCACAGACGTCCACAACCCCTCAATCTGCTCATTTTTGTACTGGCCTATCTATAATCACATCTATCTATACTCACCCCTCTACAAGCTCCTGTGTCATTTTTAAGATAAAAATAGATATAATTGCTGTTTTCAGCTAGAAATAGAAAAATAGCAGCCAATTATAGGAAGTCAGAGCCAGAATTATAATAACACTTATGCAACACCTTACTTCTGCAACACAGCTTCCTTTTATGTCATTTAGGTGAAAAGATTGATAGAATCCATCCCTTGCAGAACACAGTATCACAATGCTTTCATTACTGCTATTTGTCCATGAACAAAAAGCAATTTGGTCCTGTTCTTATCACTAACTGCACAGCTTTTTTCACATCTTGTTAGGAACACCAGGAAGATTGAGGGTTTCCTGGGTAACGGGATCAGTCGTGACCTGATCCCTCACCACATCAACTTCAGCAGCAGCGTGAGCCCCCAGGACTATAAGCAGATGACTGATATCCTCAAGGGCGTGATGGAGAATGACTACTCACGCCTGGGCTTGGACTCCTGTAGTATTGAGGACGAGCTCAACAAGGTATGCCACACAACTCCGCTCACAATCCAGAACAGAAGTCTTTACCACCTATTGACCAGGGATCAGTTGACAGGCTCCTTATACCCTTGGCTTTTTATGCAGCCATTCTTTCTAATTAAGGCATAAAGAGCAAAAAGATGAAGTCTGGCTTGTCACAGTGGGGGGTGGTAGTGCCATTGTTCACTCAGGTGGTAAAATGTGTCCCTTCAGTTTTCAATTTTCCAGTTTATCTCAGTTTATCTAATAAAGATATTCTAATGACCTTCATATCCGTGCAGTTTCACACTGGCTGCCTTTTATAACCTTATGGATAGGATAATTTGTTTTCATCATAGATCACAGTCATTTTAACTATACCAGAGATGCCTCATTTTTGTGAGTGCAGATATATATGCAAAAATTCTTGGGCAGCTTTGATGCAACTTAAATGGCAGCAATGTACAAGAAGCGGTGGGTTAATTAAATTAGCACTGAAACAGAGAAAAGCCATAAATCAACATTCTTCAGTTAAGTCAGCACCTTTGTGTTTTTTAAAAAAATTTTTTTTAAAAAGTGTCTGCTTTTTGAAATATTAAATGATTGAATAGAATGGTTTGGCTTTTGCAGTGAAGACTTTGGGCACACCACACTACTGGTGGCTCGCAGAAACAGGACATGTTGATGGTTAAATTTAGTGTGAACTAAGGGAATGGCACTGTCACATGGTGAAGTGTCTACCACTCTCAAGATACAGCATCCATTCATTTGCCCTCCAGTGCTTTCATTTCTTTTTCAGTTTTTTTTATCTCAACTGACAGAAGTCTATTTTTGGTCTCTTTCTTCTCCTGGGCTCAGTGGATTGACGGAGCACTAAAGTGTTGTGAATTATTCATAGTAGAGATACTTAGAGGGAGTTTGGCACGGGCCACAACATGTGTAGCCTCACAGCACCACACCTGAATGGTGGATCGTTTGTATGGCAGCTCCTGTCTCTTTTTACTGTTTACATACGACTTGACAACACGTTTCTCTTTCTGTGGTTACTTAGCCAAACCACATAGAATCACATCTGAGCTTCCTCCTCTGTAGCTCACTGGGTGTGGGCACGTAGGAAGGCTAGGGGGCTCAATATCTTGGGTGACCCAGTGAGACTTATGTGTGTGATGGGGTCATTTGGGTTTGGAGCATGGGCCCCTGTGGAGCTATACAGCACACACACCCGTGCGTACCACACACACACACAGACAGAGACACACGCACGCACACACACACTCGCACGCACGCAGAACAGCTCTGAGTTCTTCAGCTCTATCACTGCTGACTGACCCAGACTGCCGATTGACTGACTTAGTGGAATAAGGAGGAATGAAGGAATGAAATGAGGTGGAAATAGAAGGCTGAAATTTATGACCCACATAACTGTTAATATTGGAGTCGACATTTCATGGGATGCTCTCTAAACTTGCTAGGAAACATTTTTGCATGTAGTTCATCATCTATTTGGTTTCTGACAGGGACACACAGGCCTGTGGATTGTTTTGGTTTGAGCACAGAGTCACCACAGTAAAAACAAAACTATTATCAACACTGACAAGTCTCAAATGACTGCAAAGAAAAGCCACAATGGGTCTGTTCTCTGGTCTGCTGTGTCCAGAGTGAGCCCACATTGACAAGTCTGTAGGAGAGCCTGTGTCTTCATTTGGATTCCTCTTAGGCTCAAGCCCATGATTGTGTGTGTATGGAGGATGTGTGTGGAAGTGAGGCCAAAGGCATGTGACTGCCACTGTGTGTTCTTGGGTGGAATGTTAGGAGTCAGTGTGCGCTGCAGGGAGACCAGGGGCATCCAGAGAGCCAGTCACATTCCTCCCACACACAATGGCTGCCAGAATGATACTAGTCACGAGCACTGTACTGTGAACAGTGGTGGTGGTGCCATATGCTGGTCTTCTCGTTCTAGTTATGACTGTTGAAAGAAGACTGGTATTCACTGATGATACCTTTGGGCAACATTAATATGATGACATCTGTTCAGGACAACATCTATGTAAACATGAAAGCTACTCAGACATGCCGTATCATTTTATAACTTCTGTTAAGGTACTACTCACTTCATGAGTCCTATCGGTTCAAGTTGGCAAAAGAAATGTATTTGTGTGTGGTTTTGTACTTGGTTTTACAGAGAGCTGGTTTGTGCCAAGAACTATAGGTTATCTAAACTCTGTGGCCAGACAGACCTGCAGAGCAAATTTAAATTTGTTAGTGATGCACCTAGATTTCCGGACTCTGTTCATTTACCTTCTGATCATTTTCTATGTATTCTGTCTCCTCTCATGTGCAGGCGGTGCAGGGAACAGGGCTGGCCTTCATTGCCTTTACGGAGGCCATGACTCATTTCCCAGCGTCTCCTTTCTGGTCGGTCATGTTCTTCCTCATGCTGGTCAACCTGGGCCTGGGCAGCATGTTTGGCACCATAGAGGGCATCATCACGCCCATTGTAGACACCTTCAAAGTTCGCAAGGAGTTCCTCACAGGTGAGACAACAGGTGGCACTAGTGGGCTTTGACATAAAATATGAATAAAACAGAAATGAAATTACCTGAATTAAGATGTTGTGTCTTTTGTAATGCTGATGTGACAGAGTATATGTCTTTAACAAAATCTCTGACTCTCTCAGTGGGCTGCTGTGTGCTGGCATTCAGCATTGGCCTGATTTTCGTTCAACGCTCAGGGAACTACTTCGTAGCCATGTTTGACGACTACTCAGCCACTCTGCCCCTCCTTATTGTTGTCGTCCTGGAGAATATTGCTGTGGCCTGGGTCTATGGCACAGACAAGTGAGTCACACAAGCACACAGACACACACAAACACAAGGGCCACACTACATACACCTCACACACCGTTTGCCTCTGGTTTAGTCATGTAAGTTATCTAACCACTTTCCATAGGGCTGTAACCACAGACTTCCTCCAGTCTAAGAATTGGTGCATTGGTCTCATTTAATAGTAGAGCACTGACCTCCAGTGGTGAACACAAGCTGTTGAATAACACCAACCATACAGTCAGCAGTAAAAAGAGCTAACTTTAAATTTAAATAATACAAGTTATTATATTGTTTATACGGTCATTATTTGCTCACCATCTCAATTTGACACTTCGTTTTTCCTGTAACTCCAGCGGGCTTCTGATTTCTTACCTTGGTTCTCTCTCTCTCGCTGACAGGTTCTTTGAGGACCTAAGGGACATGTTGGGCTTCAGTCCTTCCCGCTACTACTACTACATGTGGAAGTACGTGACCCCTGTGCTGCTGCTCACTCTGCTGGCTGCCAGTGCCATCCAGCTGGGCATGACGCCCCCCAGCTACAGCGCCTGGATCGAACAGAAGGTCAGCACGTCTACAGCTGGCACCGCTCAGACATCTTGCATTAGCATACTTTGCTAGCATTTTTGAAATGTGATGATTCGAGCGCTGAGTACATTTTTAGGAAGATGAGTCACGTCAGTCATGAGTCGTGTTTGTCATTATTTGCATTTTAATTCTTTTTTTTTTTGATGATTCAGCTGTGCAGAGATAGTCACTTGTGCATAGACATTTATTTGTGTGTTCTTGTCTCGTCAGGCTGAAGAGGTGTCTCTGAGGTACCCAGGGTGGGGTCTGGCCGTGTGCATCTCTCTGGTGCTAATGGCCGTGCTGCCGGTGCCGCTCATTTTTCTGCTGCGCTACTTCAACATCATAGACGACAGCGCCGGTGGTCTGTCCGCCGTCTCCTACCGCAAGGGCCGCATCATCAAGGAGAGCGCCCACCGCGAGGAGGACGAGGGCGACGACGCCAGCCTCATCAACGGCAAGACCCCTCCCAGCCAGGCGCCCTCGCCCATGCCTGCCAGCAGCATCTACCGCAAGCAGAGCGGCTGCCCGCTGCCTGACGCCAACACGGCCCCCAATGGACGCTATGGCATCGGCTACCTCATGGCCGACATGCCCGACATGCCCGAGTCTGACCTGTAGGGGACACCAGTGTGTCACCTGAGCCTGTTGATCATTTCCCATCATGTTTCATCACAACACTCTCATACAACCTCCTACACTTCCTCATACACTCGCTGAAAAAAAAGGTGAGAAAATGTTAACTTACTCATGATTGGTCATGTTTACAAACCACACACCCCACCACACACACTATCCTGGCCCAACCCCTTCTCCCACAATCTTAAAAAACCTCCAAATACTATCCCTTCCTCATTGTTCACAGCTGTATTTGGAAACACCCTCAGTAATCCAGTCCCAACCAGCTACATTTCACATCATCAAAGGTGTACTTGAATCCCATGCTTCGGTCAACCCCCACCCCGATTTGCACTGCATCTCCATATGGGCTGTGCATTTCATCGTCTTGGGATAAAAAAAGAGAACAAACCCGGTTCTGTGTATTTCAACTTGTATATATGATACTGTATGTGCGTATGGCTGTAGATAGATTAGCGCCCCACTGTTTTATGTGATGGTAGGGATGTGGCATAGAACAGCGGGACATATGCCGACTCCCATATGCCTACACTGGTCAGTGCAGTAACTGTCCACCAACTCATGATTGTTAGAAGCAGCATAGTCGCTTTTTCTCCAGTGAGCGTAGAAAGTACTGATCTATGTTTAAGGCACAATCAGTGACTATTTTTGCATGAGAACGAGACTACAAGCAGCAGGCTCCATTATTAACGCAAAGAACAGAGAGAGGGTTAAGGCAATGAAGATGTAGCGTGGGTTGTTACTGTTAATGTCTAATTTTATTGCAATTCAGTAAGATTACCAACCTGTCAAGCAAGTGGGAGGCCAAGTATCCTCCATTGTACCGGGGTATTGGCACTGCCACAGCAGTGCTTGTTTCCTTTATCTGCACTTGTTTCTTTTCAACTACAGTCCGAATGAGTACTTTTGAACACTTTGGAATTGACTGACTCAGCTTGTAATTGAATTGGAGCTTGCAAACGTTACCTTTAACGCTGTAAAGCCGAAGTAGGGTTGGTGAATTCCTCATTAGTCATGCATTTTAGGATGAGAAGTATCCAAATACATTTCTGCTTCATAGCCCTTTAAAGAGCAGCCATGCTGCAGCTAGAACGCAGAGGCAGCCACTTCCTCTTCACCTGAAATCCTCCCCCAAACATTCATTGTTTGGATCATCAGAAACATGGCTGACAAAACTGTTCCAAAAGGAGTTTCTATGCTATAATCCCAACAGTAACAGAGTTGAGATGTAGCCTGGCAGCATCAGATTCCCCCATCATGCTTACTATGTAATCCCCACTTCTCTAAACACAAGAGGTGGTTTACTTTAGTCATTTGACACATCGGTCTCTCTCATGAATTAAGTTACCCATTGTGCTTTTAAACTCGCAATACTGACTTGTTTCTCTGGTGGGTTCACTACGTAGCACTGCAGCGAACGGATGGCATTAGAAACAACTCCAAATGATTGTTCTAAGCTAAATGTGTGCCTAATTTCTGATATGTCTTTATAGACTTCAAGGTGGATGTTGTATATTTACGGTATTCTGTAAATAATATATATGTATATTATAAATATATTTGACTTAATAGTTTCGATATCAGAACATGTTGTTTTGGTAAGAAGTGCTGAAAATCCGAAACGCTGGTCTCGTTCTGTCCCATCTGTCTTTTGTGTCCACTGACATGCAGTCATAAGAAGTTTCAGAAACCTTTTTTTCTTTTGTACATACTGTTTTTCCATGAAATTGCTTTGATGCGCAATGTCTTTCTTTCTCCTTGCATTTGAGATTAAAAATACCATAACTGACTCATAATGGCCTCTGATTGTCTGCTCATCATTCAGTTCCAAACTTCCTCTTTTCTACAAATTGCTTCAAGGACAAGATGTTCAGTTTCTGTTGGTAGTACTGGATGACAAAATATTCACAGTATTTTGTAACCCACAAAATAATGTCAAAAGAAAAAATAATAACTTGGAATTTGTACAGCCTGACACTAATAGAGTAATGGTCATTCACCAATAGACTTTAAAGTGTTTATTTCAGTTTTCATCAGTTTTCACTTGCTCCATCCTACTCTGAGGTCCTCTTCAAAGGCAATTAAAATCAAACAGCAGTTCTCAAAAATCAAGAGCCAGTCCCGATCAGCATAAATGAGAAACTTAAAACAAAAACTACAAACCATAGTGTTGAAGTCACTTAACACTGCCCCTGATTACATTCTCAAAGATGCTGATTTTTTTGTTTTGTCTCTTGATGGTTTAAAATTCCACAAGCTTAATTTCTCTTAAAATTGATTTTTAAAACACTTTTGCAAGCTAGGTTAGGATCAGTGCAAATTCACAACATCGTAATGCTACCAACCAGTCCTTGACATGACACAGTTTTTTTTTTTTTCCGCTGAGATTTGTACCACTCCCCTCACCTCGCCTCCTACCCGTTGTCTGACGCACGGCCTACGTCATAAAAAAGGACTTAGGTGGCCTTGGCAAAGCCCACTCTATTGTTCTCACGGTCAAACACGGTATAGTACTGGCCAATGAATACATCTCCCAGAATCCACAGGGGCCCGGCAGGAGGGGGGATCTCCAGACCCATGAATCCACTCAGGCAGATGGTCTTCCCGCCCTGGTTCTCCTGCGTGCACAAGAACAAAAGCATGAGTTTCACACTTCCAGCGCCAGTAATTACGCATTACCTGACAAAGAACCCATCTAGATAGTTTTGTCAGCATGCAATTTCCAAGAAAGCAGCATTCTCTGCAAGGCATACACCAAGATCCACATCAGACCTGTACAAAATGTACATGAACTAATCCCTGTGCTGAAAGATTGAATCTCTTCCAGAATCAACCACTGTCTTACCGAAGGATCAAAGACTCATGGCTCTATCTTTGTGCTTTACCCAACACACTACAGAATAGGTCATGTGCTGACATCTAGTGGCCAAAAGAGCTTAAGGCAACATGCTGGTCATAAACACACACTCGCATGCCCAAGTCCTTCTCAAAGACAAACAGGGACCATAGAAAGGAGGTGGAGGAAATGAAACAAACAAAATAAGAGAGACACAAACAGAACCAACCTTTAGAATGTACTGGTCTCCAGTCAGTGAGTAGGTCTGTCCACCCACGGTGAAGGAGATGGTGGGGAGAGTGGGCACTTTCTTGCAGTCCACCATGTACTGTTTGAAACACACAGAGCAAAGGCTGCTTACACACGGACACTCAACCATGTTGCAAACACTGAGAATTCCTCTTGTAAGAGTGCAGCACCTCAAGAGGTGGTTAAAAGGATTCTGTTGTGAACTTTATGCCTCTGTGTGTAAGGACAAGGATCTTACTAAAGCTTATTCATGTGAGTATGTTATTTGGAATGAACCTCAAACAAATTCACTGAAGGTGGTGAAATGGATGTTTAAAATGTGAGATGTTGTGGAATGAACATGAGGAAGTGGAGGTACCTCTCCCTGGATGAGGGGAATGGCTCCAATGGCCTTCTGCAGGGCTTTGACTTCGGCTGGGGGGCCGGTGATGAGGGAGGTGCCTGTGTCCACGATGGCCTCACAGCCACCCTTACACAGACTCAGTTGGCTGCCAATGCTCATTCTGCACAGCAAACACACACAGGGACAGAAATTAACAAACATACAAACACATATACCTCATATATCGACAAACACCATCTAATAGAGAAAGGCTGCAAATGAAGGGCTAATGGGAGATTTGCCAGGGGCACCTGTGTGAGATCTATTGTGCGGCACTGACAGATAAGCACAACCTTTTGGAGAATTGAATGCAGGTGAGATTTCAGCCAGGTACCTTTGTGACTGAGGCACATTAACACTTCACACAGGCAACACTAGGCTATTGGCACAACACAAGAGGGCAGGCTGTGCGGTCAGAGACTGTCACTGTGTTCTTCACGCCCGGCCGTGGAAATGTCAGCCAAGAGCTCTGTGTCCTGTAGCTAGGGGGGATTCCTGGCCTGGCTGGACACTGTCCCATGATTGTAAAGGCCACCTCACCTCTGTGGACAACACACAGGGCTGGGGACAACACACAGGGCTGGGAACAAACACAGACCCTCCTCCAGTCTCAGATCTTCTTAGCACTGGGGTGGATTGGGTTGGATTTCTGAGGGGGAGTTCTAATGTCATCTACCTCATTAGAGACTTGGCTTTTACTGGCTAGGAGGGGAACGGGAAAGGGTAGCTAAAGTTTGTTGGTTATTGTTATTTGAAAACAATCATCTCAAATGCCAAATGCTGGGATTATGTTTCCCCCAAGGCAAAAAAAAAAAAAAAAAAAAAACGCCTTCAATGAGTCTTGCATGACCAGAGGTTTCTAGAAGCTTCTGTGCTCACCCATCCATGTGGATCTGCCAGTAAGCCTGTCGAGTGACGGGCACGTAGTTAAAGTCTCCGGTGTAGTACTTTGGGTCAGTTCCTCCCAGGAGCAGCTCACCACCAGGCTCAGTGTCAGGATTCCTGAGAACATAGGTGAGATGGTGAGAAAACATTGAACAGGGCTACAGTTAGACTGAGTAAATGCAATCAAACAAAAGACCGGAAACTATTACAAGGGTAAGCACCACTGACGCATTGCCACTGTTTGTTTATTTCATTGAGTGGAATGTTCAAATACCTGTTGAGGTAGAAGGAGAAGACGTTCTGCTCTACTTTCTTCTGGCTCATCATGTTGTCGAAAACAGGGGGCACTCCATCCACAGCAATTCTTGGGTAGGCCATGCCCAGAATGCCATCGAACTTGGCAGCAATGAAGGCCACACCAGGCTGTTTGATGGCTTCACCAAACACCTGCTTCTCCACAACTATGTCTCCAATCTGAACAAGCAGGAGGCAAATAAATGGAGGCCAAAGAGAGAGAGACATTAACACATCATTCCTTGCAGAAAAAAAGCTTCTTTGTTTGGCAAAAGGTTACCATGATTACTATGGCAACTAGAGAATTTTAATGCCAACCGTGCAGCTATCCTGACTCAGATAGCCAGAGAGGCTCCCAGAGCCATACTGGATGGCAAAGTCTGTGCCATTCTTCACATAGGTGCTGGACTTGGCTCCGTTGTACTTGTGATGAAGCACTGCAAAAGAAAACCTTGCCCTTAAAATCTCCTCCTATTTCAAAATTGCCATTGTCATTCCACACACAAACCCTCCCATCCACTAGTCTGTTCAAGATTTTTCTCCTCATTGGCTTATTTCAAGAAGCAGATGGCGATCACCCAGTGAATAAGGGATTAAGCCTGGACAACACTTCATTAAGTGGTGTCTGCAGGGTAAACTTGGCCTGACCTTTGTACAGAGAGCTAATCTCCAGAATGACACCATGTACTAAACAAGACATCAATGGCAATGCCTCATAACACACAAGCATATAAAAGAATCAAAATGAATATAGGATTCACAGAGTAGCACTTGACTGTCCTTGGTCCAAAGGTAGCAAAAAACACTTACAGCAGGCGATGTCTGAAAAGGAGCAGTGGACAGATGGCACCCAGAGGTTGGAGGAACCGGTGTCAAACACCACTGTGAATGTCTGCACAGGAGTGCCCAGTCCAATCTCCCCATAGTACTGAGCCTGTGGGCAGACACATTTCAAACATGTCACAAAACACTGCCTGCTCATAGCATTGCAAGTGTGAAGCCAGAATAATTACCTCACTCTGCAGAACTCCTAGTGCTGAGTCAATGTAACTAACCAGACTAGTAACCTGCTTTAATTATGTGGAAATAGAAAACAGGGAAATATTGCACAGCACCAGTGGAAAAGCTGGGACAGACGTTGTGTCTTGTATTAAATTAGTCTTCAGTTACACCTCAGTCCACACCCCACCCCAGTGACTCAGCAAGTTCTGTCTCCCCATGTCCCACAGCCCCAAGTCAGCACTGGACATTTGACTGTCAAACTGACGACTAAATATGCAAAAGTATGTAGACACATAATCAACCACCACATATGGGTTAGCATATGCTTTAGCAAGCAAATAATTGTTCTGCTTCAAGGCTGATCTAGAGAAAAAGAAAGAGACAGGGGTGGGGGTGCTGTTTTTAAAAGACTCAGCGACCAAAACCAGATTCAATCCACAGATAACGCTGACACTTAGAGTATTTTACCACTCACAATCCTTGCGAAATTTTGTTATTGGGAAACTGGCAATGTGGAGAAAAGTGTGACCACACTTAAGCTTATGTTGACATACAAAACCCCATGACAGTGGGGACTCTGACTCTGACATCTTAAGTCACGCACTGCACATGACCTTAAGAGTGCCACTCATCACTTTCATTTCTTCTACAATGACTGTGCAATTTTCTATACCTTCACACACCAAAAAATTATTTGCTGTTTGGGCAACAGGATATAGCTCAACTGCCAAAAAAATGGCGCCCTTCACACATTACCTGCTTCACTGTAAAGGAAACCACATCAGTTATCTAAGCCACATCCTGTCACTTCCTGACATACTCAAAATCTAACATTTCAAGTCAACACTCATCTTCTGTTTGTAAAGTAAGTAAAGCATAGAGCACCTGTTAAACATTACTAGGCCAAAAGCTGGTGCTTTCCCACAAGCCATTCCCACTGTGACCATGAGATTAGCCAGCGCGATGCAGCACAACAAACAACAAGGCACTGGCGGCTAATTAACAACAGATCTACTTAAAGGGTTTTAAAGACAGGGGCTCTCACATCCATGAAGTTCTTCAGAGTCTCTGGTGTGGGGGTATTGCTGGAAGGGAAGCCCTGGCTGTACTTGAGGGAGTTCGATCCAGCCAGCAGCTCCTCTACTTTCATGCCAGAGTCAGTGAGGGTACGTCTTATGGAGCGGAACTTTTTCAGAGGAATCCTGTGGTCATGGAAAGCATGTTATTCACAAGAGTCTCAAAGGAACATTTTTAACCACCCTTATATTTTAATGCTTAAACCAGCCACATGTGAGGACATGCCAATGGTAAAATCCCAAAGATTGAAAAGCTGTAAAACCTGTCTTCCCCAGCTCTAAGGTGGTAATGTAGGTTTGGATTTCCTGGGCATTGCTCCTGGTTTGTAGTATCATACATCAGACATTATGGTGGGAGAATTATGTGCATGTCCAAGAACTGCTTAACGCCCTGCTTACCGACATTTAACCTCCACTCAGATCACGGCGTCAAGAAGTGGGCCATCATGAAAAAAGTGGCACAGTTGGCGAGTTCGAAGTTAAGCAATAGTATATGTCGGTTAAGCAAATTGATATTAATATGCCTCATATTTGCTAGGCTGTGCAAACAATATACAGTCGTAGAATGTTTGAAACACAGCTTTTTTGAAAATCGTGCCAGTCGACCAAAACAGACAAGCCAATCAGTTAGCACTGCCACAGAGTGTCAACAACACCGCTCCTTTACAGTGACGTAACGCTAGTGTGAAAACAGAGGTGAAAGGGCACTGTGTCAGATATTATGCATTTAATTGCGGTGCTCTACAGTTGGTACAATACACGATAGCATGCTTAACAGTTGGATAATGCGCTGTTGTGAAAGGTAGGCACGCGCCTTGCCCCTAAGCATTCCCCTTCTTTTGATAAATAAAGCTTGGCCGTTGGCTTAACAGAGTTGAGCGGAAATATTTGCTTTATTTGTTGGATATTGTAAACAATGCTTTTCAACTATTACGGTTAGTTAAGGTCACAACGAGTGTCTATAAGTATGCAATTTTGATGATACCATCCGCTAATAAGTAACTTAGCTTTTCTGCTTGCCCTTAAACGCCAAAGAGCAGCTAACGTAAGCTAGCTTATATTTACTGGTTTCCGGGGGATTGTAAAAGTTTTCTTACCGCACGATCGCATCGGAGGTCCATGCAAAGACTGCAAGCAAAAGGACATACAGTAGCTTCATTTTGCTGACTTCTGTGGAAGGGACCTGTGCGTTTCTGAACTGTGAGAAGTGCAGTCAAGATTACTAACAAAAGCTCTTCGGTCAGGTGATGAGAATGACTCAACATATCATGTGACTGTCTTTCAGGGCGTGTTCAAGATGGACTGGAAGAAGAAATGCGTCATTTAGCGTGCTTTTGTCAATATATTTCCCTGACTGTACAATTAAATTGAATTTTGAGCAACTTCGTTCAACCATTTAGATTTAGCTTTTAAACATCGTCAAGATGGCCAAGCCAATCGCCGCCTAGGGCTCAATATCACTTTTCGCACAAAAGTGAAATGACGTGAGAGTCTGGTTCACGAGGCTTGTCCAACCCAACGCTTGTAAAGATTTAGTAAATTAGCAACCAATTTGTAAGAATAATAGTGTAAATTTACATTGTAGTTCTCCTGCATACTTCAAATGGTTGGCAAAACATGCAGGGCCGGATTAACAAGTCAAAGGCCCCCAGGCACAAATGTCTGATGGACCCCCCTAGTAGTCATTCTGTTTCGGTGGTTGGCTTTCTTATTGTAACATCCCGTATGGAAATTTGAATTGAAAGTTCTATTCATATCATAGGTCTATATAATATGGGGAACATAATCCCAGCCAAAATTCAAGGGTTGAGAATCCTTGAAGGAGGATTGTCATTGGTTGACACTAAGCTACAATTATCTTTTTTTCCTTAACCTTTTCTTGACTGTGTGAACTTTGCACTTAAGAAAACCCTGGTACACTGGGCCACTGTAACATACACTGATAGCATAGGACTAATTTTGCATTGGACTGTGTATAGAGCTAATTTTGCATTGGGCTGTTTTTAACAATTTCAGGAGGCTGTGGAATTTTCTAGCCCTACAAAAACAGTAAACTGAAATTTACAGCAGTTCAGATAGACGAAAGAAATTAACTTTCTTTCAAAGAAATTCATGGTGCACCTGATTTTACTCAGGGTTGAATTTTGCTCCATTTAAAAGTGAAAGTAGTTCTTCCTATACTCATTAGCTCTAGAGCTTCAGATGACCAGTTTTGGATTCCTATTTCTACAGTCAATATCATTAAAATAAGTGATGTTTTAGCTTCAAAAATCGGGGATGAAGTGGATTTTCCTGTATTTCACTGGGGACAGACCACCAAAATTGCGGACTCGCGGTCGTCTGGTCACCCTAAAATAAGCATCTATCATAGGTCTTGACTCGACTCGGTCTCAACTCCTGAAAGACTCAGTGTCGACTCGGTCTTGGCTGCATTTAAAAACCAGCAGTCTCGATCTCGACCTTTCAAAGACTCAAAAACACAACCAGTCTCGTCCCCGAGAATTGATATTTATAATATTTAAACCACTGCTCAAAAAACGCTCCCTTGCTTCCACTCAAGTAGAGAACTACAGGCCTGTCTCTTCTTCCTTTCCTCTCTAAAACTGCTGAGTGAACCATCTTCAGACAAGTCACAGAATTTCTCTCTCAGCACAACCTCCTTGATTCCTACCAGTCTGGTTTCAAAAGTGGCTACTTTTGGCGCTTCTGTCTGTGTCAGCCTTAAAAGTAACCAGAGCGGCAGGTCAATCCTCAGTACTCATCCTGCTTGACCTATCAGCAGCATTTGATATTGTCAACCACAGTATCCTACTGGGCAAACTGACAAACATGGGCATCAATGGTAAAGCACACTTCTGGTTTGAATCCTAATCCCAAAACTGAACTGCTGGTCAACCCAGCCAAGCAAATCATACATCAAACATCAGCATTATCAAAGACTCCCTATTTGTTGCTCCCACTAAGGTTGAAAGAAACCTGGGTGACATTGATGACCAGCTGACCTTTGCTGATCACATTGTCTCTGTTTCTCGGTCGTGCGGTTTTTCTCTATTCAACGTAAAGATCAGGCCATACCTAACCCAACATGCAACTCAGCTCCTGGTACAGACCTTGGTTACCTCTCGCCTAGACTACTGCAGTACCCTCCTAACAGCCATTACAGATGATCCTGAATGTAGCTGCATGTCTGATTTTCAACCAGCCAAAAAGTGCATGTTCTGTTCACTGAACTTCACTGGTTGCCCTTAGCCACTCGCATCAGATTCAGTGTACTAATGTTGGCCTAAAGGGTGATTGATGGATCTACTCCCATCTACCTTAATACCCTCTTAAAGCCCTATGTACCCCTGGCCTTTCCACTCCTGCCAATTTCATGTTAGCAAGTGCACTCTTAGTTAGTTTTTGATTGTGCTGTTGCCATTGGACTACAGTGTTTATCCTCTTTTTGTAAGTAAAAACATCTGCTAAATACATAATTGTTTGATAGACTGTGAATACAGTTTTTTTTTTTTTAATTGTGGGTTCGGAGCCTGGCTGCTACCGTTGAGCCCCTGAGCAAGGCACCCTAAGTTAACCCTTAACCCTTACCCCAAGTTGCTCTAGCGTAAACTGGCCCTGAAGTATTTGATAGTAGACAAATATACGTCGCTTTGGATAAAAGTATCTGCTAAATGCTTAAATGTATACAACATTTGGATCATTGTGAAAAGTGGTGGAGAACATACAATTTCCCACTTTATCCATGTTCACCCTTTTAAACGTGAGAATGTTGTTAGTTTTGTTACTTGGCTATAGCAAAACTCCAGTTTTGCACAAACCCAAAATAAGTGAGTGCACTTCCCGATGCAAACCCAAAATAGGTGAGTGCACTTCCTGTTGCAAGTCAGTCTGTAGCACGCATTTTTATGTATGAAATTCAGTCCGCCTATAGGGATGAGGTGGGGTGCATCACTGGGGGTGATCAGTCCGCTTACAGGGATGAGGTTGGGCGACGGACAGCGTGATGCAGAGACAACAACCTGCTCTTGAACGCTTCCAGAACAAAAGAACTGATCATGAACTTCAGGAAAAACAAAACGGACATGAGACCCATAATCAGTGGCTGGAGCAGTGTGGAGAGGGTCACCAACTTCTGCTTCCTGGAGGGTCCACATTGAGGAAAAGTTGAGGTGGGCCACAGTTCTGGTACAAAAAGCCACAGTGGAGACTGTACAACAACATCAACCGGAGACTGCTGGTACCCTTTTTACCACTCCACGATAGAGAGCATCCTCACTTAGGCCTTCTGCCTCTGCATGTGGTATTCCAGCTGCACTGTGACAAATAAGAATGCTCAGGAGGGTCATTAAAATGGCCTAGAAAATCACTGGTCGCCTGCTAGCCTCTCTTGAGGATTTATACAGTTCCCACTGCCTCAACTGAGCTCATAACATCTTAAGACACATCCCACATTCTCTGTTTGACCTATTACCGTCAGGCAGACAGGTACAGGGCTATAAAAGCATGAACAAATACACTCAAGAACAGTTTTTATCCAACTGCTATATGCACTGAATGTGTATGTTTTGTGTGTATATGTATACGGTGCAATAGGAGAGCTGTACAATAGGGGATCTGTGCAATGTTCCTGGATGAATGTAGTTGTCTCCTGGGAGTTTACTCCCAATTTATGTTTTAGTTTAACTTCAAACCTTTTTATACATTATTTATTATTATTTATTGTGTGTCAGTGTACTGACAAGTGCACCTCAGTCATTCTTGAGATAAGGGATAAAACATGTCCAAGTCAAAGTTAAAGTAACTGAAAATGACACCAAAAGCTTAGTATTGAGGTTCTGTGTGTACTCATGACATTAATTTAATGTATTTCAAAATCCTTTGATCTTTATTTGTTAAAATACCACCACTGCATGCTGAAAGTGCATGCAATTTGCCCAGCCCTCATCAAGGTAATGTAAAACAGTAAGAAACAGTAGCTAAAAATCCAATAAATGTCAAAATATTAATACCAAAAGAATTTTACACTTCCATAAAATTAAGTGAAAGTGAATTATTTTCTATAAAAATGTGCTTATCAAACTTTGTCCTCACTTTGATACTCCATCAGTATTTTTTTTTTTAATCCTGAATAAATCAAACATATTATGGTAAACTGTATACACGAGGGCCCCTTATGCACTCCTGCCTTTGGTAGATTTAATATGTTAACACCATCATCCAATTATGATCATCTTAATTATGAATCATTGAAGAAATATTGGCATTTTAGTTTAGGTTATAGACTCATCTGTCTAATGAGGAACAGCAAGATGCCATCAGTGTCTTGAATAAGATGAAAAAATTAGCTATTTTGTCAACTCCGTCAGGCATCAACTCCATCAGATTTTGACAGTTGATGGTGTTGACGTTCCTACTGATTGAGTTGAGAGGTCCTCTTAAAAACTATTTTTGTAATGGATAACCAGATGGGACAACCCCAGCTTCACAAGGACGCGATTCCAATGCTCCAGTTTCCCCTTCTACAGTTCTTTGTCAACACTGTCATGTTTGTCAACTCCAAAAAATAAGGTTTTTCTACTCTTCAATTCAATTTACTGTTTTGAAATATTAAACACCAGCTGAGCTACACGTAACAATGTCTTATTTGTAACTAAAATTATTTATGTTTATTTCTAATATAGAATGTGCAAAATGAAAATATTTAAAAATTGGGTTTTCAAAAGTCATAAAAAATCATAGCAGAAATGTATTACGTCCATTTTAATACTTTACTCTGCTAAAGGACAGAGGATGGTTTGATTGATCAAATTGCATTAAAAAATGAGTTCTGAAGTGCCAGACGGAGTTGACACTAATGATGTGAATAAAAGTTGACTTTTACAAAAAATGATTACATTTTGAACCTGTTCCCTTACATGATTTGTTAGCCAAAACCTGTGTTTATACATATATTTATTCAGAAGTCATTAATTATTATTATTTATTTTTTTTTTGAAAATTTAAAAATCTTAACTTATGTCAAGAATGACCTGACTTAAATTTTGTTGTACATGTGACAATGACATTCATTCATTCATTCATTTAGATAGCAGTGTAGTTACGGGTAGGCAACCGAGAGAGCCTTCATTCACCCTGTAATGAGCCATTTAACCATCAAAATGACTACGAAGCAGGCAAATTAACCTAAAAATGTTGCGTGGTTAGCCTTTAAAGTTTTTGTATCAATTATTGCAATTTTTAAAACCACGATTCCACTCCATACTGACAGGTGGCGCTGATGTGTCCACAGTAACCACATTTTACATAAGGCCAAATTTTTTCAGAGAAGAAATATTCCTGGTGGCGGGGTTATTCGATCTATATGATGTGCTAATATTGGTTTGGTTTGTTTACATCGGTAAGTTTTTTCTCAATTGAGAAATGATGACGAGTTTATGCTAATGAAGAATATTCTGTATTAATTCTGTAATGTAACTAAGATTTTTGTGCAGATCCGTGGTTAACTTGAACAGGTGAGATTTGTTGTCATGCATTGTAAGACAACAACGCTAGCTAGTCAGCTAACGTCAATTTCACCCAACTTCCTACAGTCATCTGCAAAGAATGAGATTACACCGGTCATAGAGTAACTTATATTTTGTGTTAGGTTTTACTTATTTGACTTGTCCGGTCAGTGTGTCAGATAATTGTTGAGATTATGGGTTAATTTATCCCCGAAGTCACTAAACTAGTTAATGTTGCATGTAATTTACCTTACCTCACTCCTAACTCTAACCCACGTTAATCAACTTGTGATGTTGGCTGATATTCATCCAATGAGCTAAATTAGTTGCTAACCCTCTAATTTCGCGTTCAAAGGATATCTGTGACGTTAAGCCTCATAATCAGTTTGTTGGATATCTAGTTAGATTACGTGCATAACTTACTCCTATTTGGCGTAAATGTTGTTCTCAAGCAAGTTGACGTTTAGTCGTCAAACGATACTCTCTTAAATGCTCCTTTGTTATAGTCATACAAATTTTTATTTGAATTCCCTCTCGTAGGTTTGTTTTGTCTCTTAATCGTCTTTAACATGGATGAGGTGATGGATGTCGATGTCCATTTGGGAGGAATCAACGCACCTGGGTGGTATTCCCAACGTGCCTTGAGCGCCACTCAGGGGGTTCTCATGCCAGAGATCATCGACGATTCGGGTAGCAGCACGGAGGTGGAGGATGAAGGGGAAGAACCCAGAGAAAGCACAGCTCCAGTTGCCACAGCACCCAACCGGTTACCCTGGAGCTGGCTCCTGAATAGCAGAGCTGAAGCCAGGCCACAGAGATCTAATCTAGCCCTTAGGAGGAGACGAATGGCGAGGTAAGCATTGTGACGCTGGGTACTTGGCACTGTGTACGTTGTCAAACGTTGCTCAAGGGTTTGTATGGCTTTGTCTGGTGACATTGCATGTATAATTACAACAGAGTTAGGCTAGTTATGTTTGCAGGATTAATCATGTTGTTCAAGTACTTAGAGTACTTAAGATTCTCTGCTAGAAGGCCATATTTTGTAAATGAACATTTAACTGTCCTTAATTTAGCAACATGTCAGCTCAGCTCACATAGAAACTTAACTGCTGACATCAGCAACCCCCCACACATTTGGTCCAGTCAGTCACCAGTCAGACATTGCTATTCTGTCTATTGGTAAACATACAATGGGTTTCTAGCTGTAATGGGTAACTATGTAGTAATGTTTAATCTTGTGTGCAGAGTTAGATACAATTTGACCAAAGTTTTATGTGCAAAGAAACCTCTTTTATGTCTCTATCTCCACATCTTCCAATCAAAGGGTTGTTTGGAGAAATATGTTAACTAAGGACATTTGGCTTTCTGAAGACAGGACTGTAGGATGATAGCCTGATAAATCTATCAATCAGTCTAATATATACGGTGTAAATATATGTTGTGACAATTTATTCTGTTCTATTAGGTTTACTTTGTCTCTGTCAATCTCAAATATCTATTCTTACTTGGTTATTTTGGATAAGGCTTTCAATAATTGCTTAATTGCCTTGCAAAAGTATTTATCACTGTTTATATAATATACAATATATTGTTCCTATGGTTTTATCAACATGCACTGCAAGTTTGGTCAGCACTTTAAAGTTAAGGCTGCATAGTGTTCTATATTTCCACAGAATTTTTAGTTTTATTAAGATCTAACATAACCTTCCAGTTGGATGCTTTCCATTATCATTGACATTTTTCTAAAAAAAATATTTTTGCCTTTTGACTGTTTTTCCTCTTCTCCACCTCCTCCTCTCCTCCACATGTCTCCAGGCGTCTACTGCCTAACTCTCAGTCAGCGCTCTCCACCAGGGGTTCACTGGATACCCTCCTGCAGGTGCCTACTACCAGTGACCTTGAACGGCCCTCTGACCCTACAGAGATAGTGAGTGACTCTGAGGAAGAGCCTCAGGAGGGACCATCAACTGCCACGGTTACACCAACAGAACCACCACTTCCACCAATAGCAGCGGGAACAGCAGCATCAGGCCCTAGGCCTCCCCCTGACCCCCCTGGTTCTCCTCTGCTTGTCTCTGGACAGCAGGCAGACCCACAGCCGCAGCCCAACAGCAGTCAGGGCCCCGCAGCAGAGTCAGCCCCTGCGCAGGGAGTGACCTTCTCAGGTGTGAAAGTGCAGTGAGAACTTTACAGCCACGATAGGTTCTGTTCTATGGGCAGTTTATTCTGAATCTGTGTTTTATTGGCTGTGTATCTTGATGGTCAAGTGTGGGCCTTTATGTCTTATGCACAGAGTCAGCTGGTGGAGCTCCAGCTGATGTAGTGGAGGCTACAGTTCAGCAGGAGAATGCAGAGGTGAGGCAGTCTTGTCCTTGGCTGTTACATATCTCTTAGGTTATCAGTCTTGCTTTTAATCGCAAGCATCTCTACAGTGTCAAGGAGATCCACATTAAGTAGTCCTGGGACATTCAAAAGTAGGTTCTACTTTGTTGTAACAGCTCTGCGATGCCCCCCCCACACCTTATTTCAGACACTCAGTTTTGAGTGACTGTTTGATTTAGAACGGCTGTGTTTACTTTGCAGTCTGATATTTAACTGTAATATGGGCTTTCTGCTGGAGAAGTTTGTATCACTTGGAGGTGTAATGACATAGACATTTGGGTCATCAGTTCATTTCAGCCCCGGCCTTGTCTCCTGCTGCCTCGCCTGTTCCTCCAGCTGAGCCTGTGGAGGAGGAGGGGGAGGGGGAGTGCTGCCCCATCTGCTTTGAGCCCTGGACAACATCTGGCGAACACCGCCTGGCGGCCCTACGCTGCGGCCACCTGTTTGGCTACACCTGCATTAATCGTTGGCTACGAGGAGAAGGAGCCAAATGTCCGCAGGTTAGTAGTCTGACAAGGCTACAAGGACACATCTGCACTGTCCAGTCGCACAGTCATTCACATACAAACACACAGTTTGTCAATAAGTCTGTGTCTCAGACCACGTTTGATGGGTCTCTTTGTCTCCACAGTGCAACAAAAAATCCAAACGTACAGATATAGTGCTGCTGTATGCTCGGAAGCTTCGCGCTGTAGACAACACGGAGCAGGAAACACTAAAGAGGTGCAAATATCTTCTACATTTGAGACTCTCAGGACTTTTTTATGGATACATTTGTTCATAGTTTGGTTCTGTGTGTGTGTGTGTGTGTGTGTGTGTGTGTGTGTGTGTGTGTGTGTGTGTGTGTGTGTGTGTGTGTGTGTGTGTGTGTGTGTGTTTATGTGTTTATGTTGGGGGGCGGGGTGGATGGGGGGTTGCTGGCTTAGATCCTTGGAACAGGAGCAGTCCCTGCGCAGGAAGGCTGAGCTGGAGTGTGCCCAGTGTCGGCTGAAGCTGCAGGTTGCAAACGAGGAGTGCAACAAACTACGCAAAGAGTTAAAGGCATGTTGCACTCTTGCTGCCTCACCCTATACCTGTACATCCCAGTACACTCACCCAAGTGTACCCTCATACCCTCATTGGTCACATGATGAAGGCCCCAGACAAATATGGCTCAACTCATTGCTCTCCTCATTGAATGCTCAACTCAATGTTCTGCCATTTTCTGTCAGGAGCTGAGGAAGTTGAAAACCCAGGTTGCACTGGGGTTAAGTCAGTCCCAGAGCGCCTCAGCGTCTGCTAACGGCCACTACGTCTTCTCCACGGGGGTGCTGGTGTCCCAGGCGGGTGGCAGCAGGGTGATTGCCTTCTGTGAACCCCTGGGCTGCCTGCTGGCATCCCAACCCTCCGCCCACTCCTCACTCATTCCCGGTGAGACTGCCCACTCCCTATTTGAACTAATTAAAACCACATTTTAATGATAAATTATATAGTTAATTTTAACTAAGGAAAATCACTAAACTACTACTGTATGTACTTTTGGAAAGCAGATAAAATTTGCATTTTTAAAATCTCGGTCTAAGAATCAATGGGCACCATTCACCAACCATTCTTATAAAGAAATTTCTTCTTAAAACCCATTTAGGTCGTTTTTAAGAAAATTTGTATTCATCTATGCAGGTTTTTAAATGGGACCTTAAGAACAAATGTATGTATTGGTGTTGGTGATTGGTGTTGGAGGCCCAGTGTGTTTTCTTATTTGTTTGACTCACAATGGGTTATTTCATGCCAATTCAACCAGGGCCCACATACTGTAAATTAATTTTTTTAAATGTAAGATTAATACTTTACAGATGGGTTTACAGGGGCAGGAAAGTGTCAATTTTGCTCAGTTTTTTTTTTTTTTTTTGGTCGAAGTTTTAGGCCCATAGCTTAAGAACCAAACCATCTAGGAGGCTCAATTTTTGCATGCTGGTACATAATATAGGAATAGTATGTAGCGAAATCGTCATGTTGGGTTTTGATCTTACAGGCTACAGGCTGCATGATGGGAAACACAGTCACTCATTTTGGGTTGTTGCTAATATCTGTAACTAACAACATTCTCATTGCACTTAAATCATGCTCCTCTCATATAGCAGTCAGAAACTGAGTAACCTGTCCTTTAGCCAGCCCACCTTTCTCTGTCCTTAAAAATTATTGCAAGCAGAAAACTTAGGCTAATGAAAGGAAACAGCGAATTTTAACAGGTGATGGCAGTTCTGTTCATGTAGCCTACATTTTAAAAAAGTTCCTAGCTAAGTGTCAATCATTTGGTTAATTTTTGCTACCGTCAGTCACACTACAGAAGATGCACCCTATACAACAGCCCAAGGCTGTTTAACAACAGATTAGATGGCCAAGCCTTTTCTAATGTATAAAAACTAGGGCTGTGCACCATCACCAGTGTGCCAGTGAGAATCCCTCAGCGGCACATGCATCAGGGGTTGCCATCCTCTGACTTAGGCCTTCAGAAGACATTGGTACCCAACACAGGCTCTTGATTTTTTTCTTTATTGACATAAGTAGAAATGCTCTCACAAAAAGCAATAAACAGAAAGGAACTCTATCAGTCTTTGAACAGCAGACCTCAGAACTTTGAAAAATCATTCTGAATGTCACACTTTTTGGAAATGTCCAGAGTTTTTTTTTTTTATATATATTTTTTTTTACATTAATATACTTGATGTATTTCACACAGTGTCTCTTGGCTAACACAGATACACCTGGTCATTTTTTCCAAAATGTTTTGAGACCTAAGTGCATGGGCCCTGGTTGAATTGACCCGGAATGACCCCAATAGAGTGGCTTGTGGAATGTATGGAATGTAGCTCTTCCATTGTTCACAGCCTTAGACAGCCTTAGCCCTTGGAGAAAATGTAGGAGTTTTGCTTTGGCCAGGTGTGGCATCCCTGATAAGACTGCACAGTGTAGTGCAGTGACTCCACTGGAGCGTCAGGTCGTCTCTCGGGGTGTCCCTGTGCTGATGTGTTGGACTGGTGCCCAAGTTTGTTGTAGTGGGTGTTGGCTGGGAGCCAGTGCTGCTGCTGGCTCAGTGGAGCTTGTTTGTGTAAAGGCTTCATGTTGTTATTTATTTCCCAGGGGCCTAAGGCATCACCGGCATGATGTTTTTTATCATGTCATGCAATCATTGTGAAGCACTGTGATATCTGGGGCGATGGCTCTTGTGGACTGTGCCATAATTTTTTATTTTTTTTAAGGTTGCATTTACTCTGAAAACTCTTTCAAAGTGCCACTGTGCCATGTTTGTTTCATATCAGTCTTTGTTCTCCATGCAAACCAGGTCTACTAGGGAGAGTACAGCGAGAATTACCTTAGCAGTGAGAACCAAGCTAACAACATTAGGCTTTAGATATTTGAACAATGGAAGTGGAGACTTAGCTGCCATGTGTTAAAGAAAATAGTTTTTGCACACAACACATTTTGAGAGTGTGTGTGGTGGACTCCTACAGCTGAGCAGTTCAGCACAATCTCCTTTCAGCCAGTAGAGGTCCTACTAGGACTGCTGCAATTATATGTTTTACATCAGCGGGACCGGATAGTGGGAAAAGCTTTCCTTTACCTCACACTTACCTCCCAATGCCCCATATACCTGAGTGCTCACTGTGTGCTTCTTCCACCAGGCTTCGGGGTGAAGAAGGTCAGCACGACCACCATGAAGGCCTGCCAGTACATCCCAATCCACATCAAGCCCATCCGAGGCCTGGCCTTCAGCCGCCAGCAGGACAGCCTGCTGCTCTCTGGCGCTCTGGACAACACCATCAAGCTAACCAGGTCAGACCTGCAGATCTCACAATAACCCTTAACCATGGATGTATGTTAGATGCATGATGATGTAATGTGAAAATGAACCTACAGTGGCCTATTATCTTAGCTCTGGCAATTCTGCAGGTTTTGCCAACTAGTAACTTACAATCTTGGAAATGCATAGTTTTGATCACAGAAAGAGACAATACATGTTGCTTGTAAAGTACTAGACAATGCCTGAGGCATTTGAACGGCACTTTAAATGGTTGACAGCTGGTATTGGACTTCTGTGTTTCTTTAATTGTAGCTTGTTGACAAACACCGTGGTCCAGACCTACAACACTGGCGTGCCAGTGTGGAGCTGCTGTTGGTGCCATGACAACAACAACTACGTGTACGCAGGCCTCACTAATGGCACAGTGCGGGTGTATGACTTGCGGGACACCAGCACACACGTGCATGAGCTGCTGCCGTTGGGTTCCAGGTCAGGGGCACTGCATCTTTAACCCCTACATACACACTAAAACAATAGGAAATCACTTTATAATACTCGTCAAGATTTTGCTGACTAATTCTCAATAACTTTTCGATTCATCTCAGTCACATGGCAACGGGGATTGAGATGCTTTGAGATGCCTTATTTATTTGTATGCCCACATCTCTCCTCTCCTCTCCACAGGTGTCCAGTGGCATCTCTAACATATCTGCCCCGTGCAGCCTCCAGTGCGTTCCCAATGGGTGGCCTGTTGGCGGGTTCCCTTGAGGGTGGCTGCTTTTGGGAGCTGCTGGAGGGCACCAGCTACCAGCCCCACGTTCTGCCCATGGAAGCAGGCAACTGCACAGACATCCAGGTGGAGCCCGAGAGCCGCCACTGCCTGGTGACATACAGGCCGGGTGAGTGGAGTGGAGTGGAATGTAGTATGGTGGCGATGCCCAGATTGGTCTCTGTGCTGCAGCTGCACACAGGCAGCAGATTCCCTTCCTACTTACTCATTCACTCCATCTGGGGCCCTGCTTTGTTGTTTGGCTTTAATGCAGTTCAGGAAGAACTCTTGTTAGGTCTGAGTTTGCTGTGTCAGGCTCCGTTTGTAAACTGGAACAACTGGGATTTAAACCATCACATTTTGGAACAGTGGAACAATTAGGATTTAAACTATCACATTTTCTGGCTTTTGCATGCTAGAACATTCCTTGGCCACTGCTTTTGATTTGACCTTGTTGTGCAATTTATTTAGACCAGACTGAAACGCTGGCATGGTTTATCACTCATGTCTTCAGCATTCCCACACTGTTCAGGTGCCCAGGATGTTGCATGAAAATTTTAAGTTGAAAAGTTAAAGAAGATGAGCTTTATACAATACAGATACAGGATACATGTTATGCACACAGAGGTCCATCGATTTTTATGCTGCTGAATAACTGCACTGAATGCTAACTGTGTTTGTTTATGTTGTAGGGCGTGCTAACCCATCCCTGCGCTGTGTCCTCATGGAGATGAACCGCATGGGTCAGGCATGTTCCTGTTTCCCAGTGCAGACCTTCACCGCTGGAGCCTCCTCCAAGATGCTCACCAAAAACTCTATCTTCAAGAACCCAGGCAACGACAGCTCGATGCTGGTGTGCGCAGGGGATGAGGCCTCGCAATCAACCATGGTTAGACACTTTCTGTCACCGAGAAGGAGCAGTTTGGTTTTTAAATGCAGTTTTCTTGTAGTCATCACGTTATTGTTTTGCCAAGTTTGTCATATCAAGACAATATACTCTATATATGCTAGATCTAGAGTACAACACTGGAACAGATACTACTTCACTTTGAAATACAATTGTGCTATTGTCTTTGCTTTTAATTTGCTCATAGCTCATATAGTATTTTTCACCTTGCCACTGATTCAAAACCACTAAGTGAATATGTAAGTACTAAGTAGTACCAGTCATAGTGATTTGATGGCTGCAGGAGTCATCTTTTTTCCTCCTCTGAAGGTATGGGATGCTGGCAGTGGAGCTCTGCTGCAGAAACTCCCCGCTGACCTCCCTGTCCTGGACATCTGCCCGTTCCAGGTGAACCATGGCCACTACCTTGCTTCACTGACAGAAAAGATGGTCAAGATCTATAAGTGGGAATGAGAACAGCAGGTAGCAACTAGAGGGTTAAGTTGTTGTATTTTATAGAATAATGCTTTATTTTGTATGCACAATTATGGCATATTGTCAAGAGATTTTACATGTGTTTATTCATACCAAATAAAAAAAGTCTGTATATATATGTATATTTTTGGTTTCTAAAATAAATGTTGTATAATATAATGGCTCTGAATGTTTTGAATTGGACTTGAGACAAACCATAACTAGAAACTGTTCATAATGGCTTAAAATACCAGTCAGAAAAAAACTGGCTAAATTGGCACCCACACAACACACAATATCCAAATTCTGCCCCTTTTCACTCTCAGTTGAAAAAATTGTTGGACCTATGAATCATCAGAGAGTGGCAGATCAAATGTTATATATATCCAGGGATGCTGCTGTTGTAAACTTAGTTTTAATGTGTCTGTAGTGTGGGATGGCAGACAATCTGAACAAAATGCAATACTTGGAAAGAATTGTAATTAATCTGTAATTAGATTGCATCATGCAAATCCTCTGCAAACATCCTGGCTACAAACAAATAATCCAGCATAAAGTGACAGATTAGTATCTCTGTTGTAACGTAGCCAAAAACCACGTCTTGATTTTCCATTTATCCACTCTGAGTCACACGCTAGTTTGCGGTTTGCTGC
Organism: Tenualosa ilisha; assembly: GCA_015244755.2. Lineage (NCBI taxonomy): Eukaryota > Metazoa > Chordata > Actinopteri > Clupeiformes > Clupeidae > Tenualosa > Tenualosa ilisha. The sequence goes on from PYXC01002821.1 coordinate 4,860,802, forward strand.
GCCTTGCTCAGCGGTGATTGTTGTCTATAACTCGGCTGTCTCCGAGAATTTCGCAAAGATCAACAATATTTTGTAGAACGATAAATGACTTATACTAACTGTGCTGTCATAACTCAATATAGTCTGCTAGATGGGACGTGTCTATCCAAGAAAACAGGAGTAACCTTTACAACATGCACTATGCTTTCTTTCTATAAATAAAAGTTGCGCTGTGTGGGAACATATGTGCGCACAATTTACAGGCGATAGAAGTGTATGATTACTGCGGAAATGATTATAGAATTTATTATTGGATATTTACAGTGATAAAACAAACAAACTGGCACGCAAATAAAGGTCTCCACATTTGTTGTTTGGTGAAGTTTTGATACTGTGACGTGCTTGCAAATCGTCGGCATCTGTGATGTAAAACTTCTTGCTCCCAAAGAAATGTTTATTTTCTTTCAATGGAATCCCGATATTTTTACTTCTAAGTTACTGACTGTACGATACAACATGTCAAATTATGACTGGAAATGCAAATTTACAACAAAATAGTCTATGCAACACCTTCGGAGAGGTTATCCAGCGTACGCACATCTATGCGCATGGCAACGCACACGCACAGAGGGAAAAAAAGAAAAGAAACCTAGCTAGCTAGCCACCTCTCCACAATCGCCACCGCGTCGCCAGCTAATTGCTGAAGATGGCGGCTTGCAGACGTGTTCATTCTCTCCTGCTTTTTTTATCCTTATGTATATGTGTGTACTTCGTTCAAGCAGGAAAAACACAGGCTGGTGCTAACGGGAATGTCGATAATATTGGAAGCCCACAGAATCAAGGCGCTTTACCCGCCGCAGCGAATGCAGCTCCCGGGGCTGTGGCAGCGCAGCCCCGTCGCTCCACCGGTTGGAAGCTGGCTGAAGAGGAGGCCTGTCGGGAAGATCTGTTACGGCTTTGTCCGAATAAACACTCGTGGTCAAACAACTTAGCCGTGCTGGAATGTCTTCAGGATCATAAGGAGGTAAGAAGAATAGAGAATGTTTCCGTAAAACGTGAAGCTCAGTGTAAGTAGCTGCTGCATAGCTTGCTAACCTAGCTAGTTGGCTAGATGTAGGTTGTCAATTGATTGTGGGTCAGCGGATCACATCTGGGCTAGACATCCTGGGCTTGATGTCGTTGGCAGTTGCAGTTGTTTGATTGTTAGCCTGCTAATGCTATTGGACAATTTGGGTGAAATTTGTCAGCATCTAGCAGGCACGGTGGCTTATTTATATGGTTCTACGTTAGCCCGTGCGCGTAAACAAACCTTTCGAGATAAAAGCGCTAACACCATTTACTTGGAAATGAGGTAAAAAGAAAGCTATTGCTTCACTTCAAATCCCTAGCTACAACAACTGTGATATCCTCATCTTTAGGTCCTGTCTGAACTATAACACCCACGTCAATTATGGCACTGTCCAGTCCAAGAAGTTCTGTACGCTTAGTGATTAGCATGGCAGTGCACATGTCCCATTGATTGGATAAATGATTTCAGCTGCTAACTTATCACCAGCCGACACAGTTTGTCTTCATCGGCCGGTTTGCCAGCTCCTTTAACTTTGGTTATGTGTCTCTGAGTGACGTGTACCTATTTGCCTGTTATCTTGGTGACGCCTCAGCATGAAGTTTGCAGAAACGTAGCGTAGTGCTGCAGTTGGTCATCATTTTGCACACCAGAGTGACTTGCAAACAACCCAATCTTTACATGGGATTATGTCTATGTGATCATGTCTATATTTTGTGGAACACTAGTAACACGTAAAAAACACGAATAGGAGTGTGCGTGTCGTATAGTAAGCAGTACAGTCTGTAATCACTCATCTCCTCCTGGAAAATCATTCTAAACAAGGGTGTCAGTGTTGAGCCATTTTTTATCCATGTTCAGTGTCTCCATCTGTCACCATTACAGTTGACTAGTGGGAGATTCCTTTGGCTGCTGGAGAAGATTGTCTCTGTTGCCAAGCATATGGCAGCACACCTCAATATGGGTAGTCCGTTTTTATAGGCCAGACACATCAGAGTGGTGATGGGAGAAACAGCACTTTCCTCAGTGTGGTCAGGCTCAATCAGGATGGTGTCCTGTCATTGGATCATACTCTGTTCTCGCTCTCCAGACTTAATCCAACCAGTTCAAGAGGTGGGGCATATTGTTAATCAGAGTGGATCCATGGAGTGTGGAGATGTTTCTGAAGCAAAGAAAGCTCCAAGTATTGCCATCCAAGTTTTTTTTTTTTTTTTTTCTGAACAATACTAGGCCCAAGCTTCAAGGTCTGAACACACTAGTTATGAGACACATTCCTCAGAAGGACGAAGGACGGATCTTCATATCCGTCCCTCAGATATTTCATTCTGCAATTAGGCCTCCAAAGATCAGCAGTAGAGTTGTGCTGGACCCTACTTGCCCTTGGGTCAAGTCACCAAGCATCCCATTCACAGAGGCACTCTGAGAGACTCCCCCACACTGCCCTCACTCCCCATCTCTGACAGGAGTTAGACTATTTGTCAGAGCTGTCTTCCCCAATCTCAGGGCACAGTGCCTATTCTATAATAAGGCCTGTGGGCAAAGTGAAGGCATGCAGCCGTGGTAGCGTGCAATGCCAGCACCAGCCTCTTTCTCTGGCCCAGTCGTCTGATGTGGCTTGGCTGTGGGGCTCCTGATCATGGGTGTTGTGTTTCGCCCTGTCCTTCCCTCCCTGCTGTTAGAGCTTCATATCTGGCTTTGTGGTCCAAGGAAAAGTCTTTCACTGCTTCCTTTTCAGAAGCTAAATTTGTGCCAGGCCCAACTTGACCTAACTTGAGAGTGACGCTCGCTTTATAAAAGAATGACAGAAAACAGCATTGCACACTCTTTATTTGTAATGCTTAGACTAACCATTCAAGTGACAGCCTGCTTTGTGGCCATCTTTTAATGTCTTGTGACTCCTTGCACGGTTGGATGTCTGTGGGAAACAGGCAGTGGCTATACAATGAATGCTGACTATTCCTTTGCTCAGACGACTTCGAGAGCTGCCACAGGAGGAGTTTAAAAGGCTTTGCAGCAGAACGAGGTCACAGCAGGTTGTGCTGTCAGATTGATTGGATTTGAGAGCTTGTTTTTAGACCATCGCTGTACTCATCAAGGTTTCTCTTTGTGAATCAAAAACGCTCTGACTCTGTTAGGTCATGTCATTCCTATTATTCTTTGGCTAACACAGCACTGCGCACAGGTGAGGTTGTACCAGGCAATAGGCCAGGCTTAGCTGCTGCCTTCTGTCCAAGCATTATAGCATTAGTTCAAAAACAGTTTGCTACAGGTGAGGTTGAGGATCTATGCTGCATATGGGATCCTTGCAAAAAAAAACAATAGCCAGATGCTTGTATTTTACCTTTACTGTTTTTTTAGAGTATCATACCAAGGAGGGTAAGTCTGAGTCTATTTTTGAAAAGGATGCAGTCTTGTCTGTAGAATAGACAATTACATTGATATCGATAATTCCTTGAGGATGTGTGTGACAGTGACCGTGTGAAGGCTAATTCATGTAGGCCTGCTGTGTGCTGTTTATCTCTGGTTTTCCACATTAATAGTTGTAGCACATAGTTGAAATAAGATAGATGTGTGCACTGAAAGCAAATGAGATTCTGAAGGATGAGAATAACTTAGATCTTGGCTGCTTTGGCTAAAGGAAATGAGCCCTGTGGATTTTGTGGAAGAGATTTGAGCAGATTCTCCCAGCTCTCAGAGGCTGGGCCTGGGCTTTGGGCTCACAGGCACCCCGGGATTTGGCATCTGCCACTCTGGAGGCTGCAGCGTGTGGGCCGGATGTACTCAGTTAGCTCCCTCTGAGCCCCTCCACTTCGTAATCCACACGTCCCACAATCTTCTAGGCCTTTAGGAAGACATGCTGTGCAGCCCCCTCCCATCCCACCTTCAATCATTCCTAATGTAATCCTCATCCAGGTGAACCAACTGGACCAGTTTTGCAGTTCTCTGTTGCCTGTCTGCCTGCCTGCCACTTGGCCTCTTCTTTTTGGAAGAAATTCTAGTCAAGTGGGAGGTGTGGGTTAAGATCCAGAGTTAGGCTTGGTGTACATAAGACATTTCCCAAATAGTTTAATGCCACTGGGAAAGAGTGTGCCCCTGTTCAACCTTCCAAGACTGTGTGTCACAGAGTTGTGAAGACAGTCATGTAGCACGTCAAGACTGATTGAGTGTTTCTAATTGAGTGATTGAGTGTTGGGCGATTCTAAGTTGATTTAGGAAGATGCCTGAAACTGGTTTGGTGAGTATGGCTGATATTGTTTGGCGTGTATTTGCCAACAGAGCAGATGGTACATGTGGGAATGATGCAGGAGAGCAGGAAGAGTTATCCCTTATGAAGATCTTATGGAGAAAAGTGCCACAAATAAAGCCAGAAGTAGCTTGTATGATACTACATGCACACTACTTTTTTTCTGAAGTCTTTTATGTCCTGCACTTGACCCCATACTTGCACCCCCCTTGCTCCAGACTCTTCCTCCACTTCCTGCCCGTATTTACTCTGGCGTCAGTTCAGTGCAAGTCGGCGCCTTTAGGAAGTTTGTAGAAGAGCAACATTGTGTTTATTTGTGCAGTGGCTAATAGATGTTGGCTTCAGTTGGATCATGCGAGTGAATATAATGGCCTGTTTTTTTTTTTAAATAGGCTGAGTATTTGAATATTAGACCTTACTTAAGCCCCAGTTTGGAGGCAGAAACTGCTGGGTCAGTGAAGTAGATGCATCAGTTAATGCAGAACTGATTGCTTTCTGTTTTCAGCAATGACATACCCCTTTGTTCCTTGCTCTGCAGTGAATGGCAGAAGGTCAAAGGGGTTATTGTGATATTTGATAACTGGCTGGTTAATGCATTGATGCTTGTTTACTAGTGATGGTTGATTTGAAGAGTGGCTGGCCCTAAGGGTGTGTATTGGTGCAGCAGCTGTCCCTATTGAAGGAGACTGTGTGTGTGTCTGTGTCTGTGTCTGTGTGTATGTCTTATGTAAAAGCTAACGGCATATGTGAGAGTGTGTGGTGACTCACTGTCAGAGCTGTGTTTAATCGGTTGACGAAATGCACTGAATGGAGATTTGTGGCACTAAAAGTGTGAGTGAAACCATCAGTCAGACAGACAGTGGTGTCTGGAAATGGCCTTGAAGTGTGTCTTGGGCCTGTTTCCTTGCAGAAACAAAGAAGATGTATTATTTGGTTTGTTGTTGTATTCATCAGGGCTCCTATGGTGGTTAGATGCTGATGTGGTTTGGCATTACAGACAATTTGCTTTTGAATTAGGAAAGGATCCCTACATATTGAATCTATCCAGTCAGTTTCCCAGGAGCCTGTGGACCTTAAAGAGCCATGTGACTAAGGACCACAGCCCAGATGACCTTCAGGCACTCTCTCAAGCAGTACCTTTACCTATCTGGGTTACCTAATTCTCATCCAGTCAGCCCTACTGCTGCTGCTGCCATCCCTGGGCCTCTCCTGGAGAAAGAGAACCTATCATCTGTTTGGATGGTAGACATGAATCAGGCATCAGCTTTTCTTTGCTGACCAGATGGAACATAAAATCCATGTAGCTCTTATCCCCTCAAGACTTGGTTCTTTCAAGTCTGGATGGCCCCTTTATAACCCGGAGTGTGTACAAGTGTGGAAAGAAGCCTTAACCTTACCTGTATCTCTGGCTCTTGCTTTTCTCCAAAATGGAGCTTTGCACTGTCGGCCAGCACATGGTTAACACCAGGACAGGGCCTATCCGCCCTCATAGTGGATGTAGACTGTTGCTATGGTGCCGATGTCCTGAAAGTTGCCGAAAAACGGTACCCCCAGGAAGGAAGCTGTCTGGTCAACACTGGCCAAGGCACTGATGTTTTCACTTTCACACATACAAAGACAGGGCAGCAGTTTGTCATGTTGATTTTAGTGCATGTCTTGTAGCTTACCTGTGCTTTTTTTGTGTGTCCTTGCCTGACGCCTGACCGTCAATAGGTTATGCTTTTTTGAGTGTGTTTGAGTGAGAGGAGAATAGCACCTGTCAAAGGCAGTGTGGGCCTCAACTGTGACCGCTGCCCTGAAGGAAGGAAGAAATGCGTTCAGACATGTTGTATAATCAGCCCCCAACACCAGAACTGTCTCAGCTCTTTATCGCTACACCCAGGCTGATTAGTGTATCCCATAGCACCAGTAGGCATCTTAAGGACAAAAAGACTGTCTATCTGTGTATGTGTGTACATTTGTGCACTAGTGTGAGCATGTGTTTGTCAGTCAGAGGTTTGACTGTTTAAGAATAGCCTTTGCAACTCATGGGAAGCAGCCTCCGGCATAAAGAAAGATGTGTGGTTTTGTGTCTCACTTTGCCCTCTCTCACTCTTTTTTTTTTTGTTCCCTCTCTCTCTTTCTCTCTCCAATTCCCTACAGGATACAGAGCTCTCTCCCGACTGCAATCATGTAAGTCATTCTGCGCTCAGCAAAGTCTCTTTAATGGCTTCTGTCTTTTCTAGTGTGTTAGATAGTAGTTCAACTCTCTCCTCTCTGAATGAGTGAAGTGAAGGAAAATGCCCATCTACCTTAGTGCCATCTAGCCTGGATGACCCCCTGTGATCATAGTTCTTTTTCATTTTACTGAGATACCATTCTGCCAGTGTTTTACCTGGCCACCAATTTGACAATTGATATTGACAGTTGTTAGTTTTGAATTAGAAATTGACCAGTGAGAAACAGCTTTAGTACCACCAGAAAATGTATGTTGGAAGAAAGAGTACATTTATACAGTTAGGAATTCCGGATCAGTGAGAGTGGTTAGGCTGGACCTAGTCTTTGCCTATTTGGGTGTGGCCACATTCTATTTACCAAGAGCCATTGGTAGCAACTCAAAATGTGAAATACATCCAGAACACACCACCATAGCTCAGAATCTCAGAGGCAAGCTTACAGAGTGTCTACACCCCACCATCCCTCATCAAGCTTCCCATCTGCTGTCTAGCTGCAGGAGGCTAAATCAATATTGTACAGGAAGTGAAGCTGTCCTACCCATATTCCGATTAAATAACATCTGGCAGGTGTTGTTGATTACATGTAATATGATTACTTCCTCCACTCAAGTGATGCAGTTGCTCAGCTTACCATAGCGCGCGGATGTCTGTAAGCGAGGCCGCACCACAAGCATCTGTGACAGCATGATGTCTAAGCAGCTTTTGGCTCCCTCTCTTTATGGAAGTCTGTTTGTCTACCAGCTTGCTTCCTTACACTGATTGTGCTGGCTAACTGAAGTCTTGGAAGAGAGTGTATTTCTGATGTGTCACAATCATCTTGCAGTTGCTATGGAACTACAAGCTAAACTTGACAACCGACCCCAAGTTCGAGTCTGTGGCAATGGAGGTGTGCAAGAGCACCATCAGTGAAGTGAGTGACCATTTGCTAAAAATGTGTTCAATAATTCAAGTGTGTCTGTTGTGTTTTTGTATTAAAATCTCTAGGAGTAACTTCATACTGTATATTCTCTTGACACCATCTTGTTCAGATTAAGGAATGTGCTCAAGAGGAGAAGGGGAAGGGCTACCTTGTGTCCTGTTTAGTAGATCACCGTGGCAACATCAGTGAGCACCACTGCAGTCAGTACATCACTAAGATGACCACTATCATCTTCAGTGATTACCGGCTCATCTGCGGCTTCATGGACAAATGTCGTGAAGACATCAACACGTTGCACTGTGGGAGCATCAATACAGGAGAGAAGGTGAGTCTTCTCCTGCTTTCTTTCCTGGGTCTTGCAGTCTCCTTCTTGCTGTCTTTAGGAACAGCAGATTCACCACAGGCTCTCTGATCAATCTGATTATATACCATACAGCTTGTGTCTTTGATCTATTTAAAATTGCGTTCTGCTTGGCTCAGTACTTGGTCCTAGCTGCTTGTTTTTTAAATGTACACAAATACTGGTGAATAGACTTTAATCACACACTGATTGTTGTCCCCCATCTCTATCTCTCTGGCAGGATGTGCATTCTCAGGGTGAGGTGATTGCCTGTCTGGAGAAAGGGCTGGTGACTGAGGCCGAGCAGCAGGCGGGGCAACAGTTGGGACCCACGGGCATCAAGGACGAATGCAAGAAGGCCATCATGCGAGTGGCCGAGCTCTCGTCAGACGACTTTCACCTGGATCGGCATCTCTACTTCGCCTGCCGTGATGACCGTGAACGCTTCTGTGAAAATGTAGGGTAGCCTTTTCAGCACCGGCCTTTGTTTAGGTGCTCATGAGGTGGTGGTGTAAATCTAGTGGCCACTGTGAGAACTGTTTGTTTGATGGAGAAAGAGGTGGTTTGGCTGGTATGAAAGTACTGAAATGAAAATGTATGTCAAATGTTTTTTCGTATGTAGTCCATGTCCTTATGTTTTATCTAGGGCTGAATCAACTGTTAGATCTCTTTCCACCTATGACGTATTTTGTTCCACATTTCGTTCCACACATTTCATTCTCTGTACTCTCGTGTACTGGCCCTGGGTCTATCCTTTGACTAACTTTAGAGATAAGGTGGAATATCATGTCTGTGCTTCCTGCACTGTCTGGGTACTAGATTGCCAGACTGGCACTAATCAGGGTCAGCCAGGCTCTCTGGCTGCCATGCACTGAGTGCTATAGGAGCTGCCTATCCTAACATCAAGATCATCGCTGAATGTTTAGCTGATGAGTTTTTCAGAGCCAATAAGCATTCCTCCCATTCCAACGCCATCCTCTGTCAATCTGGAGCTTCTGTATAGTAAAAGCAAAGATCATTGACTACTGACTAAGATAAACATAATATTGTTACAAACGTGAATAGTTCCAGTCTGCATAAGTGGTAGAGTCACATAACATCACAATATAAACTTTTCGATGATCTTCTGTATCAGCGTATGAGGGCTTGACTCTGGTCCCACCCCCCTTTGCGCCTCTTGCTCCACTTTTACCCTCCCTGGTAAAAGTCAGGCTATTTTAAAGCATGCAGTCTTTCGTTTGACGCGCATCATTGTAAATAAACTCTGGTTCAGATTTTTTTGACATTGCCTGTCTGGGTCTTCCCTCATCTGTAGTATCAAAATTTACTATCAGCATGGAGTAAGAAGGGCAGAGACAGTATTTGTGAGTGCACTGAGTACACTGAAGCAAAGTCAGAGCAACATTGTGTGGCAAACATATTCTGAAACTGTAGCGCCAGTGTTCATTTATGCAGGGGCGCTGGGGTTTGGCACGTAATCCCTGAATTACAGTTTATGCCCACACAAGTAAACATACTGCAAGTAATCCAGATTTCACCTACTTTAGCACAGTTAATATTATAATGAATGTATTAATTCTGGAACTGAAATGGGAACGCTTTGATAGTGGTGTCAGCACATCTTCTGTTTTTTTCCAGACTGCTGCAGGAGAAGGGCGTGTCTACAAGTGTCTCTTCAACCACAAATTTGAGGATGGCATGTCAGAAAAGGTAACACTGCTGAAATTTCACCCCCTGAGATTTACACTGTTGCAAGAACTGTGTTATGAAATGAACCCAAGACTGCTTTTCTTGCTGTATAATAAATTATTTTAATTTCTTGCGTTTAAAGTTACAGTACCTATGATAAAGTGTAATTGCACTCATTGTCAGAGTGTGCACAGGGAGTATAGTATAGTACTTCGCACTAAACATGCTCGCACACAGCAAAGAGCAGGAGATATGAAGTGCAGTGCAGTGATATGAAGAGACTCCATGGAAAAAATATTTAACAGGGATGAAAAGAAAGGTGGAGAGGGACGGAGGTAATGAGACAAACGAAAGTCACCCGAAAGCTAAGATGAGGAATATGACGAAGGGTATGTAGCACTTGGCTTCACTGTGACTACGGTGCAGAGGTATACTTCTAACAATTTTATAGACAAATAATACTATTTATAGTCGCAGTGGAGAGTGGGAGGCGCGAAATGTTTTCTTTTTCCTAGGGGGGGCGTAACAGAAAATAACTGAGAGGCCCTGTAGTAAAGGATGGTATCTTTGCCTTTATGAAGGTATGAAGACATTTTTTGGTTGTTTGGATAAAGAAATGGGATCACTCAGCCAAGGCCATGGTTTCCCATTGTTAGTCACCTATTTTCCATGTCCATGTAAATGATTATGATTGGAGGAATACATAGATAATCTATGAAGGCTAGATGCACCTCATGAGTTTTCACCAAGGGTTTATCGGGAGTTGTGCCCCCTAAGAATTGATCTGATCCTGGGCTCTCTGCCCTGCTCTGTGCACTGACCAGATAGAGCATTAAAAGAGCTAAGGGTCCACTGCAGATTCATGGTTCATTGCAGGAGCCTCTAATCTATGGGCAAAGAGCCACTGTTGTGGCTTTTCCACATCTGACCTTGTAAGAACCACGCTGATAAAAACACGGCAATGTGAATAATGAAGTCTTTAAAATGTGTACAGTCAAGGTCAGAATTTTTAATGAATTAATTCAAAATCTCTGCTAATTTTGATTAATATTCTATGAAATGGAAACCCGTGGCTGAGTTTGCCCTGTCTGTATGTGCATCTCTTTTGTCTCCTAAGGGACAGGAGTGGTTCTGGCAGATGAGATTGGAGTTGGTTATGAAAGACATCGTTGAGCTTTGTGTTTTTTTTGTGGTTGCAGTGCCGGGATGCCCTGTCCACACGTCAGAAGCTGATCGCTCAGGACTACAAGGTCAGCTACTCGCTGGCCAAGGCGTGTCGTGCCGACCTGCGCAAGAACCGCTGTAACCAAGACACCAACATGCCCCGCGCCCGCGAAGCCAAGCTCTCCTACCTGCTCCTGTGCCTCGAGTCGGTTCTCCACAGAGGTGTGTTATGTGTCCTCAGAAGCTCTTCAAAGCTCTGCATTCTGCTTTGATGTCTGTATTCTGGATTTTTCTTTCAACGCGGAGTCTCTGTTTGTTTTTCCTTGCTAACCCAACACACCCCGCCACACACACACCCACACACACTTCCTCTCTTGTCCAACCCTAGGCCGGCCTGTGAGCGGGGACTGTCAAGGGGAGATGCTGGACTACCGGCGGATGCTGATGGAGGATTACTCTCTGAGCCCCGAGATCGTGCTCCACTGCCGGGGCGAGATTGACTCGCACTGCGGCCTCCACCACAAGGGCCGCACGCTGCACTGTCTCATGAGGGTGATGCGTGGGGACAAGGGCCCGGTGGACAGCCTCTGCCAGAAGGCTGTGAGTGTACACACACCCATACACACACACACACAGATCTGTGGCCATGTTAAGGAATACTCTACACACAGTTTCAGCTTTAGCTGGCGAGCAAGTGCAGCGCGAGTTGAGTTCCAGTAACCCATGAAGAAATGGCTCTGAGCAAAGGTGGCACGGTGTCGTCAAATTAATGCAAGCACACGCACCGCTCTGAGCCTGCTCAAGGTCGACCGTAACGAGGAGCATTTCACACATACTTAAACACCATCGACCGAGACGATCAGTGCTCTTATATTTTAAGGCCCTTTCAACCAATCCAGTTCAGAGTTTTGCCACAGTTTTACCGATGTCAGAATATCATCTGTCATGGGATAATGGCACTGTTAACATGAAATAAATGACACCGTCTTGACAGCTAGTGTTCTTGTGACGAAGGTCTGTTCTTTGTTTAACACGCAAGGTTCATGGAATGACTGCATGAAAGGTCTCTTTAGACCTTGAGGGCAGGCACCTGGTGTACCATGAGCTAAATAAGTGAGCAAGGAAGGGAAAGGAAAGAAAGTTTGTTGCTGAGAAATGGACAAGAGAGGAGTAGGGTAGGGTGATCAAAGCAGAGATAATAATGGATTTTTAAAAGGCAGGCCTCAGTCAATACAGCCTAAACACTAGCAGGCATATATATCAAACCAGCAGTAAGGTGAAACTTTCATAACATTTTGTTATTAAGTAGTTTTGATACATGAGTTGAATTAAGTAGTTTTGATGCAAGAGTTTGCTTATGCTTGTGAATTGTAAATTATAAATGTATGCTATGAATCTGTGAAGTATGGATTTTGTGCATTTGAAATGCTGGAAAAAGCCAGCCTTACTCCTTGGTTATTCTTGATGTTGTGTATTGTGTAACAGCTCCAGAGTCTGGTGCAGGAGGCAGACCCCGGGGCAGACTACCGCATCGACCGGGCCCTCAATGAGGCCTGTGAATCCGTCATCCAGACCGCCTGCAAACACATCCGCAACGGAGACCCCATGTGAGTGACATACACATACATAAACATACACATTTTAATTCTGTTATTTGGATCTCAGCACAGGGTAAGAATTACAAATTCACACATTGCTTAGGTATATATTATAGAATTAGACACACACACACACACAGACCACTCCCACTATCACCACTACAGTCTACTTTGCATCTGTTGATAATGTATGTGGCTCCAGGCAGGTTCTTCATAAGACTGTCTGTTTAAAAATTTGTGGTATATTTTGTTTTTTATTTTTTAATTTTGCTTTTTATTGTGATGAAGCACACTAATGAGAATAAAACCCAGTTTTTCAGATATGTATTCATCATTCAGATTTGGATCACTAGGTGAGATTCAGATTGAGGGCCCAGTGTCAAAGTCCACTCTCACAGACTCATAGACTTTGATGCGCATTCTCACTAAAATTTGTTAGAGGTTGGGGGCTGTCCCACTGTCAAAATTCTGAAGTGTGTGGGTTTGTGTGCTCCCTCTCTGAACTCTGCATTGGTGCACACGCTGCCAAAGGAAATTATCATTTAGTCTTGTGACATAGGAAGCATGATTCACACAACAGAAGCATGGAAGCTAAAACAGCAACTCATAAAGCGAAAGTCGAAATGGTGTTTGCAATGCCATTTTAGTGCGGCTAATTTAACAAATTGTCACAGCACAAGCCCTGCAGATAGAAATTTGAACACACATGGTTCAAACTCAATCACTTACCAGCTTGAGTCAGTGACGTCAGTGACGGTTCCGGGCTGAGTCTTCGGGGCTTAGTTTGCTATTGGGCCGTTGGATTGCATTGCCAATGTTGTTGTAGTACTTATCTGTTTGTTTGTTTGTTTGTTTGTTTGTGTCGGTGTGAGTGAGTAATAAATCCGAGTGTTGTCTTTCCTCCAGGGTGCTGTCGTGTCTGATGGAGCACCTGTACACGGATAAGATGGTGGAGGACTGTGAGCTGAGGCTGCTGGAGCTTCAGTACTTCATCTCCAGGGACTGGAAGTGAGTGTGGAAGCGCATGAGGCTGACAGGGCACCTACAGACACTAAATAATGAAGGAGAGCCAGCTGAATAATGGAAGATGTTGAACATTTCTCTGTGGGCTGTTTCCCAGGCTGATATGATCTTATTAGCCTTTGAGCCTTCAGGGACGTCCAGCTAGCTTAGCAGCTTTTTTTTTTTGCTCCATACTCAGCAGCAGGGGAGTGTTGTGTCTCCAAAGCTAGTGAAATGGACATGTCTCTGTTTGAAAATAAGCCTCTGGAGAGACCTGCTTCCGCTTGAGACTGATTATTCCTTCCGAAGTGTCTTGTTTCCACATGTTACAGTATCTTCATATTTGCTTTGCTGATTTAAGGTGTTTGTGTGTGTGTGTGTGTGTGTGTGTGTGTCTGTGTGTAACTCCTTGGCAGGCTGGATCCACTTCTGTACAAAAAGTGCCAGAATGATGCGGCGAGGATCTGCCACACTCACGGCTGGAACGAGACCAGCGAGTCGATGCCCCCTGGTGCCGTCTTCTCCTGCCTCTACCGCCACGCCTATCGCACTGAGGAACAAGGCAGACGGGTACGTAATGTACAACCCACAGATGATGGATCAGAACCACCTCCATGAAGTCATTACAAATAATGATATCCTTCATGTGTGATATATATTCAGCAGATAGGTTGGTCGAGAACGCTTTCATGGAAGATCCAAGAGTGTTATTTGTATGGTGTAGGTAATGAATTGGTTTGAAACTGAAATGGTCTGGCATTGCTATGAAGGTGATAGTGGTCTATCTCACACTGCTTTGACTAGAGCCTGGAGACGGGAATGGAGGTTCAGACTAAGGAGTGAGTAGTGTGGACATAGCAACCATGTGCATGACTGTGTGTGTGTGTGTGTGTGTGTGTGTGTGCGTGCGTGCGTGTGTGACCCATGTACAAATTATTATGATGATTTGAGGCCGGTGATTTTACTGCTCAAGGATAATTAGAAATTTGCAGAACATCACGCTGAGAAATGACAAGAGGATGAATATGAAATTGGAATGAGAAATTGTCTTAATTGAGATTACTGATGTGTTGAGCTCATGATGGGAACATAATTACCATGAAAAGGTGACTGGTGCGGAGTAATTGGTGGTGTTTTCTAAAAGATCTAATGTTGGAATTAATGTTGGATGATGGTATGGTGTTGTGTGGTCTGACATTGTGTGTGTGTGTGTGTGTGTGTGTGTGTGTGTGTGTGTAGCTCTCACGAGATTGTCGTACAGAGGTGCAGAGGATCCTGCACCAGAGGGCTCTGGATGTGAAGCTGGACCCAGAGCTGCAGAGGCGCTGTATGACCGACTTGGGCAAGTGGTGCAGTGAGAGGACAGAGCCTGGACAGGTGTGCTTGCACATGAGTTCACATTCATATTACAATATGTTTCATTGCACCATAGATTGTTACTCCCTTTCTTACTCTCTCTCTCTCTCTCTCCCTCTCTCACACACACACACACACACACTTTATGTGCTGTGTGTTGCCCCACACAGGAGCTGGTATGTCTGCAGGACCATCTGGATGAGTTGGGCCCTGACTGTAAGGATGTGGTGGGGAACCTGACAGAGCTGGAGTCTGAGGTATGGTTACCAGGTGAAGGGGTGTGTGTGTGTGTTGTGTGTGTGTGTGTGTGTGTGTGTGTGTGTGTGTGTGTGTGTGTGTGTGTGTTAGTTGTCGTACAGAGGTGCGACATACATGCATACATATTGTGATGAAAAATATTGAGGATACACTTAACAGGTGTAGAAATGACATGCATCTGAGTAATTGATCATCCTTTTGATGCTAAATTTATTCACAAGTTCTCTCTCTCTCTCTCAATCCTTTTCTCCCTCCTCTCACACTCCTTTTTCTACCTCTCTCTCTTGCTCCCTTTCCCCACTCTCTCACAGGACATTCAAATAGATGCTCTGCTGATCCGTGCCTGTGAACCTGTGATCCAGTCCCATTGCCATGTGAGTCTGAGTGTTAGCAAATGTCATTCTGTGGCTCTAGGTTATCGTCTGTCGTACATGCAGCACCCCCTACTGTCTGAAAGCAGCTATTCTGACTGACAACCCAGACCCCCACTCACTCATCTCACACCTCTCCTGTTTCTCTTCTTTCTCTCTCCTCTCTCTCTCTCTCTCCCCTCCTCCTCCTCCTCCTCCTCCTCCTCCTTCTCCTTCTCCTTCTCCTTCTTCCCTCAGGATGTGGCCGATAATCAGATTGAGACGGGCGACCTGATGGAGTGCCTGGTACTCAATAAGCACCAGAAGGAGATGAACGAGAAGTGTATCGTGGGGGTCACTCATTTCCAGCTGGTGAGCAGCACGGCCGTGCATGACCAAACTAAATGACCAGCAGGACACTGGGGCTTTTCACTTGATTTAAGTCACTGATGATGACTAGTGTTATTCCATTGAAGTAACCTGCTGTGTGAGTGCGTGCTTGCTTGTTTGTGTGCTCATGATGTCGTGTGCCCTCTCTAACCTTCCCCCTCTACCATTTTCAGATCCAGATGAAGGACTTCCGTTTCTCCTACAAGTTCAAGATGGCCTGCAAGGAGGACGTCCTCAAGCTCTGTCCCAACATCAAGAAGAAGTGAGAGCGTTTTCTGCATTTGACACACTCAACGCTGAGGCACTCAATACCCAATGATCACACTTACTGGTCCTCTCTCTGTCTCTCTCTCTCAGGGTGGATGTGGTGATCTGCTTGAGTACAACAGTGAGGAATGACACTCTGCAGGATGTGAAGGACCAGCGTGTATCGGTGAAGTGCCGCAGGCAGCTCAAGGTGGAGGAGCTGGAGATGGTGAGAGTGCTCATGTTGCCTTCACTCTGTGAAGAACGCCTTTCACCTCCTCCTAAAGGCCACTCAGGGCATAAGATGTCTCACTTAAACTTCACTGAAATCTGTCACTTAAACTTCACTGAAATTTGATGATTTCATCTGTCACTGAAATCTATCATGTTTGTTTTAGTTGGTCTGCCAGAGGTCACACAAATAACATAATCATCAAGTCAGCTTCTTCAAACTAATGGAGATTTTGGAGATTTTATAAGCTCAGTCGGTCAAAGCTCATAAGATCTTTGGCCTACATCCTTTTTTTCCTCTCGGGCAAATATAGAGCCACTCAGTGAGGTGTCTTGGCTCATCCTGAGATGAAGTCTAGGGTTTGTCACAGATCTGCTGTTTTCTCCTGCAGTCTGAAGACATTCGCCTGGAGCCCGACCTGTTTGACAACTGCAAGAATGACATCAAGAGGATGTGTCACAACGTGCCCTATGGGAATGCTCAGGTAGGCAACGACAGCGCTTAAATGTGCCAGCCTGGCATTTATCCCTGGAGATGTCATTTAATGGACAAAGTCTTTTGACATGTGTGCGCACGCGCGTGTGTGTGTGTGTGTTTTAGGTGATTGAATGTCTAAAAGAGAATAAGAAGCAGCTGTCCTCACGCTGCCATCAGAAGGTGTTCAAGCTGCAGGAGACGGAGATGATGGACCCTGAACTGGACTTTCAACTCATGAGGGTCTGCAAGCAGATGATTCGAGTGAGCAATACACACATACACACAGAGAGGCAGGCAGCCAGTTCAGTTTTGCATGACCTAAAGGCCTTACTTGCATGTGGTTTTGCTTGTCTAACATAAATCTTACATCAATGAAATCAATCAGGTGCAGAAATGTATGCCTACATTACATTGATAAAAAAACAAAAGGTCAAGCAGCCTGAAAAAACAGCCCTACCCTGAAAAAGAGGTTTGAAGACTCCATTTTAAAAAATCTCTGAAAACAATGTCGTTTGCCCATAAGAACTTATTCTCTTTCTCCCCCTAACCTTGTTACTCACGTTTGTTAGCTCTTAACCTTGTGCGATGGTAGAAGTGAGAGCGTTTGTGCCCCACCAAAACTGTGGATGTTGACCCAGTTTGAGGGTTTGATGGAAAGCGTTGGACGGGTGACCTAATTTCGATATTTGTCCAGTGGCTGAGTCTTTGACAGGATGAACGAATTGGTTAGGGTAAGGCTTGTTTACTTACCGCTCTCCTGCAACTGTATCAGGAGACACACACACACCTGTAGTTGTCCAATGAGACTCCTTTGCAAACATCTCGCCTTAATAATTGAATGGCTACTTTCACGATGCTGCTGCTTTACCACTTACTGCGCACAACTTGAACTGGGCCTGGGGCGTAACACTACGTACATTTTTGTCTTGGTCTGTCAAAAAATTGTGCGCTCATTGTGCTTTTACTGCTAATGTAATTTTATTTTTCATTTAAGACACTTGGTTAAGTGAGCACCCAAGTTAAACGAGTAACATTCTCTTGTGTGTGTACATTGAGTCAATGACACCTCACAGGCTGTGTATACATATCATATGCAGGCAGTAGTACATCACTGGGCCTTTTTGGCATCTCTGTCCTTGCTTTTGCTATCTAACCCATGTCTCTCCCAACAATGTTAATCCAGCATCTCTTCCGAGATGTGTGAGTCACTGTGTGACTCTTCTTGGCGTGCTCTGTGTTCCTGCAGCGGTTCTGCGCTGAGGCAGATGCCAAGAACATGCTGCAGTGCCTGATTCAGAACAAGAACGGCGAGCTGATGGACCCCAAGTGCAAACAGATGATCACCAAGCGGCAGATCACCCAGAACACAGGTGTGCAACTCCTCTGAGTCTCCACTTCTCAGGCACCTAAAGGTGCACAGACATTTCACATGGAGGTGCAAATGACATGTGAACAGTGGCATGCAATAGATGTACACAGATGCTCACATAACCCAGGTGCACAGAGACTCTGTCATACATGCACTGTGTGTTGATGCTGAACTGGTCTGTGGTGAATTGCTGAACCATGGTTTGCACCTTTGTTAAACCACAGTCGATGTCCTTTGTGAGAGTGCTTGTGTGTCTGTATCATGTGTAGATTACCGGTTGAACCCAGTGTTGAGGAAGGCCTGCAAAGCTGACATCCCCAAGTTCTGCCAGAACATCCTGACCAAAGCCAAGGATGACAACGAGCTAGAGGGCCAGGTCATCTCCTGCCTTAAACTCAAATATGCAGATCAGGTAAGTTTACACACACACACACACACACACACACACACACACACACACACGTTGATCTTCAAACAAACACACACACAAGCATGCTTGAACGTTGACCTCCACACACACACACACACACACATACACACACACACAGAAAAGCTCTCACAGGTACACATATACCCATTTACCTACACTCATGCATGCTCCAAACTCACACTAAACTAATGACACACCTTGAAAGTCCACAGCCATTCCCACACACATCCTCACCTGCAATGTCAACATTTATTCATTCCCACAACAGGAATGGGGCATTTGTAGCAGCCCAATTTGCGCCTGGAAAAGCAGGTCATAAGCACTGCCAGTTTCATGGCCACTGAAAACTTTGTTTGCCTTCTCATGTGCGCTCCACTTTGACTTTGTGTTTTTTTTGGCCGTATCTTGGCATCCTCCCCCATCCATTTGAGGTCTCCTGTTGTCGTTTCCCATGGCCGTCTCCCTGAGAGCAGAGCTCCAGCTGCGCGAGGCCGTGGCCGCATTCTCCCCGGGCAGCACGGTCCGGTTCTACAGCTGGGAGGGGTCAGGGTTTGTGGGTCGTCGTCTCATCTGATTGGCCGGGCGTTTTATTGGGCTGTTTCTGCTCCGTTTCCCTGAGTGCAAATACACCGGGGTCAGGGTGGCGTGTGTGTGTGTGCTGCGGGATGCAACTGCTCTGGGAATTCTTTTTGTCGGTCATGCGTGAGATGTGATCTGGAATCTGTTGCTGCTGCTGCCTTTTTTAGGGATACAGGGGATAGCCATGCTGTCTGCCTTTGAGTGTCCACACTGAATCACAGGACAACACAGGTCTGCATACTACCAAGAAAATTTGACACTTGTATTTCTTTATTTCTGTATGTGTGTGTGTGTGTAGCGACTCTCCCCTGACTGTGAGGATCAAATCAGAGTAATCCTGCAGGAGTCTGCTTTGGACTACAGACTCGACCCTCAGCTTCAGGTCCAGTGCACTGAGGAGGTCAGTACACTATTGTTTAGCAGGTGTCTATATATATTATTTGTCTGGATGGCTCTCTTAACTCTGTCTTTGTGTGTGTGTGTGTGTGTGTGTGTGTGTGTGTTTGTTTTAGATCCCCCGACTGTGTGCCGAGGAGGTGGCAGCCCAGGAGCAGACGGGCCAGGTGGAGGAGTGTCTGAAGAGCAACCTGCTAAAGATCAAACACGACGGCTGTAAAAAGGCATGTGCTGCTCACCCTGAAGCTCCTTTAGTCATCTGTTAGAATACAGAAATGATTGGCTTATACCAACAATGCTCATCAGTCGAAATCAGTCGGTACAATTGCTTATATTATATTCTTGTACTGTTTTGTAGCATTTTTCTGTCTGTATCTGGAAATGTCCACTGGACTGAACAAACAGGTCGCTCGGGACACTCTGTTTATGTAATTCCTAACCTCTGTCTTCTGGGGTGAGACGGTGGTTTTCAGGTTATGTGGTCTCTCTGGTCCGTTCCCCTTGTCTCACATGCTGTCTCCCGTGGCGCTGCAGGAGGTGTTGAACATCCTGAAGGAGAGTAAGGCTGACATCTTTGTGGACCCCGTGCTGCACACGGCCTGCGCTCTGGACATCAAGCACCAGTGCGCTTCCATTCCGCCAGGCAGAGGGCGCCGTAAGTGCACCACACTGTCTCTCCCAGCACTGTCTCTGACTTGGGGGGGGGGGGAAGCTCCTCTGGAACTCCCAGAAGCTGCTGCATGATTAATGGATTTGGAATGGGTCCAGTGTTGATTGTGTGTGTGTGTGTGTGTGTGTGTGTGTGTGTGTGTGTGTGTGTGTGTGTGTGTTTTTCTGTGTGTCTCCCCGCAGAGATGTCATGTCTAATGGAGGCGCTGCAGGATAAGCGAGTGCGCCTGCAGCCAGAGTGTAAGAAGAGACTGCAGGATCGCATTGATATGTGGAGCTACGCTGCCAAGGTTCACACATTTTGATGCTAGACACACACACACACACCCCTGTTACACTTGTACCCATACGAGAGGCATATAAAAGCACACAGTGTTCAGTAAAGCCATTCATGCAGACATTAGTTCCACCAACTGTTCTCGCTGTCTATTCATCTCTCTCTCACTGTCCATCCCCCTCCCTCTCTCTCTCTCTCTCTCTCTCTCTCTCTCTCTCTCTCTCCCTCTCTCCTCTTGGCTTCCCTCCACAGGCGGCTCCTGCAGAGGGCTTTGCTGACCTGGCGGGCGAGGTGTTCTCCTCCCCGGCCAAGAACTACCTCCTGTCCATGCTGGGCATGGCCGTCACCCTGCTCTTCCTCATGGGGCTGCTGTGCGGCCGCATCACCAAGCGCGTCACCCAGCAGCTCAAGGACCGGTAGAGGACGGCCCAGGGCCCGGAGCACCTCCCCCACGCCCCCATACCCCATGCCCCACCACAGCTTACCCCTATCTACTTACCCACCCCTCACATCACTTTGAACCCCCCCACACCTTTCCCTCTTCTGTTCTACCCCCCTGCCCTTTCCACATACCTGAGCTAGCCCACCCATGCCCACCTCATCCCCCATCCACTCCTAGGCTCCACCCTGGCTCTGGTGGGTGTCTGAAGGAGGGAGAGTGCAAGGGAAAGGAAGGGGGTAGAGAGGGCAGAGACGGACTGCTGCACTGGTGATGTTTGCCGTGGGAGTGGGGGGGGGGGGATCACGCCGGAGGAGTGAAGGATGTCGCTCCGCCACCACCTGCTCCCCACCCAGCACCGCCTGGATCTGCTACATCAAGAGAGGAGGGACACACCTACCCCCCCCCCCCCCCCCCATACCCCTCCGGATGAACAGACTGTCTACATCTTTTTCCCAACCTCTCTCCGTCTCATTCTCACTCTGTCTCTTTTCATGTCTTCTGTCTTAATGTCTCTTCCTCTACAATCTGCATTTTCAGTGTTAAGGACGTGATGATTTATTACGCTAAACAATTATGTCTCTTTCTAGCACTGCACATGCCGAACAAAAGTGCTGTTTCCCAACAGATCCCCCCTAATGTAGTCCAGGTTCACTCCAACACACTACTGATGTCCTCCCATACACTGCAAACACACACCCCACTGCACTACTGATTCACCACTGATACACTATCTGCCCTTCTGCCCTTTGTGTGTGTTCCCCCCCTTGCTCTCTTTCTCTTCCTGCTGCTTTATCTTTCACCCTTTTCTTTCCTTTTTTGGTTTGTTTGTTGAGGGTTTTATAACTTGTTTGGAATTTATCATTTTGGGATATGCAACTTAAGAACTCATGTTACTTGTTTTGTTGGAAAGGCTGCAGGTTAGCAGCGTGGCTTATATTATGTGTGTGTATGTGGGTGTGCGTGTGCGGGTGCCTGTCTGTGTGTGCATAGGAGAAATGGCTTGTTTTGTCGTCTTAACTGACTGCTAGATTACGTGTGTGTGCGCGCACGTGCGTGCGATTGTGTGTGTTCCTGCGAGCGTGTGTGTGTGCAAATGTGTGTGTGCGTTCGCCGGCATGTATGTGCCTGAGTGTGTGTGTGTGTGTGTGAGTGCTGGTTGGAGGTAAGCTGTGGTGGTCGTGGTGGTGGCTCATGCTGTGAGTGTCAGTTTCATCAGTTGACCAGAAACTGCTGACTGAGTAGAGAGGTAGAGAGAGAGAGAGAGTAGAGGAGAGGAGAGGAAAAGAAGGAAGTATCATCTCTCTTCCCATCAATGAGCCATAAGCAGCCACTGGATCCCCTGCTCTGGAGGAGCAACCAGTGCTAGACCCACCACATTTTACCTCCGGTCACAGAGACCAGGACTACCATAACCTTACCACAATATCTACAGATGATGGTGTTGATAATGTCTGTACTTATATTTGACTGATGTTTTGTTCTGTTTTGTTTTGTTTTGAAGTCAGCAAAGTCTCAGATCCGCACATGCAGTGCTCTATGTGGTACAGAGAATATTCTCGAAGAATAATATATACGACTTGTGCAACAGTATTGTTAATAATGCTAGGTAGAGATATCTTCCAAAGTGGTTAGATGTGTCAAGCTCTAGAGGCACTCAGGCTGGTGTTTAAGGCACTGAAGTTCTGAACCTTCCGTAGTCCAGTGCAGGACAGGTACAAGTGTGAGGCACTGGTCAATGGAGGTAAAGTTAACAGGGTACCGTGGGCAGCTTCCTGAGTCAAAAGTGTGTGTGTGTGTGTGTGTGTGTGTGTGTGTGTGTGTGTTTGTGTGTGTGTATGTGTGTGTGCGAGTGCGTGCGTTATGGGTATCAGAGGGACTTGCCCCGCACCATAGCCACAGCTATTTTGACTCATTGATCCCTAAGATGTGCATGTGGCCACTCGCGTACACCTCCGAGAAGGCTACTGCGCGGTTGCCGTGGTTCAGTAACCATAAGTATGTGAGACCGCGTACAGCCCTTTGTTCCCTGTCTCCATTTTTTGCCTGTTACGGCTTTCTGGGTGGTCTTCTGTTGACCAGAGTGGCACTGTTCATGGGTGTCACATTAGTACTGAAGACGTCGACTCATTGCACAATACTGAAGTGAATTCTCTTCCATAACTTAGTATTTAACTGTGCACATTTCATCCCTCTTATCAGGCGTGGTTTGGCCCGGCCTTATTTATTCTAGAAAAAGCGACTGGTTTTAGGATTCTGAGCAGATTTTGGGTTGAGTTGCAGAGATCGCTGTTCATGGATGAGCTCATTTTGAGGTTGCCGTATTCAGAATTCCTTAGAGGTTGACATGCTCTGGGCTGATTTTGAATGTTATGATGAATGATGCCTTCCGGACCTGTCAGCTGACTGCTAAGACTCTGCTCCTGGCCAGTGGAGTGAGTTTGGGTTGCGAGGGACAGTGGCAGTGTGTAGAGAGACAAAGTATTAAGAAGGCCAATAAGAATGAAGCCAACCTGAGGGCTTTGCTGTTTTTAGCTCTGGGGTCCTGCTGCACTCACAGTTTATTGGACCTCATTTCAATTAGTGCATAGCTGTCTCAGCAGAGAGACACCCTTTGTTATCTCTCTCACAGCTCATAGGCAGCACTAGAGGTTAGATATTATAGATTGACCTTAAGCCTGCCTCGCAATCCATCCTCTCCTTCCAGAGGTCGAAGGTCAAAGTAGTCTTCTGAGTGGCACCCCCTACTCTCACCTCCACCCCCAGTCTGTGTGCGTGCCTGCTGTATTCCTCTTTTATTTTCCTTTCACACCACTCCAGCCCGCCCCACTCACCACTGTCCAGGGGCCTATTGGCTGGTGTGGGATGTTGACCATTACTGCAACCAATTGGCTGTCTTCTCCGAGTGCCCTGCTCCTACCCTGCGCGCTTGTGCAGGATTGGCCTTGTCAGTAAGTCTGGAACGTGTACTTTTACTGTACAGAGCATAAAGTGGATCTTGCAGATTTATTTTTCAGACTTTAAATGTGCTTTCCAACTCCTGCTTGACATCACGAGGGAGGGAAGGCTTTGTAAATAGCTGTAAACAATTGCATCAGGAGAAAAAAAAATGAATGCGTCAAACCAATATTAAAGCGCCCAAATGACCAGATGTTGTGACAGTTCAAGGATCCACCTTTCTGTGAAGAATGGGTTGATCGATGATTAGCATTTAGTGCAGAGGTGATAGATTGTCTTAATGCACTTACACAAGTTGGCAAACAAAGGCAAGACTGTCAGTCAGCGCCCCAACATTGCACATGAGTGAATCGCTGCTTCACCAACCCAAAGGTGTTAGGACCTTGCTCTATTTAACACACTGGCTTTTGATGACGTCTGTGCATTTTCTATGCATTTGTTAAGAAAAGTTATCAGAAACCTCTCCCTCTCAGCTGCCCCCTCCTCTCCCATGGGCCTCAGTGCCTTGTGAATGCATCGGAGTTGAGAGTGGGCCGGGGGGGGGGTATGGCTCCCAGCCCCCCTCTCCCCCCGGTCAGCTCCAGCCCTCAGCTGAAGTCAGCTGCTCCAGCTCCACCCCAGACAAACAGGTACATCACACACACTGTACAAAAACATGGTCAACTGGAAGTTTTCTGACCCTCAGTTTTCATGGTGGTTTTCTGGACAAAACAACGCTCGTCTCACTCGCATACATGTACAGTTGCTGGTCTGAAAAAGACAGACTTTTTTTTTTTTCTTGAACTGTCTGTGTACGTAAAAAAGTGAGTTCCTTGAAGTCCAGCTGAAATATAAAATGATGTTACTTTACTGATCAAGTGATAATGGTTCTAAAAAATTTTGGTTTTGTATTTTTATTTTGTACCTTTTTTTTCCTCTCAAAGCTGATGATGCCATGTACTATTGAGATGTAACAGAGTAACATTGTGCATTTCTTTTTGTTCTTCTTATTTTTTCTGTACAGGTCAAATTGAAAAGTTGTTAATAAAATCGGTCTACTGCTTTTTATATTGCACTTCATGTCCGTGATTGTGGTTTGTTATTATTTACCTCATTTAACACTGGAGGGCTCTGAGGACAAACCTCACTAGATGAAAAAAAAACTTCAAAACAGCACTGTGTTGACTTTACTGCTCACCCATCTTTTTGCCAGCATTATTAGATTACAGATATAAAAAGGTTAATTACCACATTAAAGTGATAGATGGTCAGTGAAGGGTTTAAATGATCAAAACACTTAAGAAGGTGACCTTATTGCCAAATATTTATTTCCAGAGGGTTGAAAGTTTAAGGATGAGCTACCAGTGCTACCAACTACCAGTGCTCTTAAGAGTATATTGACTCCATGTTCATTTTGAAAATCTTTTAGTTGTCAGATACAGATGTGGACAACACATTTTAAGGATGATCAAGATAATAGCTTCTCACTGCAATAAATACATAAGAACTGTGCAACAAGTTTAGTTAGGAAATGACACTTTCCTCTTGTCTGTAAAGGTGAGCATTGCAGTGACTCACTCTGAAACTATCAAGCTGACATATTTTAATTTGAAATCTGCAAATGTAATGTTAATTTAAGCACCTGACAGTAGGTGTTACTTGACTTATTCCACCTTTTTAACACATGTTCAAAATTCCCTGTCGAGATGGAAGTCAAAGTTGCTCTCCTCTCACGATGAGTGTGAGAACGAGGGGCTTTTTGCCACCAAGGTGAAACATTTTTGTGAGCATACGTAGCCATGCTCTCCTTTGCAATCTCCATATTCTCAACACATGCTTAAAAAGAACAGCAGAGGCACATTCCCTATAGAAACACTTTCCATAGACCATAGACCACAGACCATGCATAGACCACTTACAAAACTACTGTGGTTCTGCTGCATTTTACACTGACCTATAAAACAGCACCCTACCCAAACTATAAGACACTGACTAGTCACAATGTTGAATACTTTAATTGATTTAGGGTGTTTCTCTTTTGTAAATAAATATACAAGCTTCTGGACAAGTGGAACATAATGGCAAACGCCAAAGCAGATGACCGATAAATAATAACTGTAATGTAATAAATAAGAGCAAAATATTCTGCTGCATTTCAAAAATTCAACTTCAGAAATTTTTCTGTATGATGCTTAAAGCCTTTGTCAATGTATCTATCAAAAATATAGACAAATGATACTAAGATCCAGATGGTCTCTTTAAAGAATTTCATTCACTTTTACAAAACTAAAAAAAACTCCATATGTTTCCCTTATTCTGTGGCACCGTGCAGTTTAATAATTCCATCATGGCCTTGAAACAGGGCAAACACAAGCCCTTTTTATGTGTCAACTGTCACTGGCCCAAGAACACCCCCCCACCCCCACCCCCACCCCCACCCCCACCCCTCAATCCCTCCATCCATCTCCATTGCTCTTTCTCTGCTCTCTCTAGAAGGTGTATGGTGACACAAAAAGGGTGACTTTGGTGACGTAACGGCCCAGCAGCTTGCGTTTCTCCAGCTCGCTCATCTCCACCTGGGCGGTGAGTGTGGCGGGGCCCTGCGGGGGGGCCACCAGCAGCAGCTGGCCCATCATCTGGCCTGACCGCTGAACGGAGAAGTGGTGCCGGCCACGGTTCCCTAGCAGCCCAAAGCGCAGTGTGTCTCCCAGCTGACGGGCGGCCGACACGCGGAACAGGACACGCGGGGCGGACATGTTGGACACCACCGCCATGTAGTGAAAGGATATCGAGCTGGGTGCCTGCAAGCAAGCCTTGTCCCACGCCATGCAGGGGTTTCGCTCACAACGCCTAGAGACAAACGGCAGTAAGTATACTGTAAGGACCTTTTCAGAAATATCTCTCTTTCATACTTGAGTGGATGTATTCCATTTAAATTCCTGTGGACCTATAGGACTTTTTGTAGTGCAACCAAGTGAAAGCATTTGTGAGCCCATATGTCAAGCATTAATCTCCTTAAGTGCAGTCGCTCACAACGTAAGGCAGCAGGCCGAACATTTTCATTTTCTCTGTGTGCTCCAAAAAACACCACCCAAAAAAATGACAAAGGGCCAATCTGACACCTTCTTGGATGAAAAATAGGAGCCACTCACCCAGTTACACGTAAACATACAATTTCACTCCTCAAAAACAGAGTGATGGTTTTAAAGCAGAGTCATCTTCTGTCTGCCACAACCTCTCTGATTCAGAGACTTTGCAACAACACTGTATTCAGTGCATTCAGTGCTGTTTGCTTCTGACCAGGATCATCCCATATATGTCCTATGACTCACCCTGTGAAAGCACTAAGTGATGAAGAGGGAAGAGTGACCATACTCACAGTGTTGACGTCTTGACGTAGGTGGCGTTTCTGAAGTGCGGGCACTCTGCCTCCACACACTCATAGCCTCCATGTGTGTTCACACACACCTTGGCCTGTGTGCAGTTGTGCTGCCCAGTTTCACACTCGTCAATATCTGCAATGACAATAGATGACATTTTTCTTTTACGTTGAAAACATTTTAGTGCACCACGGTTCCCACACCATTAGTCTAGTTTTACCAGACTCACTTTGTGAAGTCTGACCTTCTGAAACTTTTCTAAACTGGCATCATTATGGACATTGGATTCGTGTTTGACTCGTCAATCACGTTGATCAGAGATTCCTAATGTTCCTTCCTACTAGGAAACATTTACCTTTATTAACCTTTGCCACATAAATGTGCACATTCATCCAACTGCAATTCTTTGATGTTTATAGGCATTGCTACTACAGATTTCTAGTACCACGGTCACTTTTAATTTGGAAACATCAGCCTTTCTGGCCGCTGACTGCCTATGTATCCTGGTGGCTGAAGAAAACACTGTTGCATCAATCACTGTCAGACAAGCCTGGGTAAAGTCAGGTCCACACTGATCAAATCTGAAATGCGCTCCGCAGGTCTGTTTGGAGAAGAGCCCAGTGCATCCCATTTTCAAAACACCAAAAACCACTTATACAGCAAGGCCCAGGGTTTAGGCCTATATGATTGACAACCAATAATCTGCATTGCCGTCAACTGTTAAACTATGGATGTATAAACTTGGAATTAAAACTAGTTTACATGAAACATGTGCTTGCTGCACTACTGAAGAGTTTGGAAGAGTTTAAGGCTTTGATTGAAATTCAATTTAACACATTTACACCACTGGCCTGGAAATGGGAAGTCAGTCATTCGTCCTCAGACCCTCAGAGCCACTTTCAATCTTGACTGAACAGAAGCGCAGTCTGGATTTACCCAGGTTAATGCCAAACTATCTCAGTACAATGAAAATGAGTACAGACACTAGGCAGGCCATGCCAGGCTACCTCACTATTATCATTATGGAATAAATTGCTTGGCTTATTGCATTTAGGCCTCTGGCCATTTCTTCCTCCACCAAGAACAATTTCATTGCAGCCAGAAAGTAACAGCAAATAAAAGCTGCAGTGCACATCGTACCACAATGAGAGCATTTTATTATTGGACACTTGCTACTTCATTTTTTACTCCCATTTAGGTCTTCAGTCTTGTTTCAGTGAGAGTACAGAGAACCACCTCACTTTAGCATTTAGCTCACATCTGGCTGTATTTCAAAACTGTCACTGCTGGCAACATTTGGCTGTATATTAAGACACCCTTCAGGTCAACTTGCGCTGAACTTGTGACCTGCAGTATCAAGCCAAGAACTACTTTGTGAAAGTGTAAGACTTGATACAAATAAAACCCCTGCACAGTAGATGAAAACTCTTTAAGAAGATGAGCCAGTGGCTGTGGGGACAATCTCTGACCTTGGCAACTGTGGGAGTCTCGCCCGAGGCTGTAGCCGGGAGGACAGACGCAGTGATAACTTCCTGCTGTGTTGACACAGTTGTGCATACACAGCCGGACAGACTGAGTTCTGCGATAGAGCTCGCATTCATCAATGTCTGAAACACACACACACACACACACACACACACATATACACACACTAAGAAATGCTGATGTGTCCACTGCTAAAAACTGACAATCAGGAAATCTTAACATGTAAAAACAGTCTTGAAGTATTAATCACATACATACATTAACATGCTTGAATTGTGTCTAAGTAGAGTCTTACAGGATTTCTTCATATTTCATTTAGGAAGGACGTAACAGAGAGGTTCTAAAGCCCCACCTGTGCAAATGCTGTTATTAATGCCAGTCAGAGCATATCCCCCCTCACAGGTGCAGTGGGTGGAGCCCTGCAGGTGGATGCACCGGGAGGCTCGCACAAAGTCTGAGCCGGTGGCAAGAGATGGAACAGGAGCCAAGGTGGTTGGCAATGGAGCTGAGCTGTCAGACTGCCTATCCACTGCAAAGAGGCAAGAAATTCCCCTTCATTTATTACTCCACATTGTGTTTATAAGCATGTAATAGAATGTCTATTATTGTCACTGCGGGGTCACTTACACTTGCAGTAGGGCTCCTGTCCACTCCACCTGCGAGACTCTTGGCAGACCCTGGTCTCCGAGCCGACCAGTTCATATCCAGGACCGCACAGGAAGTGCACCTCATGACCCACAGCAAGAACTCCACCTAACCTCCGTCCATTCTCCAGTGGTTCTGGGACAGGGCATGTGGCTACAGAAAACAACAGAACATTGACAGAGGTACAGGTTAAGTATATAAACTGAGTTGGTGAATAGGTCTGAGTCGTCTGTTTGAGAAAGACTACACACATAGGGTACTTCACAAGAGAATAACAGAGGCAATGTCACCAACTGATAATAGACCATGCTCTATAGAATAGAGGTGTCTGCTAAGCACCAATCAACTTTAACATTAATCCAGCTAATGCACAATATATTTGATCTGCCTGTTTTATTATTAAAAACACAAAAATATCACACACTTGTTGGAATGTTTAGTAGGAATATAAACAAGCATAACAAAGACAAGGCAAGATGTCTTACAAAAATCTCACCAATGCTGTTGTTGCCACTCTTGACACTGGATTTTGTTGTGTTGCTCTTCAACAAGTTAAGTTTTTTTCTCAAGTTGCGGAGGCTTTGGATGTATGCGGTCTCATGGGCAGTGAGCAGCTTGTGGACTTGCCGCAGGGCGGTCTGTAGTTCCTGACTGGAGGGACAGTCCATCTGCATCAGACAGACTCACTCAGACACTAACATTTCAGCCACCTGGGTGGAGCTGATTAAAGCAGGCAGCGCGCCAGTGCTTAATAAAACTCAGCCACAACCTGTGGGTGTACTGTATTATCTAGTTGACTCCAGATGTTTAATTTAATATAATGAACAAAAATATTTTAAGGCTAGTGACTCCAGCTTCATGACTTCAAAGTACACTAACAGTACCAACAGAAAAATAAAGGACTTTAGGTTAAACAAGACAACTCCCTGAAAGTTATTTCTGTGTGTGTGTGTGTGTGTGTGTGTGTGTGTGAGTAAGAGAGAGAGAGTGAGAGAGAGAGAGAGAGAAACATCAGCAGAAATCTTAATATATTCAATGCAAAATACATCAAAGCAAATATCTATGACATGCTGACATGGTGCCAATTCTCTAAATAATATCTTACTGCTGCATGCACTTGTAGATCTCCATTGTAACATCTGTTGTGAACCTGAACCTGTCTAAAAAGCTCATTAGTGAGTGAAGGGTGAGGTTCTGCAAACAGAGAGGACCCTTGGCACCTTGGCCCCAGCTCTGAGTACGTCTCAGGTGTTAGGTCTATTTATGGGGCTCTTAAGTTGACATACAAACCTGTGAAATTCTCTGACCCAATTTCCTTAGGGTCTCACTGGTGTGCAAGGAGGCTAAATGTCATCTCCCTGACGCCAGAGAAACCGGTCATTAACAAGGCATAATGAGTTGACTGTCAACACTTGAGAATACTGCTGTCATCACATCATCTTGAACTAATGTAAACATTTTTTTGTCCATTATCAGCTGACCTCCGACTATTGATCATACACGTGCCTATTCAGAGGCGGAAATATTACCACAAAACAAGGCTATACATTTCCAGTTTTGTTACCAAAATGTAACGTTCCTTCACTCACCTGGGCAAAGCTGAGCTGGCACACCGAGATGGCCATTATGAAAACAACACATTCCTTCATCTTGAGGGAAAAGATGTTGACCCCGGAAATACCAAAAACGTTAACCGAAGTTGATTTTAGGCTTCACTTTAATATCCGTAATCACGGAGAGGTTTAGTTAAAGTTTAGGCGCAACGGTTACCCTGTACATAAGAAGAGTGAGACAGCATCGCACAAGGAGCGCCAGTGGTCACTGGCCTGCCTCCTAGCTCCCTTCCTTTCTTTCAATCTCATGCCAAGATCCTCTCCCCTCTCCTTGTCCGCCCAGTTGTGGTATTTTTACGCGCAGAAAAGGAACTCGGCGGCTAAGTAAGCAATGGTGCTCACATCTGTGAGGAGGTCCTCTGGGCTACGACCACTTCTGCACTTCACGCAATTAGCCTAAAATAGGCATGTGGCCTACATGAACTAGTAGCTTACTGCGGGCCTGTAATACTATGGATGAGGAGAAAGTACCACAGTGACGTGTCCATGGTTGTGTCCAACCCTGTCCGAAAAATCTAAACTCTAAGGAACATATAGAAATCGTGCAAATTGAAACTTCAATTAAAATCCTTAAGTCATTTCTCTAAAGTGTCTCTGGCTGCCTTGGGCAGGTCAAGGTTATAAGACGATACTTTCGTCCTATTTTTTCCTTCTTCCATTGAAAAAAAGTATTGTTCGCGTCATTTAGGTCACCAGAGAAGCATGACGGAAGAAAAAGACCAGTGCAGCCAACGAGCGTTTGTGCTAAACTGCAAATGTGGCTTAAAAGCCTGGCTATTTGAATTCTTCACGACCACTACAAGTGGGCTACAATGACAGCCTTTCACGTAAACGGTGTAATTATCTTACATAGGTTAGATTGAAATAAACAGTTCTAAATCACACACTATGCATTTTTCTAAAGCTGCCATCATAACAAACATTTAACTTGACTGAACTAGGTCAGGTAACCCAGGGTCATATGTGGGGTATATTAAAGAAGCTATACGTAAGAAATGATCGAAATAACTTAACAAAAATGACAATGTGGAAGTGGCATATCACTACAAGTAAGTTACAAAGATTGGATGGATGGACTGTACAGTGACAAACCTTTGTCATCTGAAATCAATAGTGTAAAATAATACATAGAATTCTGATCACCTGCCAATGTGCCCATATTTAAAATCTGAATGTATTAAATTGCGATAATTTACTTTTATTTGTTCTCCAGAAACGTTTTGTTCATTCATTCATTCTGTGGAATGACCTCATGCCTCAGCATTTTAGCCAATCAGAACAGCAAGAACCACAAGGTGGCAACATAGTGCAACTCTGGCTCTGGAGAATTCAATTTATGCCTGCCCTCTGTCAGTTTGTCAGCATTGACTAAATGAGTTCAATTTCTTTTTCTCTTTTTCTTATTGAGCTAATACTCTAATTCATGAAATTTTACTACATGTCTTACATTAGTATTTCAATGTATGTGACAAATAAACTCCTTGATCTTGATCTTTGATGTTAGATTATTTCCATCTTTACTCTGAAGAGCCATGATCAATTTGTATGTTAGTTCTGGTGCTGTGATAGCAAGGAAAACAGGCAAATTTCATAAACAAATACTGAAGACCAGAACGTTGCATATCAACAGGGACACATGTTTGTTTTAATTTCACAATATTTACAGAGAATTGGCACATAAACTGTTTCTTTGGCGTTCGAAAATCATACACTATCTCTGTCCAGTTTCCCCAAACTCTAAACTGTAAAGTTTATTGTTGTTTCTGTAGCTCCTCTGAGATAGGGATCTTTATGTGAAGAGCGAGAGTTCTACATCAGCCCTGGGCAGATATTTATGGGCCACATTTGTGCTTTATTGAGACTTTTTAACAATGTGCCTCAGAGTAAGTCTAAGGCCTTTGTTCCATTCGCTTCATAAACAATGATGTAAGAACAAGGCAACTGCTCTGCAGCTCGTTAATGCCTAGGCGCCTGCATCGACCGTGAAAACAATGTGTTGATTGTGTTTAACCCTTTCCCCACCCGCAGTACTTCTAGCATTGCTTCTTGGTATTCAGCACCCACACACAAGCAAATGAGGAAGGGTGAAATACACTGATGACCTAATTTGTGCAGTTAACCTGCAAATGGAGTATTGATTGGACTGAGTTGGGTGCACAATGGAAGTCAGATAGAGGCTTGGGTGAAAAGGAATGGGTTCAAAAGTAGGTGTGAATGCGACTGCATATGTGTTTGTGGGCATGACATGGGTGTCTGTGCATTAGTTTCAGACTCAAAAGTCTTTTCTTTTAGACTCCTCTTAAATGATCATCCGTCACATCACAGACAATTTGACATTTATCTCATCCTCAGTGTTCCTTGCATAAGAGGAGTGTCACGCTTTAGTTGACATGAATATGTTTCAGTCTCCATGACTAGCTCCTTAACGGCACAGAGGTTTATTTCATGGTTGGGTTGGGCTCGTTGTTTCTGTCACGACATCCTCTGTGTTTACAAGCCCACTTGTGTTTGTGTACATGCCGATGCATTTGCGTGTCTGTGTGTGTCTGTGAGTGTGTGATATATTTAAGCAGGGCTCAGCTAGGGTTGAACAGAGAGTCAAAGTTTCCCCTCCAACGCCTCTTCTTGAGTCTAGCTCTTCTGATAAGGATGGACAAAAACTCGAGAATTAAGGTGGCTGGCAGCAGGGCAGTGACAGAAGGATTAGCTACCATTGTTATGCTAATGGAGTCAGTATTTTGCTGCAGAGTTGGACATGGACTCGGTATAATCTGGCAACAGGCAATGTCATTCCCTCGGAGGCGTTTATTGTAAAAAAAAAAAAAGAAAAAAGAGAGGGGATGACAATTGCAGCCCTCTCTGAAAATGAATGTTTTCAAATGGCTTTCCATTCAGGCGAAGAGAGGAGGGCACGAACCAATTAAAGTGTGTGCATTATGCCAACCCGGGAAGCATGGCCTCTCGTTATTTAAGGATCCAACACCTTTATTGAGCTTGGGTAATGAACTGTGGGAGTCCTCTTTGACTTCATCGCAACAGTGGGCATACGCAAGTCATACGCAGCAATACAACTTTGTTCACAAACACACACATAAATACACATTGAACATCCACTCTTCTCCAAATGTTGGATTTTTTTTGGCCTTCCTAACCACCCCCACCCCCTTTTCCCCTATTTAGTTCTTGAGTTCCTGCCCATTCCTTGTGCATTGAACTGTTGCCTGTCGTGCTCAGCCCCTGCCTTGGTTAGGGAGGGCTGTATGTTCCCACTTGCCTCCTCCAGGACACATGGAGCAACGTGCCGCTTCTTATCCGCACTCAATGCTAACTTTCCAGGAGAGCTAGTGCACATGCCCAGGCCACACTGTGCCTGCCGTATTCAGACATCCCTAACAGCAGGAGTCTCTGTCGCACTGCTAGGGATCTGATCCTTAACACAGCATCCCATCCACCAAACACTGTCAGTTGTGTTCACTTGTGTGTCTAGGCAAGCTGAAGGCAGAGATACTGAGCCCAAATCCCCCTGATAATACGTCAATGACTGCTCATCTCTGCAATCTTAATGACCATCAACAATCCCATTCCAACAGTGGTGTTTTCACATTATTCTGACACTGTGTAAAATTTTTAACAGCTTTTTTGTGTCTCAGAGATTGTTCCCACTATTCTGTCAGTATAAGATACAGAGCATGAGGTTAGGCACAGAGACTTTTCCTATTCCTAGTAGGAGGAACTGTATCTCACAGACACACATGCACACTCTCTGTCTCTTTCTCTTTCTCGCTCTCTCTCTCTCTCTCTCTCATACACGCACACACACACACACACAGCAAGTAATAATAAGGCCTTGGCAGCTGTGAACATCCTCTTCCTCTCTGACATTTAATTAGAGGACTTGGAGCTGGGTCAGAAAGTCTTGGTTATAAGGCAATGAGGTGCTGTCAGAATCGCTCCACAGCTCAGAGATCTATTACAACCCACGGCCTTTTTTGTAAAGTGGTCATCAAACAGCACTAGTGGATAATGATGTCATCCTGGTGAATCACCATGCCTTTTATATTTCATTTGTTCAGTCACATGCTCATAAAGCCAGAATCGCCATGGTGGGAAAACAGGAAGGGAATATGTCTCTGAACATTCTTTAGCCGCAGCGAGGATTACTTTATGTGGTGTGTCTAGGCTCTCACTATTTTACCGAGCTGATATGTTTAACGACACTCTACTCAAAGACCAAAGTGATTTGCTGGGGAGCAGCATAAAGCTGTATTATAGGTTTTGCCTCCAGTCTGTGCTTGACTTCTAATTGAGCCGTGATCATCGCCAGGTGACCACTCTGCCATTTACAGCGAGGCCCTGATCCGTCTGCTGCGTCTAATGGAATTCCGCACAGAGCTACTGACCCTCATTAGCATGTTGTTGCATTTCTGTGTTCCAGGAAGCCTCCATTTAAGCAACACTTTGCTCCTCTTTGATTCTGCTGCAGGCTCGACTGGAGGTGGGGTGGTGTGGGGTAAGAAAGAAAAAAAGCCTTCCATTGATGCAGGGTTCAAATACTGTCAGGTCTCATATAGGGATGTTGCCTTTGCCAGCGCTCTAATCAAAGATGACAGCGGGGTGTCATGGTTCGTTAAGGAATATGCTAATTCAATCAGCAGTTTCTTAAATGGTGTTTCACGCCCTGTACTACGCTTATTTTAGTGCTTGTGAGGCGGGAGGATGCGAGTGGGGTGGGTGCAGTCGCGGTGGGCAGCTCAAGAGAGCTCCTCTGGCTCTCGAAGGCGCTTCTATCCAGCCTCACTCACGAAAGGAGTCAGGCAGAGCAGCACAGAACAGGCGGTGTTAAAATGCCACATTTGCACAAAGGTTTCCCTAATCGGAAGCCATTACTGGGTTCGATGATGGTGAGGTTGGGGAGAGCAGTGAGAGACAGACAATAAGTCTGAGCGCGTCTGAAGAACATTAGGGCCTAATTGGAAAGGACAGCTTTTGGATTAAATGGAATCATTCCACTGGTTTTCTCATTAAAATGGCTCTGATGCCCACTTTCATTAACTTTGCAAGCTACGGAGCCTGGTTTTACAGCTAGTTGAGGTGTGTGTGTGTGTGAGAGAGCAAGAGAAGAAGAGTGTTTGTGTATGCCCTGAGCACAAAGGACAAATCTAGGCTTGTGTATCTACTACCATGTCCTTTTACAGCTTGGTTTGAAGATGTAAGTTTGCTCTCTCTTTCTTTCTCTCTTTCTCTCTCTCTCTTTCTGTCACTCTCTCTCTCTCTTTCTTTTTTTCTCTCTCTCTCTGTGCAAGCTTGTCTGTTAGAGAATAGAGAATGAGGTATGCATTTGTGTAGAAAAAATAATAATGGAGATTGTTGATAGAGCTACATAAAAGTATGTTCTACAGCAGAGGTTGGAATGGCCTCAAAAATTAGTTTGCATGGGCTAGAGATGTGGTAGGCATATCGTACAATCGTCGGCCTGGACTGATTTAATTATGAAGAACTGGCATGGACCTGCTCCTTTTCCTCTGCTTTCTCCCCTCTCCCCTTCCTGGCAGAGCTAAAGTGGGATGGCCCAACGTCTCATCCCCCCCTCTTTCTGTGCAGTGGTGGGAGAGATGGTACAGCCTGCCAGCACAGTTCTTGGAGCACAAGCATTGATTCAGTTGTTAGCAGTCACCTCTCTCCTCTGTCCTCTCTTTCTCTCTCTCTCTCTCTCTTCCTCCGTCTCTTTCCTTCCCCCACTCTTCTCTTTCTTTCTGCCCAAGTTGAAGGAAGGTCCAGAGGAGAAGGATTGTTCACTGTTGGCGGCAGCCTCTTGGTGAGTTTCCAGCTTTTCGACTGGTATGACCCTGTTCAGGAGCGAGCATTACAGTCTGAAACGTGAGTATAGCAGACTCTCCTCTTTTCTTCCACTTCCCTCTCTCTTTCTCCCACTTCTCTTACTCTGTCTGTTTTTCAGTCTTTTGCATACTAGACTTGCTTTGCTTATACATGTGGAATAGGTTGAGTGAGGACTGTAGACTGTGGGTTTACAATGTGTGTAATTATTTGTCACTGTCAGAGGTACTCAGAGATGAGCAAACCATTACTTCACACCTGAGAAAAGGCTCAGAAATGTGATGACTTTATAAAAGTGAGAAGAAACTGCACATGTTGTTCTCTTTTAACTCACAGAATCTCTTGAAAATGAGTAAATTGCCATAATATGGCATGATTTTATAATATGAAGGTTTTTCTATCTTTCTGTGTATATGTCTGTGTGCTCAAGCATATGCTTGTGGTTACTAGGTAACAATACTTTTCTCCACATGTGACAAGCAGACAAAGGCAGATAAATGAAGTCCGGTAATCACTCTGCCTTGTTGTGTCCATCACAATGGGATTTCCATTTGGCCACTGGCCACGGGCACTGGCCCTTCCAGTGTGCCCTTCATCCAGCTGGGCTCTGGGACCTCTGCTTAGAGTGGACCTGACAGCTCCAGCCCTAACAGGCGGCAATTATACTCAGTGCTCCAGTTTCCCTCAACAGTCTTCCTGACACAGACAAATCTGAGCCTGAACTTTACTAAACCTGTTTTATAGGAAGTGCTTGTGAATGAAATTATATTGAAAAAGATGAAATAGCTATAACTATTACTATAACTATGCTAGTCCAAGCACCCATTGATGTTGTTTTCAAGTAGCTTCCTGAGAGATTGCTTGGGTAAGCCTGTAGGGTGTGTTTTTTTCCTCTCTCCTGACATCTGCAGAGGACAGGTGTGCAGCACTTTCTCTGACAGAGAGCCCAAGCATGTGCAGGGATCACAGATTGTCAGTGCTCTACTCTGCCCTCTACGCAGCACTCAAAGTTTTTACCTCTTGCCTCCACCCCCCCAATATCCTAGCCTCCTCATCCTCCCCTGAGAGCTCAGGTACATGCAGCACACAGGGATGGCACATGCAGGGATGGCAGTGGGAGTTGGGTAGGTTGTGGGGGTTGGGTTTGGGGTGAGATGAAGCACTCATTGGCTTTTGCTCTCGTACACAAAATATTTTACAAATGGCCGGGACCAAAGATGCCCCAGGCCTTTGTGTGGAAAAGTGTGTGCCAGACACGAACACTGGCTCAAGATTGTGCATCCAGATGTGTGTGCTCACACAATGATATCATCTTTTTGTTCCTGGAAAACTCTAGAATCAGAGAACTATGAAAAAAATTGAAAAAAAAAAAGTTTAACGGCCAAAATAATAACATGTCCTGCCCAGATACTCAAGCATTCATATCTGCTCTCGCTCACCCTCACTGTGTATAAACTGCCAGAAGTGCAGATTTTTGACAGCTCTTTGGATGTCTGCACAGCAGATATGCCTGTAGGTGACAGCTAGTGACAAATCCCACACAGAACCAATGTGCACAACCCCACCGTGGAATGGTCACGAGTTTGTGCTAAAAACTTGTCTACATGTCCGTGATGAGTTTATTTGTCACGAGGGATGCTGTTGGCCACCTACACCACTCACACAGTGTCTCTCTCACCATGTTTCAAGTGCTTTGTGTGAGGTCTCTCTGGCCTTGGAGTGCAGCTTGGTGAGATGTTGAGATGCGCATCTGTACATACATGCAATACGACTCCCTCTGACCCAGCTGTGCCACAGGCACTCTGTGTGCAGAGAGCAGGGCATCCCAGCAGAGCCCCTCCAGCTGGAAGGCCTGGGCCGCAGAGAGGTATGCAGAAGCCGAGCGCTGATGGACAGTGACAGCGGTGCCGTGTGTGCCGCCCTCCAGACTGGCTTTGACGGCCATTACTGTTTATGAGAGCTGACTGACTCCCGAGACACTTTGCTGAGAGCACAGGAATCACTGAGCCGAGTCGAATCAATCCAAACAAAAACAAATGAATTGGCTTATCCCCTTCCAGCGCGTCTGCACCGAATTAGCAGCTGAGCCGCCCTATCGATACCACCGCAGCTTCAGTCGATAGGTGTCTTAGATGTGCGGGGCTGCCACCCGAAGCTCTCTCTCCTTCCCCATCGATGTTAACTAAGGCATCTTTCAGGTCTGCATATTGCAATGATCACCCTCCCATACACATACACACACACACACACACACACACACACACAAACACACACACATACGCTCTGTATGTGATATTGATATTCACTCGGCGTGGTGTGAGGAAGTGGAATACTAGATGTCTGCCTGCAGGTCCCAGAGAGGGTTTGAGGGTTTGAGTAGTGAGGAGGAGCAGAGAGACCCTGTGGATCTGCTTCTCCGATTCAACAGGAAATTGCACGGCCTTAAGCTGCGCCGTGCCTCGCGCCCCTCTCGGAACCGAGGACTACAGTCGGGCTCGGCACTGCAAAACACCCCCACCCCTACCACCACCACCATCACCTCCCCCCCTGTCAGGGCTGTGTTTGCAGGGCACAAGGAGGCCAAGCAGACCGCCAGTGGCTCTTATCCAGCCTCAACAATACACCTCCGATAGCAGAGCGACCAGATGATCTGCAGAGCTGTGGGCCTGACTCAGTTGTTTGGACGGGCGCCATCAGGCGTCATAAGTGGGGTCTCTCCAGAAGCGATGTGGTCTTGTGAGCTTGAGCCAAGAGTCACTGAGCCAGAATAAATGGTACTGAGTGATGGAAAAATATGAGGAAACTGAAAGAGAGTGGCCCGAAGCGTTTCAGAAATAATGTTGTTAGTAATTTATCTGTTTATTCCTCCAGTGTATCTTGAGATGTCTAACTGTGTTTGACTTTTAAAATAGAGGAGCAGGATTGTGGATGCTCTTGTTTAATAACCCCCAATTAGCTCACCTTTAGACTGCAGTTTGTCAGGCAGCTGAAACCGGATACCTACTTTTTTTTTTTTTTTTTTGAAAATAACAGTAATTGTACCCCGGCTCTTGGCAGATTTCAGCCGCTGCTCTGATCCCACAGCTCAATTTATTTCTGCCAGTTACACAGCTGCCATTTCCTGCGGCTCTCTCTCTCTTTCCCTCTCTTTCTCTCTCTCTCTCTCATGGCCCT
This sequence comes from Tenualosa ilisha, assembly GCA_015244755.2. Taxonomy (NCBI): domain Eukaryota; kingdom Metazoa; phylum Chordata; class Actinopteri; order Clupeiformes; family Clupeidae; genus Tenualosa; species Tenualosa ilisha. The sequence goes on from PYXC01002821.1 coordinate 4,900,556, forward strand.
GTGCAGAGCGGCATCAAGGCCATGCCAGCCCTCAGCCCTGTCTGCAGGGGCCGTGTCTTTTCATGCTCAGAACTCTGCAAAAAGCCAAAAGCTCGGGTGAAGCAGATGCTGACACTATTTCCGACAGCCCGTGTGATTAAATTAAACTTAGCACCGAGCAGCAGTGACAATGAAAAACAGTATTTGTGTTTGTCAAATCCCTTAAATATGTATGACTGTATTATGAAGATGATAGGAGGTGACACTGAAAAACACACAACTCAATTTCAGTTCTCTCCAGTGACTTTTGGGAGGGCGTATTTTATTTCTCTCGGTTACTCTCCCTCTCTGGAAAGTGTCGGCAAGTAAACAGGCAGGTGGAGCTGGTAAGTAAACCAGAAGCAAGGTGACAGGTAAACAACATGAGGCAATTTAAATCTCCCTCCGAGCCAGACATTAGCTGGCTGCTGCTTCACGGGAGTCGGATGACTGCTAATACTGGAGTACAGAGAAAGCCAGAGGCCAGTGTGCAGATTTGGACTTTATTTTCTGTTCCCATCAGCCATGGGGACCCACCTGAGCTCTGTCTGTGGAGCACCTCAAAGGGGCCACTCAGGCGCGACTCTACCCCCACACCGCTCTTAAGCGGAAGCCTTCATCTGTATGCGCCAAGTCCCACACTATCTGTTCACTCAGTTTGAAAAAAAAGAAAAGACAGGTGAAAGACATAGCAAGGCAGCGAGAGGAGCAAGCGAAAGCAGAGAAAGGAGTGAATGTGAGTGGGGGAAAAAGAAGTGAGTGAGAAGAAGAATTGAAGAATGTCTGATGAGGTTTCAGACGATGGTGGATATAGATGTGCATGGGAGAGAGAGAGAGAGACAAAAAGAGAGATAGAGAATAAGAAAAGTAAGGATTTGGGTGGGGAGAGTGTGAGGGTGTGTGTGTGTGTGGGGGGGGGGGGGGGGGCTAGATGGGCATTCTGTCATGACTGGCAGGTACCAAAGGAGGGGGAGGAATTAAACTTGGGAGTCAGAGGCAATTAATTTCACAGTGGCAGATGGAGTGCAATTAGGCTCCAAAGGCCTTCATTTATCAGGGCCCGCTGTGTCCCTCTCTTTCTGTCTCCCTCTTCCTCTGCTGCCCCTCTTTTTTCTGATTCTCTCGCTCTGTCTTTCTCCATCAATGTCTCTTCCCACTCTCATTTTTCACCAACATTGATTGTCTGTCTTCTACATCATTTGTTTGCTCCCCTTTTAGATCTTTCTGGAGTAAGTTCTTGCATACCTGCTTTCATTCTCTCCCCCAGTTGCAGGTCTATCTTCACTTGGACACTACTTACACACACACACACACACACACACACACACACACACACACCGCGCGCGCTACACACACAGTAAGCCGAGACTGTTCTCTTTTGACCTCTGCCTCCATTTGTTGCAGACATAAGCATGACAGGCGAGAGCCGATCCAGTCGACCCCGGGCAGGAAGTAAGAGGTCCAGCAGTGAGGTGTACAGGTAAGCCTCTGTTCCACCTGCATCCCCATGGCAACCTGCTTCCCAGATCCTTACACTTATCTCTGCAAGCCACGCAACCTCTGCGCACAAGGCATTTTGCGCTCGCGTCATTTGCATAAAGCTCCATTTCAGGCTGTTCACTTTGTCTTCCCCTCTGCCATAACTTGTTTATTTCCTCCCATGTTATGAATGCCTTGCCGCATCTTTTTGATACACTTTTATAACAGTCCACCAATCTCGGTGACAGAGTGCCGGAATCAAGGCGATGTGCTGTTAGCTGCTGCGCTTGTGTTTTTGCATGATGGGATTGTGAGTTGCAGTCATTTATCCTGTCGGTGTTTTTTCTCTCGCACACACACACACACACACACACACACACACACACAGAGAGAGAGACACACACACACGCACTCACCAACAAAATGTTATCTCCTCCTTTGACTTATTCTTTCATTGCTTTGTCTCTGCATTGGCGCTACTTTGGAACATTACTTCGCTTTATGCAAAGTGGTGAGGCGGTAACTCTGTGTGTGTGTGTGTCTGTGTGTGTGTGTGTGTGTGTGTGTGTGTGTGTTAGGAGAGGGAGATTAGTTTCAGTGCCTCTCCTCCCACCCACAGAGCCCAGACAGAGGGATAGTGATTGTTCAGCCGCCGAACATACTGCTATGTTAGAGAGACAACACACAGCAGCAGCACTAGAATTAGCCTTGTGCTGATCTGTGCTAATTATGCCAAGAGATATTGAGTTTATAAATGTGGGTTTATGTGGATTTATGTACGGGTAACACTTTGTCCATCAAGGTCATTGTCATCTTAGTTTTTTCTTAGTTCTGAATTTAGCATAATCTGTTAGACCTGAGTGTTACCATCATCCGAGGGGCCTGTTTTTTTAATATGTAATAAACAAAACCCAACCAACTCAGTGTTATATAGCTTAGCCCTCTAGGGTAAACTCGCATTATCAAAGAGATTACCAACAAACCATCAAATGACGCTCCCTGCTGTTTTTATTTGCGGGGGGTCTAATAAATACAGTGTAGCATACCTGTGCACAGCAGTGCAGCACATTGACGTCAAGCAAGCGCTACCATACGGACTCCTGCAGCTTAAGTGCTGTGGCCAGAGGCTGTTAACACCAGCATGATAGGTTTGCTTCCCAGAGAGCACACCTACTGGTGCGATGCATACCAAAAAACAGCGCTAGAGTAGTCGCTTGACATGAAAGTGCCAGCTTAGTGCATCTGTGCCACTCACAACACATTCCTGCTACAAAATGTGCCACTGAACCTTTCGCTCCCTTCCTTAACTGCATCACTAAATGCCTTAGTCCGGCTATCCATGTGAAGCAGTCTGTTTATTACAGTGAAGGCACTTTCAGTGGCAGGAGGCATATTTGTAATAAACAAAGAGGATATAATGGTGAGACAAATTAATTTATGTTCATCTATTATGTATTGACATATATTATTCATGGTGCTTTAGTGCTCTCAATTGTCTGTTGTGACAGTGTGCACTATTAATACCTCTGATGCTGTCAGCACCGGTCCTGAGTGATTTGCACCATCTACCTTGGATGAAAAAATACACAGAGAGACTTTCTCTGTCTCTCACTCTCTCTCTCTTTCTCTGTCTCTCAGTCTCTCTGTCCCTCACTCCTTCATAGTCCTCTTTAGTCAAAAAGCACTTGAAAACATGAGGGAAGTTGAAACGCATTACTGAAAGCCTCTTAATGAAGGAGAGGGAAAAGAGTGAACATACCAGGCAAAATATTCAGTCTACTTCTGTAGCTTATAGTAAGAATGTGCTTGACTTGCTCATGACTGTGTAGTCTGTACACTTGTCATTTATTGTCAGGCAAAGGCCACATTCAAATCCCCTAATCCTAAAACATGGAAAGATGCTATGCTAACATCTCGGCACATCTGGCCCTGCGTGTGTTACAGAGTAGGGAGGGGAGAGAGAGAGGGAGAGAGCCAGTGACACTGCTTCTGTGTGGGTGGCCTACAAAGCTATCCACCGTGCTCGGAATCTCTCCCCTCTAGCACTTCTGAATTGTGCTCCGGGGCTGTGGTTTCATGTAGGTTTTATGAAAAGCCACCTGTCAATCATGTAAACCTAATATATTCATGCTGCATGCAAGCAACATATTTTAAAGTTCATGAAACAGTTCCATTGTACAGGTAATCACCAAAGCTTGTAAAACAACAGTAATGCATTGTGATCAGTCTGATTTCATCTGCATCCATCTTGTTGAACTATGACTCATCATCGCTATCCATCACAGAACACAGAAGGTGTGAGCAGGTGTGCAGTGGCTACAACAGCATCACAGCTTTTTCAAACAGTGAGCATACATGCTGAAGAGAGTCTCTCTCTCTCTCTCTCTCTCTCACACACACGCACATGCACACACACACACACACGCACGCACACACACACACACACACACACACACACACACACACACACACACACACACACACAAGATGCACTAGTATACCTTTTCCTGGTGTATACACACATCCCACAAAGTAAAAATTATGTTCCAGCCATGATGGATATTTTTTGATTTAGGGAGCATAGCGGTGGATTATGCCCTTGGTTTGGCTCAGCTGGAGATGTGAAATACTGAATAAAAAAGGCAATTAGTACAAATTAATGACTGTGGGAAGGGTTTATTAACAAGTAGATTGATTTGATATGACTGACCTTAAATTTCTTAAATACGGGTCTTCAAAATCAAACTTACCACCCCCCCTCTCTGTCCCTCCCTCCCTCCTTTCCTCCCTTGCTCAGTGTGAGTGTTGTCCTGTGCTGTACTGTACTGTGTGCTTTAGCACAGATACCTTCTCAAAGTGCTGTGTCTGTGAGTAGTGCTGTCTATACGTGTTTGTGTGTTTGTGGGCGAGAACGGCTGACTGTATTTGTGGAGCTTGCTGTGGCCCTTTAATGGCCCATCATCAGTTTTCATTACTGTGAGGGGAGGCCCCCACTGGAGTGCCAGGACCAGGCACTGGCTGCCCGGGCCCCATCTGTCATTATGGGCCTGGCTGGTCAGCAGCGCAGCCTGGAAGCTTTGCAAAGACTGCCAGCACAGATGTCAGGGGGTAGTACTGATGTAGGGCAGAGAGCATATAGTAGAACCAGAGTGTGTGGTATTGTGCTAGCGATGTTTATGGCAGGCCGTTTGCACTCTCAGTGACACCATGACACAAGGCTAAACTCACTTCTTGTTGCAGCCAGTTAGGCCTCTTGCCAACAGCCAGACTGATCTGCAGAGATCCTTTGAATAATTAGCTGGCTAACTGTTACCTGAAGATACCAACTGCAAAGACAACAGAGTGCATCATTTGCTTGCAGGGGGTGTTGCATCCTAGTGGCACAAAGCACAAATAGTGGAGATTCTATGCAGAATATGTAAAATATTGGCAATTTAAATCAAATTGAAACACATCAGCGTAATGTAATTATAATATAAATTGCAATGTAATGGTCTTTAAATCAAATTTATGTTTAATTGCATTGTGACCATTCTATTTTGAATTAAGGGTAGTTGCATAGTTGTCATTCAAAATCAAAATGACATGCCATGAATGACTTAATGTGAATGTGTGTGTGTGTGTGTGTGTGTGTGTGGTGTGTGTGTGCTTGTGTGTATTCTTGTATGTATTATAGATGTTTTAATCTATCAAATATATATGGTCTCGTAATATACTATACTGTATGAGATCCTTTATATAGTAATTTTGTCATTGTTTTGTTATTTATTAGGGAGCATGTGCACTTTTAAATATAAATGTTGGCATTTGTTGCTTTGTATCAGAGTTAGCCTCAGGCATCTGCAGTCATCTGGCAGGGCACATCCACACCCTTCCCATTCCAGCCGCAACCCACACACTCTTACACACACACACACACACACACACACACACACAAAGTACATTTTGACTTAAAGTGACTTAAATCAGTGGTTGGAGATTTGAGAAAAATTTACAGTTGAGATTTGAAGCTCTTGATGGAACTGCAGCTCTTTATGTCATCTGTTATTGCATTCCACTGTGTAGTGGCTTGAAAAGAAAAGGCAGATTGTCCAGCGGTTGTATGGCAAAAAGGTATGTTACAGTCATAAATAGATAGAAGCTATTCTGGTGGATCTTACAGAACTAGCAGGACAATATTCAGTTCTGTATGCCTGTATATTTGGGCTATTATATTTAAAGTCAGAGTTGTTAAATTCACCAGTAAAGCTGGTGGTCTAGGTTATAATACAGCATAACTACCGAATGATGCATTTCTGAATGACATTTACAGTGATAGATTAAAATCCTTAAAGTTCACCGAAGTTGCTTTATTTGTAAGGAAGTACTTATTTGCGCAATGAGATGCTGATGCGATGCATTAGCTTCAGGTTCACAGTGCATTGGTGGGTTCAAGTCAGACTACATTAGTAGACAGACAACTTGTTTACATGCAGTGTGCTGCAGCTATTAACCTTTGTTCCTGCATCCTCCCTTGATTCCTCCATCTTTTCCCCTTCTCCATCTCTCCCTTTCTCTCCCTCTCCCTCCTTCCCTCCTTCTCTCCTCTCTGCTCTCCCTTTGCACACTCATTGTCTTTTTTTTGCATACCTCTTCTCTGGCTGGTCGCAACTGCTGTTCCACGCTCCATTTAACATCATTTACAACCCTGAGGATCTGACCAGCCACTGAGAAAACAAACAACTCACACAAATACACACACACACACACACACACACTCATACACATGGTCTTACACACATGGATTGTTTCCCACATTGTCTCACATACACACATACGTAAATGCTATTGACTCTCATATACACTCACCCTTACATACATGCACACACATACACATTTGAACTTGCTTATGGGTTCAAACACACACACACACACATACACACACACACACACACACATATGCACGCACTTCCCAGGTACATATGCATGCCCATATTTTAAACAGACATATTTGCATATCAGTGCAACTAAGTGGGAGCATGACTTCCATCATTTATGTAAATGTGATTCTCTCATGTTAGCCTGCATAGCTGTGGGCTCCGCCTGATTTATGCCTGTATGATTGGGTTCTGTGCTTCTCTTAAATGCTTTCATGGCCTTGATGCCAGCAGGATTGCAGCTCCTCATCTTTTCCAAACTCCCTCACCCCTCCCTTCCTTAGCAGGCGGATGTAGTGACCCCTCTCTCTCTCTCTGTCTTTGTCTCTCTCTCTCTCTCTCTCTCTTGTGCCCTCCAACCAAACTCATCAGAGGCAGTGTGTTGAGGGATGGGGATGGGGAGGGGGTGGAACCTTCGTATCCGGTCTGCATTTTAAACGGACATCCCAAAGGACGGCTGTGCCAAGGCTTCAAGAGAAGCCGTATGCATGAGTTTGACATGGAAGGCCCAGAGCAAGTGTGTGTGTGTGTATGTGTGTGTGTGTGTGTGTGTGTGTGTGTGTGTGTGTGTGTGAAAGTGAGAGAGTGTGTGCGTGAGTGTGTGTGAGTGTGTGTGTCTATGTGTGTGTTTGTGAGTGAGTGTGTAATTGTGTGTGTTTGCACACACATGAGTATGTGAGTGTGCCTGTCTATTTGTCTCTCAGTCTTTGTTGACCTGTGTCTCCCTGGGGGAGCTCAAATGCAACACATGCTTGTGAATGCTCGCCCCGCTCTCGGAAGCATCGGTAATAGCCAACAGCCATTCATGATAGGGAGCCTGAATCATATCTTCCAAACACAACGGCATCGAGGGGGCCGTGTAATATCCCGTCGTTCCCAAGGCAACCCAATCTGAATTCCACAAGGGACCTCCGTGGCAACATGAATACCAGATTCAGCACTGGGCTGTTTACAACCGTCCCCGAGTCCTAACAGATCGGACGAATGCACAGCTCTGCTCTCCAGGCACCAGGGGTGATTTGCCACATAATGTTCCCCCCACGGTTACCATACTCCCTTCCTAGCGAGCGATCCCTCAAAAGACTGGCATATGGCTGTGTATATCAATGCAAGCCCCTTGATGAAGACATAGCGAGTGTCTGTGTGTGTGTGTGTGTCTGTGTCTGTGTGTGTTTCTGTGTGTGTGTCTCTAGGGGCGGTGTGGGGAGATATCAGCTCATGAGCATTCCCACAGACAGATGCCCGGCGCTGCTCAGCCTGTCTCTCTCTGATGAGATGCACTTAAGCTTTTAGTTGATAAAAGGGGGAAATGGCACCGCAGAGGGGGGAAGAGTGTATTAAAGGCACTGAAAGGCTTAGGATGAGGCTTGGCTCGCTCCTCTCTCTTTGTCATTCGTCTCACAACTCGGCATTAACTGCCTGGTTGTGGGAGGAGCGGGGTAAATCACTAGTAACATCTCTTGAAGCGATCCACTTTCACTAGTGCAGATTGATTAGTTTTGATGCCGTTTAAGATGGTGCTTTTGGAAACTAATTATTGTCTGACAGAGGATGATAATTGCGATATGCGGTGACCTCGGGTTAAGGGTTGCCATCAGACAGTGGACCTATCACATATTTGTTCCTGCTTGACAGAGCCAGCTGTTTACGGTCTGCTGGCCTTCACTTTACTGCCAGTGGTTTTGGATGCTCATGAAGAAAATTGTTTGATCTCAGAGCAATCTGAAGCCATCAAACCTAGTTTATGTGTGCCCTTTATAAGACACTCCATGGAGAGTAAAACCAGCCAAATCACCACTATTCTTTATATACCAGCCACAGATGTGCTATCTGTAGTTGATGATGAATAAAAGTATTTAAAAATAAAATGTAGTTAAAGGTATATTAAATCGACAAAGATGTTTATTTCCACTAAACTGAGATTAGCCCTCATGTCAAATAGGGTCTGGCTGTCTTGACCATTAATATTACATATTTTCCAGTCTCATAATTGCAGGTAATCTTGAGGTGAGCAGCCATGTTTGATAGTAAATTAAGAATTTGAAAAGTAATGAAGGATTTGATTATTATTACTTTCATAATTTTCAAGTGTTCATTTGAAGCCACCACCTTTATTCCCAGATGGTGTTTGTCTGACATACTTGGCATGATATGTCTGACACAACTACTTGTAATTCCCAAGAACGGGCACCCAGTGGATGATTCTGTGGAGGGTAAGATTCTCTGTGCTGTATAGCACAGTGGTGAATAAATAACTCAACATCTTTCATGTGGATACACTGGCAGATACTGTTAGGCAGACACAGTGGCAGATAGTGTTAGACGGCATAGTGTACAGTAGCAGCCACTGGTCTGTTATAGATTCCGCTCATGGCTGGCTTGCACAGCTAGCCTACTCGGGCTCACTGGCTTTGCACATTTTTGAAAATTCTTGATTTGGAACAACCTGAATCAAATCCTGTCATATTTCATTTAATCACCAAAGTTATTTGTCACCAATCAAACATAGAGTACAACTCATACAATGCTGGTGATGGTCATAAAACACTGTTTATTAAATTACAATAAATGGTTTAACCATTTTGTATTTTAAGATTAGATGGCAGGGTGCTGTAAGTGATAACACTATTCAAAAGAGTGAGGTACATTCAACATGAAATCAAGTAAATGGCTCTTCAGATAATTGCCAATGCTTGTTTTTATACCAAAGGTTTTACTATTTGTTCCAAGAGCCAGAAATTGCTGTAATGATGTGAGTAGATGATGTGGAGACTGAACAAGCCATTTGGAGAATGTTAATTTTTAATCTTAGGAATATGCCAAAGCAACTGGGAACAACTATAATTAAACAGGTGCAAAAGCACCTGATGGTACATTTGGAAAAAAATAAAATAAAATAAAACCCTCACAAGCCTTTTTATGTATAAGTACAGTTCACTTTTTGATTCCATTTAAGCAAGCAATTGTATGTTCAGTCAAGGAACTACTGCATGGAAAAGGTGCTGTGCATTCCTGAACAGAAGGGATGCTTGCAGGTCTGCTTCCTGCTGTGTTGAACAGTCAGTTCTTCCTGCTAGTCTTTGTGATTGCTGGTTGTAAATGTGTTTTTTTTTACTTTATTGCAATCTTCATCCACATCCATCAAGAGCACACTTCACTTACTTCGCATGTTACTTTGCACTTTTTTATAATAATCTAAAAAATAGAAAAGAAGAAGAGAAAAAGAAAAAGAAAACAAACAAGAGAGGGAGAAAAAAACTGACAGTACAGCCCTAGATAAAACATGAAGCACAAAGAAAGGAGAGGGAAAAGGGGGTTGGAGGACTATGGGGGGGGGGGGTTGTGTAAGCCTGCATTTATGTACTGTCCTCTGTGTAACTGGTACAGACCACTACATACCTACCATTTCATATTATTAAAATAATTTGTTGTTTTATGCAGTATTTTCTCTGGATATAGCTTATTGCATTTATCAAGATGGTTCCTAACTCTAAGCGTAGGATTTTCCATGTCTGAGATATTTTCTATTGTGCTATGTCATTTACATATGTCTGGGGCTTTTGCTTGTTTTCATCCCCTTGTTAACTGTTTTATTGCAGATATGCGTAATGTATTAAACAGCTTTTGATATTTAGGTTACATTTTCTTTGACAGGTTTATACCTAGAATGTTCTTTGGGTGTTGATGTCTGCTACAAATCAAAAATATATTTTGTAGCTTTATCAAATTCCTTCCAAAATGTTTTCAATACTGGGCATAAGAACACATACCAAGTTGTAATATAAACCTAGTTTTTAAATGTGGGAACAGGACACTGCATAGTGGTACACATAATTGTCACACTGAGTTCACACTGTTAAATTAACCTGCTCCCTTTACAACTTTTTTTTTCATGACTGGTTTCTTTTTCTCATTCGCCGGGAGCCAGGAGTGATAACGGTGGTCCCCTACAGGGAGTCATGGACTTGCCGTCCGTCCTTGATCTGAGTTTGTGTAGGTTTGATGGGATCATCTATCTGTGTGATGAGGTCTCCTCACTGGCCTTTGACCATGGAAAGATCAGCCGTTCAGTCCCATCACTCACTCCTTTTGCCATCCTCTTCACTAGTGTCCCATCACTTCAACAACCCTAGTGACCTTTTCTCTTGTGTGGATAGACCACTACTTTTTCTCTCTCTCTCTCTCGTTATAGATGTAGATTACATCACAGTCGTTTGGCAGATGCCTTTATCCAAGCTGACTTAAAATCAAGGGACAACAATTAATCAAGCATCATTAAGTTAGGAAGCCTTTAAGTGCTGAATGCTTATTCTGCTTAATATAGCAAAGTGCAAGAAGCCATGATTTTGAGGTTGGTGACTCATAATCATGGCTAAAATCATCTAGCGTGCAACTTTAGGCATGTTGAGGTTTTTTAAAAGGGCTCAGAAAAGGGATGAGTCTCCCAAAAGTAGGTAGGGACGCCCATCCACTGACAGCACTGATAACTTCCCATCTTTCTATCATCAAGGAGCCATCAAGGAAAGACTGTATCTTTTTCTCCCTTGTGTGGAGGGACCAGTAGATGCCCATATAGCAGCAGACTGGAAGATTTGTAGTCTGATCTAAGGTCAGTCTTCGGAGTGGTTGTTACATAGGACAGCCATGGCTAGTCATTTTCAGATGGGCAACAACCTTTCGTTAAAACAAAAAAGAAACTTGTTAAAGAAACTTCATGTCCAGACAGTGACCTGTGCTCTGAAGCCTGAGCGAATTGTTTGGTCACAGCACAGGCTGTTTGCTATTTTGTGGGTAATTTGACGTAAATAAAACCTTCTCATGAGAATAACACTCCCCACCATCCTATTGACCCAGATGGTAAATACATGATTGGTAATTACAAGCACGGATCAATGCCGCAGGAGGCATGCTGAGCTTGAAGCCAGCACTGATGAATGATCCCTTAGTAGAAAAGTCTAGAAAGCCCCGTCGTCAACTTTGGCACCCCAGCACAGACAGACGGCATGAAACTAGAGGAGAGGTATTTGGGGTCTTGTCATTCAAAGCTCCACATTCTGTTTGTCCACTCGTTCTTGTCTTTTTGTGTGCCGTAACCTGCCCTTCCAAATGCATACGAAGTGAAACATTTGGACACACACACATACAAGCCCTTTCACCTCTCTCTCTCTCTCTCTCTCTCTCACACACACACACACCCACACACACACACACAAGCTCCTGCTGGAGTTTCTGTGCTATGAAAGATGGGAGATGTTAAAGAATTGGAGAAGAGTGCTGGCATCGTGAAATTGCTTTTCCATGCTCGATGTCAGCACTGATGATGATGTCTGCAGAAATGACGTGAGAGATGATTGATGACACCTTTGACTTTGACGTTTCTCAAAAGCAGACCTGTTTTCTCGATGGTGAAAAGAGGACGGACAAAGTACCTTTTGATGAATCTTTTGTAGGACTAGATGGAAGGGTATGTAATTGTGTGCGTGTGTGTGTGTGTCTCTGTGTGTGTGTGTGTGTGTGTGTGTGTGTGTGTGTGTGTGTGTGTATGCTCACAAAATTGTGTGTGTATGTCTGTTTCTGTTTAAAGGACATTTTGTGTTTGTGCTCTTGCTGTAGGGGAACACTTGAAACACTCTTTAAAAATGTTTTTTTCTTCTCTCTGTTTTCAATTTGTCCAACAAAAAGGCCTCATTTTGCCCAGAATCCTTTGTCCTCAAAAATAACCCCTCTGTGAAGGTTCTCTTGGGTGAGAGGAGCATTCCATTGATGTCCATCCTGGAAGTCTGGGGCAGCAGAGAACCTTATATCCTGGTGATGTAGTTTCACAGGATCCTGTTTAGTGTAGCTGGCACCCATAAACAGTTCTGCCAACTGAAAAAAAAGATTAGGAACCCATTATTTAAATGTGTGTCTGCATGTGTGTGTGTGTGTGTGTGTGTGTGTGTATGTGTCTGTGTGTGTGTGTGTGTGTGCACGAGAGAGAGAGAAATGAAGACAAAAACAGAGGGAGAGCTGCATGGTGTAACTGTGATCCAATCTGTGAGACGAGTCCTGTTGATATGTCTATCTAATCGAGAGATGACTCAGCATTCCTTCAGAGCATAAACAAAAGTTCTGCCAGTCGGAAAAGTTGAGACGATGTTTCTTGTTACCTGTCTTTGTATGAATGGAGACATAAAGATTTGTACCATATAGGTTAGATCTAGATCACGTACTGCTCACATACTGCTGTTTTTAGCTTAAAACACCAAGGATGGACCAATTATTAAAATGTGCAGTCTGATTCACTTGTCATTTCTGGTCTGCAGATAGTAGTTCTCCAAACATTAGTTAGAATACACAGTAAGTGTGCAACCTGTTATGGTATGTTATAATTTGTTACACTGTGATGTTACACTGTTGCTGTGTTGCAGGGCTGGTGGTTACCAGCAGGATTTTTTTGCCATGTTAGGCTTTATGTCTCAGCCGCAGTGGTGTTGCGGTGTGAGAGTTGATGGTGGTGGTCCGCAGTGTTTCAGCAGTCCGACTCAGGCCTTCTGGCCCGGGCTGCGGTGGCGCTGAAGTGGCAGGAAATCGTCTCTCCAGCCCATTAAGCTCAGTCACGCCGCGCTGATCCTGATTCATTTCAGAAGCGCGAGGGAACACTGAATCTGAATTAATCAATCCGCCCTCCTCAGGGGACAGTACAGCTGGAGTGGGGAGTGAGAGTGGCGGGGTGTGTGTGTGTGTGTGTGTGTGTGTGTGCGCGTGTGTGAGTGTGTGTGTGTGTGTGGGGGGGTGATAGCAGTAAACTAGACACAGAAAGGGAAGAAGAGAAGGGAGGAGGACAGGAGAGGAAAGGAGAGGAGAAATAACAAGAGTAGGAGCAGAGAGAGCCAAGCTGAGAAAAGCAGAGGACAGATGAGAGTAGAAGGATACAGGGTTACAGAGAAAGGAAAGGAAGGAAGGAGAGCGGTACAGAGAGAGAAAAGAGAAAGGAAGGAGAGGTACACAGAAAGAGAAGAGAGGAAGGAGAGGGTATACAGAAAGAGAAGAGAGGAAAGAGTGAGAAGGGCACAATTGAATGCAGAATGAGGCGTTCATATTGAAGGGAAAAGAAACAGAGAGATGGAGAGGAGAAACAATAGACAGGAGGGTAACGGAACAGAACGGAACACAATCACGGCACAACGAAAACAAACAAAACCGACAACAACACAGAGAGGAGTGAAATAAGGGGCCTCTTCCGACTGTTGATTGTGATTCCAGGTCTCCCGGATGATTAGTGCAGTAATGATCTCTTAAACAAATGTACCCAAACAAATGGATCCGCAGCGCTCCTGTGCCGGCAGGAGACAGTGCGCTGAAAAATGGAGATGGATTCCACCTCCTTTGTACAGATCATTGTAGTTAATGGTCTCTCTCTCCCTCTCTCTCGGCAAACACTTATGTGTTGTAAATTATAGATATGCTGTAGAAGCTAATGTCTCCAGAGGGGGAGAAGCCAACAGCTGCACTAATGAGCCAACAGCATGGACGCCGCTTGCACGCACACTCGGATTGTCCCCCAGAGACATAAATCATATTGACTCAGTCACTCGCAATGAGTCTCTCCTGTGTCTGTGTGACGTATGGAGGGGAATCTCAGCACAGGGACCTCCGCCATCGCTCATCTTTTGCGACGACAGGGCCTCTCTGGCTTCGAGCGAAGTAGACTCTCTCTCTCCCTTCTCCGTCTGTCGTAAAACTGTCAGACACGCGCAGCCCCAGCGCATCGTGCGTGGGGATTGTGTGTTGTGCCAAGCTGTATGCAAATGGCGGGGAGTCTCAGTGAGGTAACTTCCTTTCAGAAGAACAGAAACGCTGGCAGACAGAGGCAGGGAGAGAGAGGGAAAGAGAGAGAAAACAGACTGATTCCAACTGTCTCAGAAGGAAACAACAGATGGAGCGCCTTGCAAATTTGAAGATCAGGCCACAGACATATAACTGGAGACACAGAGAGAAAATTTTAAAGTACTGATACACTGGGCATCAGAGCAACATCTCACAGAGCTGACAGACACACAGAAGGAAAGACAGACAGACAACCGGACAGAGCCGCTGAACGGACAGAGGGACGGTGCTCAGATTTTGTATAATGAGCCTTGTCTGAGGAATGGCCTTGTCGCATGTGAACTCATGAAAAAAATTCTAATTAGCCTTCAGGGACCTTGCCGTCCAACTGAGTGTGTCCCTCCTCCTTCTTGCACTGCGAGAAAGAGAGAGAGAGAGAAAGTGCATTTTAATGGCTAGCACTGCTATGTACCTGACACCCTGGACAACAGCCTGTGTGTGTGTGTGTGTGCATATGTGTGTGTGTGTGAGTGTACGTGTGTGTGTGTGTGTGTGTGTGTGCTGGGGGGTATAGGTGTAAGAGGAAATGGTTCCAAAATTCAGTTTTCAGCTCTGTGAGAGTACTGCTTATAAATCTAGTCTTGTCAGTACTGCCGGGTTTAAGGCTCTCCCTGAACGCTGGCTAGTGCAGTAGCCTGCAAGCCGTGGTTGTTGGAAACACCATTGCTGTATAGGCTGGGCCCGCTGAGCAGTGAAGGCAAAGCCAGCCCAGAGGTGGACCCTTAACAAGACGCCATAAAATCTGACATGCAAGGAGTCTTTCCCCAGGAGAGAGAGAGCAGTGTAATGACAGCCATTACCTTACTTCCATCTCCCTCTCCCCTCTCTTCCTCTCTCTCTCTTCCTCTCTCTTCCTCTCTCTCTCTCTCCATCTCTGTACTTTGGAATACTGTAGAGGTGTGGACACTGTAACAGCCATTTTCAGCCTCCTCTGTGCTGTGTGACCGATCAGCGGTGCTGACGGTAATCACCGGTGAAGCAAGAGGAGCTTTGCTCCAGAGCATTTGAGGAAGACTAAAGGTCAGCCAACAAGAACAAGCATCACCACACACACACACACACACACACAGAGAGAAATATAGGAATTGCTGTGGACATGGGCTGCATTCACTCTGGAATGTCCGTGACTTCTTCTGCTGGGCGACCTTTCAGGTATATAGTATTGTGTGTGGCCTTTAAAGAGATTGACACGGCATGGGTGGCTGCACA
This sequence comes from Tenualosa ilisha, assembly GCA_015244755.2. Taxonomy (NCBI): domain Eukaryota; kingdom Metazoa; phylum Chordata; class Actinopteri; order Clupeiformes; family Clupeidae; genus Tenualosa; species Tenualosa ilisha. Next base: position 4,916,047 of record PYXC01002821.1, read on the forward strand.
GCACTGAGCCATGGCATCAGACTGAGTTTGTTTTCCATCTGATCACACGCTGACCAGAGAAGGGTGGAGAAGCCTCTTACACAGGGTTATTCAAATGAACACCACACACGCATTTTACACAAACTTGCGCGCACACACACACACACACACAACATACACCCAGACATACACACACAGACATACTCATTACAGAATTGGTTTTCTCCAGTGAATGAAACAGAATGTCTACAAGCCTGTGATGGCTGGCTCTGCAGCCAATAGTTATGGATTTTCTACACGGGCTTCAGGAAGAATACAAATGAAATGTCATGCTAGGGAATCGCATTTTCTACAAGGCTTGAGATTGTGAATTTGAAATTAACTACAGCCGAGAGGATCTGGCAATTCCAGCATAAATATATATATATATTTTCACACATTTGTGTTCAGTGAACCCTTGCTGTTATTTAGTTCATTTGATTTCAACGTGGAGCCGCACACAAAACCTCAGTCGGTTTCACACTAATAGGTTGTTTATGCCTTACGCCTCACAAACGCTGGCAAGGCCACGTAGAGCAGTCGGGAGTCACGCTCAATGAATGCAGAGTTGAGTGTTAGACCCAGTTCATCTGTATGGACTACATACTCCATGCTTCAAATTACGGCAGTACATACACACCCATCCTCACTCAAGTGCACCGACAGGCAGTGGTACTCATTCAAAAGCATAAATTGTGTTTTTAAAAGAGGCGTTATGCATGAAGCACCAAAGCCCTGACTATGTGCACAAAAGGCTGCATAGAAAGTATTGATGATCAGACACAACCATTGTGACTCTATCTCAGTGTGGCGGGTCTAATATATTGGAAATGTCAGCTGCTCTCTTGGCTTGTGTGATAGCTTTTAACTGGACAATTACTGGCAACAACTGCAAGAAAGGTTTATAGACTTATTTACTTTTACAGTTGCAGTTCTATTTGCCCAAACCATCTTTTTTACTGGTAGAAGATTAGGGCCTGCAGGCCAGAAGGTCTTGGTTGATGATATTTTCCAATAGATTCGATCCACCCAGTACAAGTATAACCATGTGATTGGTTGAGTAAGCTGATGTGCTTGTCAATCCAGATTAGGTTTTCCATTCACTGACAAAATGACTACTCTGCTTTAGAAGGCGTAGTTGGGCTCCCACTTCTTTAAAAACAAGGTGTGATTGGATTTCCCTCTCTCTTGAAACACATACTTGAATGTAATGAGAGGAGGAAGGAAGGAAGGAAGGAAGGAAGGAAGGAGGGAGGAATTTGGCTGCCCTCCATACATCTACAATCTCACCTCAGGATTACCGCTTGAAACCAAACAATCACTGTCATTCTTTTGTTGTTGGATGCACATAACATAGGCTACATTGCTTAGGGATTTGCTAATGATGTGCTAATATCTTCAGAGACTCTCCAGGAAACACATTCTTTCTGACTGGCAAGAAAAAAAAGTCAATGCTAACCTAAGAAAAAAATATGCTAGTGTTGTCTTATATTTGTAAATCTTTCTGCGAATTTATATTTGTAAGTGTTTCTGTGATAGTCTGTTCATTAATGGCAATGCTGAACTGAAGCTTACATCCTCAAATGGGATTGTTGAAATAGGGAGCAGATTTGGTTGTGATCTGCTTAACTTCTCATGCTGTGCAGATCCCATGTGAGGGCTTCTGAGCTTATGCCCTGTTTCTCTCTCCCCGCAGATCTGAGCACGACCTGGACTACGACTGCTACCCGGAGCAGCTCTATGACAGGTGCTGTCACTTTCCCTGAGAGATGTTTCCCTCCAGCCTTGAGAGCCACTGGCACCACTTGCCTCTGGAAGAAAGAACGGACAAGAGAAAAAAAAAAAGGAGAGACAGATAGAGAGACAGGGAAAGAAAAAGAGGATGAGAGAAGAAGAGTGAGAGGGGAAATGTCAAAAGCAAGTCCTTCATCCTCTCCATTGTCCTGGCTGTCGCTGTGCTTGATATGCCTCACATTTCCCCCCTGAAATGTTCTGCTCAAATTGTTGTATGAAATCTATTGGATGGTTTCTTGTGTCGCCTCTGAAAAATGCTTCAGCTGTCTCTTTAGATTTATAAGGACCATTGGAGAAACACTCCATTGAAGTTGATGGCGTCTCGCTGGGCTGCTGTCACTCGCTCCCTCTTTCCCTTCTACTCCGTTTCTCAGGGACACAGGGCTGGGCTGATGGTCATGTGTCTCATCTCTCGACTCCTCTCTCTCCCACATGCCCCACATCTGGCCGCTCCTCGGCTCTTCTCACCCACCTGTCTCTCAGTAGCTTCACTGTTCCATCATATCTTGTGTTTCTTCTCCTTTGTGTCTTTCTCTCTCTCTCTCCCTCTCATGTTCCCTGTTTCTCTTTTCATCTTCTGTTCTCTCCATCCCTCAGCCTTGCTCTGTTGTCTCAGACTTGTGTAAGTCAGACAGGCCTCATCTGACTGCTCCGTTCTTCTCAAATCTTAAAGACACCGGAGTGAGGCCATAAACCGCTTTTCATTCCCAAACCCCTGGGCCCATCATGCAACATCTGAGTTATCTCCGAAGTAAGATAGGAGCAACGCACACACGGAAAAAAAACAAACCAAGCAGAAGCATTACAGCTCTTAAAAAAGAGAAACTGTTAAGCCCTTCTCTGTTTTTGTTTCTTATCTTGCTCTCTCTCTCTCTCTTTCTCTCTGCCTGTGTCTGTGGCAGACGGATGTGGAATGATTGAGTGGTGGAGAGTAGGGGATCTGCGGGGTGCCCGCGCTGTGCCGTGTGGTGCGCGGCCCTCCACAGAGGCAGCTGCATGGGAACGTCGTGATTAGCCCAACGCTGATTAGTGTAGCGCACATGGCACCGCACGCCTCATGCAGAAACACAGATAAGAGAGCAGACAGAAACCGAGAGAGAGAGAGAGAGAGAGAGAGAGAGAGGGAGCCAGAGAGAGAGAGAAAACATAACTGAGAGTGGGAGGAGAAAGAGAGAGAGCGAAAGGGAGGCAGATGTTTGAGGCAGAAAGCGTAGAGAAACAGAGGGCTGGAATTTGCCATAAAGCTTTAACCGTTCCACTCGATTGTCAAAGAGACACTTAGTCGTCTACAGCCAGTGACAGTTATATAGCGTGGAGAGGCACAGAAAAGTACCACCACACACACACACAAAAAAACAGGCCTGTCATCTACCCAGGCAGAGTGGCTAATTTTGGATATGTGTGTTTTGTCTGAGTGCCGGCCGAGGTTATGAAATGTGTGATTTAGGGGCACCCGTCTCAAGCATTCAGCATTCAGTCATGCTGCAAGCTATGTGTTGTCCTCAGGCAGTGACCATGCACTTAGCTGGAGATTGGCTCCTTAGTCAGTCAGAGCCACAACACTGAAGGAGACACTGGCCATTGAAAGGGTGTCCTCAGCATGGGGCCAAAGGCAAGAGGCGAGATAAATACTTTAAGCGTCCATTGTGAGTTTTACAATAATAAAGGGCACCTTTCTTGTTACGGCATAGAATCAGGGAGGCTTTTGTGCTGGTGACAGCATAATTTTTTTCCCAGACAAGTAATTCATATTGGAGTAGATATGGTACGATCAGGTCAAGGCTTCTTTTAAACAGGAGAAAAGAATTACAGTGTATAAGTGGGGGATTTTTGAGGAGAGAGGTAAAGGTGGCTGTGATTTAAATTAGCCTGACACTTTACTGCTCAGCACTGACACTGTGTGTATGTGTGTGTGTGTGTGTGTGTGTGTGTGTGTGTGTGTGTGTGTGTGTGGTATGTGTGTGTGTGTGTGTCTGCACTCACAGAGTCTTCGATTACCAGCGTGTTCCTGTCTCCATGGCAACCATCTCACGAGACGTCACCCCTCCCAAACGCCCCCGTTCCTCCTCCTCTTCCTCCTCCTCAGCACTCCACCGCCGCAGCAGAGAGCGCTTCCAGCTCAGGCACAGGTCCAGGATCAGTGGGAGCAGCTCCAGCACTGCCAAGTGTGAGACTACCACTCCAGCTGAAACTGATCAGGGAGCAGTGAGTGGGAGGGAGGCTGTCAAGCAATTCCAAACTCAGATTGCACATCTAATGGTTGCATGGTGACCATGACTTTGTCAAGGCAATATTGAAATGGAATGCTATTACATTATGGAGAGGGAAATTGAGTTTGATTTGAGGCCAGGGGCTTTGGGAAAAGAATAAGTGTAGAAAGTGGTGTGTTCGTTTGTCCTACTGTTGCTATGTGTTTGTGTGAATGTGTATGCGTGTGTGAGCATTTGTGTGTGTGACAGTGTGGATGTCTGTGTGTTTGTGTGCATGTGTGTACGTAGTATATGTGTGTGTGTCTGTGTGTGAGTGTGTCTGTATGTGTGAGTTTGTGTGTGTTAATTTAGCTTTACTGCATTTGTTTACTTGGTTTGTGTGTGTTTGTGTGTGTGTTTATTTAGTTGCTCTGCATTTGTTTACTTAGTAATTACTTTTTCTGATCTTTTAGAAACCTTTTAGAAAGACTTGAACAATACAACACGGTAGGACTAGTTCTTCTGTCAGTGCTGGTGTGTGACACACTGTATGTATTTTGCAGTGGAATGGAAATAGATGATTTAGTAATAGATGAGAATGATCTTCCTAAGTGAAGTTGCATCCCCAGGGTAAAGTATGTATGCGTGAGAGAGGGAGAGAGAGAGAGAGAGAGTGTGTACAATGATGTTCCAGATGGTTCCTTCATTAAGAACCTCCTCCACTTGTGAGCGCTCCCATCCGTAATCAAACCTAGCCTATCGGGGCATGCAATTATACCAAATTAATAGTGCGTAACCAATAAGAAGTGTTTATATTCTTTATTACAAGCCTTAATAGTTTTTAGTGCCGGCACATCACAGTGAAATGAGTTTGCCTTTGTAGCCTGGAGGTCAAAACAGCTTTTTAATGGTGTGAGGCGGGTTGGAATGGCTGACGTAAGTGTGCCAGGGTGAGCCATGCCGATTGGGGTGCTGATAAATGCAAGCAAGTGGGGTCACGCTCGGGAGCCGCGCTCGTCATTAAAAACGCCATTATGTGGGCGAGGGGAGGACGGCGGGGCATGTAACGGGCACCGTGGGGCCTCGTCTGATCTCTCTGACCGTCAGGGAGGAACGGCTCCGACCCCACACGCATCAGAGTCTGCAATCAAAGACTTGCTATAATGCTAGCTTTGTTTTTTTCTTTCTTTTACATTTCTTTTTGACGTAGATCCCTAGACTCCTTGTCATCACCCGCTTGAGTGTCTCGTTTGCCAACATCAATCGCTTGTCTCTCTTCTTCCACTCTTTCTCTCTATCTGTCTATCTCTCTCTCATGCTTGTCTCTTCTGGTCCTCTTAATCGTGTGTGAGAGTGTGTGTGTGTGTGTGTGTGTGTCTGCTGGTGGTGGTGGTGATGATCAGCTGTAGGGAACTCATCTCTCATTATCCGCCCCTCTCTCCCTCTCTCTCCCTCTCTCCCTCTCTCTCTCTCTCCACATGTTCAGTCAGTTGCCGCTGTCTCTCTCGCCTATCTCTAGGCTTTGAGTGGAGTAATCTATTCCTCAAAAAATTTCACTTTCATTTCTTTTTTTTTTTTATTTTTTCTGTCTTCTGGCCCTTTTTCTCCTCGCTCTCATCCCTGCCTGTGTTCTCTGTCCCTCTCCAGTGAAGATGGAGGAGCTGCAGAGTATAAAGAAAGAGCTGACGGTCATTAAGGTCCAGATTGATGAACTGCTGGACAGCCTGGATGAGATGGACAAACAGAGGAGAGATCAGTCAGGTAGGGTCACGGAATGGCGTGTGTGTTTGTGTCTGTGTGTGTGTGTGTGAGTGTGTGTGTGTGAATGAATGGATGAGTGTTATCGCCATCCCTGCTCTACCTCCAGGGAGGCCTCAACACCCTCTACACCAGTCTGCCTCACTGATGAGAGCTCCTTATACACCACCACTATATGAACTCTCCAACCCTATACACACAAGCGCACACCCACGCACATACCCACACAAACACACAGAAACACACGTGTGCGCGCAGGCAGACACAAAAACCCAAATGCAAAGTGTGCGTTCCAAATGTCTTTTTAATTACACATTAATTTCACTTGTCATGCCGTGTGTTTGGGAGAGCTGCAGGGGGCAGAGAGTGGCACTGGCCCCCCTGGGGGAAGCTACTTCACAGAGAGACCCCTTTTTTCTCCAATTCCCTTTTGGGCTGATAGCATCAGAGCAGCGCCCCGTGTGCAGTGGTCATGTTTTATCTGCTGAAGGAGTGCGGGTGAGCGTGCTGCGTCTCTGATTCTCCCTCACATATTGATCAGATCCTCGCTGAGTATTTATTCTTCAATTTCGGGCCCTTATTATTGCACCAAGCTGAGCTCTTTGTCCGTTTGTCTGGCGATGGCTCCGTCTCTCTGCCTCGTCACAAAGGTGTTTGTTTGGGGCTTGTGTCCAGCAGAAACTGATGGAGGGTTTTTTTAGGGTTTTTTTGTGTGTGTGTGTGTGTGTGCATTAGTGCATGTGTTTGTGTGTGCTCTACCATGTGATGAGTACATACACACTTGTGTGGTCTTTCTTTAGTTACATGCAACATTTGGGTTACTGATCTGTGTGTCTACATCTTTGCATGTATGTGTGTGTGTGTGTGTGTGTATGTGTGCGTGTGTGTATGTGTGTGTGTGTGTGTGTGTGTGTGTGTTTGTCAGAGGGCAGGGTGACGTGCTCCCCGTACCCTGCCTCAGGAGGCAGCACCGCCGGCTCCCCCCGGGTCCCCTCCCCCTTTAGTCGGCCACGCCGAGACCAAGAGAGTCCTGAGCCCGGAGAGGCCAGCGATGACGACAGCTCTCAGGTGCATCACAGCAGCCACCCCGCTACACTTACGCTGCTCAACAGACATTACATGTATTCATTTACTTCACCTTTATCACCTTTATGATTGCTGGCCTCTCACTCTGGCATCCGTTCCTGCTCTGAAATTCAAATTACTACTCAATACCCACCTTTTCAGAACTGCATACCTATAACTTTTCATTGTGCCTTTTAGATTGGCCCATTGCTTTATTGTTTTATATTGTCTGTTCAATATGCTTTTGCTAGTTTTATCTTTGCAAGGTGTCTTTGAGTATTTAGAGGGGCTCTAAAAATAAGATATATTATTATAATTATTATTATTATTATTATTATTATTATTATTATTATTATTATTATTATTATTATCAAAAGCAACATACAAGCGAGGATTTAACACTCAAGTTACGTCGTAAAGGATGTCTTAGGGAAAATACTAAATACTAAATACTGCTTTTACAAACAGCACAAGACAAGCAGAGGATGAGAGTGCAGTAGGAGTTCAAGCACCAGGCAGTTTTTAATCGAATGAAACAGGAGGAGCAGGAGAAGGAAGCAGAAGGATTCGCCCAGTTGTGACTGTTATGAGGCAGCTATTAGGACAGTCAAATTAAAATGAATGATTTTTTGAAGCCTATTGATGTTTATAACAGCAGAGCAAAAACAGAATGATAATGATGTCTATGGCTATGCCTGACCCGAGCCTCTACAAAATAAGGCTGAAATGTAGTTAGATGCAGTTTAACTGTTCAAATGTAAACATTCTTGAACTTAGCCAGCAAAGTGGTGTATTTAAAGAATTAAATGCATTATGGCCATCTTTCCCTCAAAGTTTCCTCTTTTAGGATGAGTGGGGGAAAAACTGACTGGCAGGCATAAGGAACCATTTCCACTCCCTCTTGTGAATTGACATGAGATCAGAACAGCAAAGAGGTTCGATCTTCCTGTCAACTTTCTCTTTGTGTGTACAGAAAAAGAGAAGCAACTGCCTGGCTTTAGGCATGATGATGCCAGATGCCAGACCATTATTGTACTCTCCAACAGGGTGCTTGCAAGATGAGAAAACTGCAGTGTTTTGGCAAACTTAGCAGAGAGAGACACAGTGACACATTTAGACTTGGCACTTTGATTGTGTCGCAGTCTAGGCTTTCTCACTGGATGGAGTGATCTCTCTTTTCATCTTTCAGCTGAATGCTTTCACTCTGGCACATTCAGGTTGTTACATGAGGAGGCATGGGGAGAGGGAGGTGGGTAAAGGCTAGATTAATGGTAATGTAAAATTTCATTGTGTTTTCAGTAAACATCCCTTAAATGCTCTGAATGGAGACAAAGCCTGCAAAAAGCCTAGGCGATAGTATACTATTACCTGCTTTTAAAACAGACAAACTAGTCCAAAGACCTAATCTGCAGTGCTAGTGGGTCAGATACCCACACATGTGATGGGGCTATAGTACATGGGATACAAATGTGACCATCATAGTTCAATGTGACCAGCATAGTTAGCAGGTGAAAGAGGCTCTCTCTGGACACAACAAACTCTCTCTCTCGCAGAACTTTCTAGTACATTATTACTGCAGGGTTTTTTTGGCCTCTCATGTCGCTTCTATCGCTTCAGTATGGTGTGTTTTGATAACGAGTTTCCCTTCTGCTTTCCAGATGACCTACCACAGCTCTGACTTTGAGTACATGTGAAGGGTGATGGGGAGGTAAGCAGCACCGCAAACTAGCACCTACAATTACTCACCTCTCCTCCTTGGAGGTGTCAGAGCGCTGCTCCTGTCACCCAGCAAGCCATTCTCTACACCCAGTGCAGGACTGATTGCTGCTACTTGTTCCAGACTGTTCCAGGAGAATTTGGCTTTTTCAAAAATATTGTGCAAGACTCCTGGAGTGTTTCTGTCTGTATTACTCATATGATCTACAACAATATAACATGTTTGTGAGCAAAAATGTATGCTATTACATTGATTCCAAACTATAAAGTACCCAACTTTTCACGGCAGGCCCAGTGTTAATGCAGTGATGCTGAGCAACTGTGCTTGTGTGCATTTGTTCCCTTTAGATGGAGACAGGAAGAGTCCAAAGGAGGAACCACTTGGGGTGTGTGTGGGGGGATGGGGGAGGGGGGTGGCACAGGGGGCCAAAGGTGGTTCTGTCCAACTTAGCAGTTACTACATGAAGCTCTGCACTGATGTCTGGCCTCCTCACTGGAATCACTGCATAGCCTGGTCACCAGCACCATCTTATTTTCTGATGCACTGCATCACATTTTGGAAATTATACCTGATTTCATATTGTGACAACAATAAAGAGAAATGTTACACAGTAAACGCTGTATGGAAATAGTTATTCAATAGACTGTCGACCCTGACAGAACCAGAAGTATGATTTGTTATCTCAAATCTTGAGCTAGTGAGAGGTCAAGTTGGAGTAACTTGCTTATATTTATTCAGATCATCTGAATGCCCACTAGATGTTAATGATGATGTAAAACTTCAAACTATCTTTTGTATTTCTATGTGATAACAAGACTAAGAGGGAAAACGCGTCTGTTTTGCAAATGGTGACAACTTTGTTTTTAGACTAAAGATAAATGAATAACTTTTGATTTTCCTCTCAGAAAAGACTAACTCATTTATCCATTGTAACACACACACACACACACACTCCACACACACACAAGCAACCATGCACATACACACACACACATATATACACACACACACACACATACTACCAGAACCACGACCTTTGACGACAACAACAACAAAAACAATACTTTATAATCTCATTTTCAGCACAGCCAGAAGATAAAATGGAGAGTTAAAGTGTTCCTTTGTGTAAAGTTGTAAAGCTATTGTACAATGCTTGTCCTTGATCTGCTTAGCTTTAGAATGCAATTATTTAATCATTTGGTATCATTTATACGCTGTTTGGTGGCAGTGGGAAGTTAGAATATATTTATTTAGTTTATAGTCATATGAAATTGAATGTATATGACTGGAAAACACTAATAAAGGTGCTTTCATACTTCATAAACAAATATGTGTCAACCAAGGTCGTTTTCATTCAGAAACAATAACAACTTATGGCCTCTTCAACTCCCCAGATTGGCTGAAAAGATAAGGGTGAAACTTTTATCTGACTTAGCAAAGACACAGTGTTTTGTAATACCCCTGCATTTAAGAGGATTATGACTGTCGAGGAACTGTTAAAGGAATTTAATCAGTTAACATACATGTCCCTTTGTGTGTTCCTTCCCTTGTGCTTTGTGATTGCATTTGGTCTCAAACAAGCTCTTGTAATGGACTCTACACTTTGACCTCCTCAGTCTGACTTAAGACATGGCACACAGCTGAGCACCACAATGATTTAAGCTGTGGAATGCTCATTGAAGAAAGTGTGTTCCTCGTGTTCTTTAGAGGGAATGTAGTAAGCCCTAGAAACAAAAACAGACTACATTTAGGTTGTCTAATAAACAGCCAGACTACATATGTTGGTTAATAAATAGGCACATTCAAGGTAATCTGACCTACCACTCAAACATCTGTCCACTCTTGGGGACATTGCTCTCTAGACCATCAAAGAACCAAACCCCCACAAAAACTACACAGGGCGGAGTTTTGGATGGTTAATAGGCTTCTCTTGAAGCAATTGCTTTAAAATAGACCTCCACATCTCAAAGCTTACTGAATGTCACAAAGCTTACTGATTGTCTGAGGACTGACTGAAGACCCTTTGCAATTCTTCATCTAAAGTTTATTTTTATCAGAGGTAAGAATACAGAAGTCACATTATCATGCTGAAAGAAAGATACTTTAAGACGCAAAAGTATTGCCATAGTTTTCTCTTGATAGACATTGTGTGTCTTCACATATTCACTCAAACCTTCATTTTCGTGCCATCAACAACAATAAGACTGCAGACTAAAACTGACCTTGAGACAAACTGCCTGCTATTAGCTCAGATATGCTGAATATGTGCTTCTAAAATTATAATTCCATCTTGTTTATAGCTTTTCAGTGGAGCCAGTCAGTTAGACCTACAGCTTTTAATGCTAACCAAGCATGGCAATGCATACTTCTGCAACTTCACATCTTGAGTGTGTGATATATTTTATGTTTTTTAAGCTAACACTTATCTTTAAGATGCTGACTTATCTGTCAGTTGCTATCTTAAATTTCTCACATTCACACATAACTACCAGGAATTCAATTTCAATTATATTTATACAGTGCCTTTTACAATAGTATTGTCTCATGGCACTTTACAGCAAAGAGCACCCAAGAGCAACAGGGGCAAGAAAAACTCCCTTGTGTTAGTTAGTCTAGGAAGAAACCTTGGGCAGATCCACGACTCAGGGGCCCAACCCAGCTTCCAGGGGTCATGCAGGAAAAGTACAAGTCGTCCATGGTTTCAGCTAAGCATCATAATAGTTCCAAAATGTTGTCTCATAACAATCGATTTTAATCTAATGTAACTTCAGGTATTATAGGATAAAACTGGTGGTCACACTGATGTGTTTAGCTGTACTTATACATGAATAAATCTTTGTGTGAAAAGCTATTTTTGTGCTTAGCTTCGGATCCAGGTTCAATAATGACACACACGTGATTCCATCTTCCCCAGAGTGCAATAACCTTTATTGCAGAAATGGATCGCTCCAACAGCAGCAGCTCCATCACCACACATGTACTGAACACTGCAGATGGGGTCCCAGCAGCACACATGGCGCTCAGTCTACACAGACTGAACACACAAATGATGATCTGGAATCTTCTAGATGTCGGGTAAGCCATGGTTTTAGAGCGAATTTTGGCCCTTAATATCATTATCTAACACTGTGGTTATAGTTTTGCCTCAAGATGAACAAAGAGCAATAGTACTGAATTACAAACAACAGGATTGAATTATACCATGCAAATGGACATGGATATTAGCAGCTTCTTCTCGGTAGGTCGGTTATACATTCGTGTAATTATTAAAGGGGGTTGCTTGGAGCCGCCGCCATCCCCACTGTAACAATCAATCAGAAGAACACCCAATTGCGCCTGAACATTAGCACCATCACAGACTCTGCTGACACTTGTAATTGAATTGAGATGTACGACTTTCCATTATGCATCCATCTCCCTTTAGAACAACGGATAAAGAGGGCCGCTGTGCAGCGCTGATCAGCGGCGAGGCCTTGTCTCCTGGCATGTACAAACTGCGCTTTGAGACCGGACAGTTTTGGGAAAATCTGGGCCAGACCTGCTTCTATCCCTACATTGAGGTGAGGGTTGAGGGGCATTTGGTGGGTGTCTCTGTGAAGCCTGTCTGTTGTAGTCTTGACACAGCAAGTAATTTTTAACCCCATATAAATAAAAGTAGACTAACATGTACAAAAATATACTGTAGGCCTACACTTGACTTACTAATGTGTAATGTGCACATTGCTGTAGTCAGTCTCTTATGTCTAACATTTTTGTGACATTTCTAGCATTATAAAGATCGCACTTTCCTGTCCTCAGATTGTGTTCACCATAACAAGCCCTGAGCAGCACATTCACCTCCCCCTGCTTCTGAGCCCATTCTCCTACAGCACCTACAGGGGGAGCTAGAGAGCCGAGGGGTCCTCTTTTCCAGGGATGGTCTACTGCCTGCCATAATGTGTCTATATGCTGCCGTTTTGTTGGATTTGAGCAAAAGTCAGGAAATCAAGTTTGCGTATGGGAACATGAGAAAATTCAACAAATTTGGCCATAACCATGTTGTTGCATACAATATTTTCAGTTAAAGACCACTGTTTTAAACATTGAAGTGACACCATCTGACAATTGTGGCATTTGTTTTACACCTTAAAAGAAAGAAAAACATACTTTTAAGAACTTCTTACAACTTTCTACAGGACTTTACAGGAGGCAGTACAGGCAATTATATATCATCATTTGCATAAAGTAATTCATAAAATATTAAAACATGATAACTCTCAGTCTCCTCATTTTTGGTTTATACCCACACAAGCTGCACTGCAAAGGCGCTGCTGTAATTCTGGAGTGTGAGCCCCATCTGCTGGTGCCTGTGCGTTGGCAACTGTGAACTTACAGATGTCCTCCTAGCCAGGGATTAAACCACAGCGTTCAACAGAGTGCCTCTTTTACTGTCCTATTGTACTGTACCATCTATAAACTGTGAAAGACACAAGGTGTCTCTGTTTGTTTGTTCCATCGTCATGTTTCCTCTGGATAAGCCAAAAAATAAAATGGTCTTTTGGTGAATGTAAAATCTAATCTGGGGATTGATCCCCAACACCAGTTGCTAACTTAGTGTTAGTGTGAGTGTGTAGTGTACTGTGGTGTGTGTCTGTGTGTGTGTGTCTGTGCAGACTCCACAGGAACATCTGTTACCTCCTCATTTTGAAGGTTATTTCTTAATCTCAATGCTGATATCTCCATATTAATGTACTAACCAACCATATAAGGGTGCATAAAAACATCTGAAAAGAAGAACGAACAGAAAGACAAATCCCAAACTAATATTGCTAATAGAGATATGACCAATGACCGATGAACTACTGTGGGGCTGATGGGGAAAAGAAGCCAACCTGCTTGGGCGGTGGTAGCGTAGCGCTTAAGAACATGACTAGCGTGCAAGTAGTGGGTTCGAATCCCAGCTGCCGCTGTTGTGCCTCTGAGCAAGGCATTTAACCCTAACTCTTAACAGTCTCCAGTCTCAAGGTCTTTGCTTGCTAAGTTTGCCAAAACAGGTGCTTTGACAGTGCACTGAGACAACACTAACACGGCCATGCCAGATAGAACAGGACAGTATATTTGCTGAAAAAATTGCCTTGCTGGAGAATTAACAGAATGATGTGGCATCAGCCACAAAATCAGTTCTTTGTAGAGATTAAGGGTGGAAAAGAAGCCTTCTTTACTATAATGCCTATCCATAGCCCTGTTCTCCACACCAAAATTACAGATGTCATATTACACATCCATAAGCAAATGATGACTACTGAACTATCACATCTGATTCTTTGTTCTTTTCTTTCTTGATAGATGCAACCTGAAGTTGATTAGTTGCAAATTTTCCCATTTTTTTCTCCTCCAAAGAGTCCAAGGTCAGCAGCAGCAGCGATGGACACCCAATGGACAGTCCCTGTAGTGCAGCCAACAGCTGGAGCACTGAACTGATTCTGCACACCGTCAGCAGCTCAGTCCACTCATTGGCCACTGCATTTACATTACATTTACATTCCTGTATACCTTTAACATTTAAACTCAACAGCATGAGGGACATCATCTACTCTTCTAGAGTCGATTTTTGAGTAAAGAGAAAAGAAAGAAATTTTGGAGTAAAGAAAAAACAGCAAAAAAGAGCAAGTTCAAAACGCAAAGTACAAAAACGCTCCGTACATCCTTCGCTTCCTTCACAGCCTTCGCTTGGAGGCTCATGAGAGTGGCCTTGGATAATGAAATCATCCCCAAAGCATGGCGCCGGTCCGGCATCAGATCCAGATTCCTGATCCCAGAAGAGAAAGATTCCACAGACATCAGCCAATTTCATCCCCTGTAGAGAGTAAGATTTTCTTCAGTGTCATAGTTCAGAGAATGTCCACATATTTGGAGAGAAAAAAGCTTGTGGATACAATACTTCAAAAAGCAGGCATCCCAGGGTCGGCTGGTTGTCAATTTGGCACCAAATCCAAAGTGCAAAATAATTTGGATCAGTCCCGCACAGTTTCATATGGGCATTCTTTGAACTTCAGAATACCAAAAACCATCACAAACCTCTCTAAATCCTCATTTTCAAGATCTGCAACTATGTTTCACCTATAGGGGGGTTGTTCTGGGACACCAGGATCCACTGCTGAACCTACTAGAGACATTGTGGACATAGTCAGGGAAACATAGATGAAAGTAGGAGCCCACTTGACAACCCCAATGACGTGTCTGTCCAGTCTCCTCTTGTAAAAGCACACACTGCACAACTTTTGGATCAGTACCAACTGTAAAGGAATCACCAAAAGAAAACCCACCACAGCCAGAACCAACAACACAGTCCAAATGGATCACAGCCCCAGTAGGTAAGTACTCATAATCCACTTATGGGTTATGTACCCTGGATAACTGGCCTCGGTGGGGGTATGTATTGTGCCGTGAAGGAGTGGCTTTACAGATCCCGGGCACAGCATGCAGCTGCCACAAGCCAGTTGCACTGTGTCAGTGGATCAGCACTAACAAAAAGGACTCATCCATATCCTACTTCTCTGCCATATCAGAAAATAGGAGCCCTACAAACAACCCTGATGTCATGTCTATCCAGTCGTCTCAACAACAGCCGAGAAGCAGTCTTTAGGTGAAAATAACGCCCCTGCCATGCATAGTCCCCAGGCACCTTGGATTGTTAACATCATATCCTGTGTAACTGAAATCCTTGTCCACTCCGCTACCACCGCCATTAGAAGGTGGCCTCCACTGCTTCCTAGCAGGGATGCGTTTCCCAAAACCATAGTAGCTAACCATGTAGTTAAAACACAGCTGTTTCTCAAAATCATGGCACAAACCATAGTGGTGCTTACATGGTATGATGCATAGTTCAGCGACACAGGTGTACACAGAAGCAACACGTGGCTCCAGGAGGAGGCACTACTTCGTCTGACAAAGTTTGAGATTCACTGGTCTAGTAGCCCAGAAATGGCAGGAGTTCACCCTGGCTCAAAACAGTGCGAAAGCAATTAGCCGCACTACGCCAATGCCCAGCCTTGCCTGGCCCAACAGTGTTATGGTGGCAAATGACCCAGACACAATTTACTCCTATCCATGTTTAAGTTTTGTGAATACTTTTCACGTTTAACGTATACAGGTAATACAAGTAAACATGTTTCCCAATGTGCATTGTCTGTTGCCAGTAATGGATGGCTTTCCCCTCGTCTTCAGAAAACTAGGCGAGGAATCTAACAGTAAACATCCGTCATAAACTGTGTGCCTCTTTTATGTGATTTTCTTACTGCTTTTCTTTGTCTCTGACATGTCAGTGTTTTCCTGACTTTTCTCAGGGAAGTAAGAAAAAAAACTGAACTCTTAAGACATGGCTTTCAAACCAAGCCAAGAGTCACCTCTCAAGACATGACCAGAGGAGGTGACCATGGGGAGAGGCGAAGACACCAGCTTTTGCCTACTGGTAAGAGGAGCCTATGCCGTGCACCAGCTGGCAACAGGTGCCTACATGAGCCAGCATAGATGAGGAACAGGAGTGGCCATGTGAGCATGACAATGAGGGACGTAGACTTCCACATTATTGCGTTACAAATAATCTTTTTTGGTGGCTTGCCATGGTTGAGAGAGACAGGAATTTCAGAGCCAAGGAAACTATGAATTATACAGAAGGAGGATGTTGTTATTACCCTGCATTCAGACGTCTGTATATTAGACCCTTGTGTATGTAACGTTTTGCAATAGTACTTATCTATTCTATTCATTGCCTGTGAACACTGTACACTTTGTATGCTATTGTTTATGTCCTCTCTTTGTAAGTCGCTTTGGATAAAAGTGTCTGCTAAATGTAATGTAATAATGTTGTGCCTGATACTGCCTCAGTAGACACCTTGCAGTCCTCGGAGTCAGAGACCACCCAGCTAGACGACAGTGAGTCAAACACCAGTTTGCTAGACAACAGTTGGTCGGAGACCAACTTGCTAGATGACTGAGTCAGAGTTGGAAACCAGCCAGCTTGACGGCAGTGAGTCTGGCCCCAGGACCATACTGGCCACTTTACAGGACAAATGTATCCTTGTGGTCTTTGTTTTTGATGTGTGCTTTATCTTGTGGCTCTTGAGGAGGTGCTCTGCTACATTCAAGAGCTAATCACCCCTGCCCTGCCCTGCCCTGCCCATTCTACCCACCTGCCTAAAATGTGCCAAGGGAGCAGGGTGGGATGATGTTATTAAATAAATAAAGAAATCTAATGCAATTTATTTAAACATTTATAGTGACTCTGGCACCTAAACAAGCACACCCACTCACCCTGCCACACCCACCATCATTATCATGATATGCATTAATAAATTAATAAAATATAGGTAAACATGATAGCTATCAGTGTCCTCATACTTGATATCTATCCATGACTATTGCTTAAGCCTGTTTACTGAGGCACTGATCAGCTGTGCCCTTATATAAATATTTGTATCCCCTGCTATAGCTTTGTGTGGCCCAACAAAGCTTTATAGCAATGCCCTTGCCACAATGGTTGTACTGCAGAAGACATGCTGCAGTTGTTCAGGGTGTGAGCCCCATCTGCTGGCGCTTGTGCCGAGGTCAGCAAACCTCAGGTTCTGAAAAGCAATTGCAATGAAATTGTAGCCTAGATAATAAATCAGATATTATTATTATTATTATACATCCATTGATAATATATATATATATTCCATAGGTATAGTGCTGCCATGTGAATTGGAATTGTATAATTTTGAGATCTCATGTCATGGGGTCTAATGCTATTCATATACATTTTGTACGCCTATAGTCCAGATACCATTCTACCTTCACATCTGTTATTAGTGTAGCCTACTTTAGTGTAGCCTACTCTATACTTTAAAAGGTCTCTTTAGAAACCTGCGCGTATTTATGTGAGAAGACTACTCTTCCACTATATAAGGAATTATGAGAGATAGGGAAAATCAACATAACTGTCCGTTTCTTGCTCTATGCTAGTCTGACAGGCCTAGTGGTTATCACTGTCAAGCGAAAAGTGTATTTTTTATTCGAAAAGTCATCATATGTAGCCTACATGCTAATGTCAAAATAGTTTATCATCGAAACACGTGCACCACGTGATGATGATAGGCTACCGGAGTTGGCATACAGCCATAGCAACGAGTTGCCTGTAGGCCTCAGTTTGTCTTTTTCGGAATGCTCAAGCTACGCTACTTTCATATCGATACGTGGTAGTTCTTAGGAGGCGCATTAGGCTTAGAACCGCAACTCAAAAGCCCAGGTCCCACCGAGATTTGAACTCGGATCGCTGGATTCAGAGTCCAGAGTGCTAACCATTACACCATGGAACCGTCATGTTCATCACTGGGACGTGACGTCACCAAGAAGTTAGCGTCAGCTAAAAATAGGTTGCAGGTCCTACCACTGTATGGGTGGCCTCGAGCTCTCTAAACTCTACCAATGAATATCCGAATGTGTCAATAAATCTAGGCCTTAAATAAGTCTCAATTCCTATAGGCCAGATTAGGCTACTAAGTCCAAACATGTTTGTCAACTCACAGGGACAATTTTATGTTTCTCAGACTCCATTCTCCACTCCACACCACCCATTTTTATTTTTGGCCTCATATCATTCTTGTGCTTGTAATAATACAATAAAAAAGACAAATGTTTTGGTATCAGATCTGCTTATGTCAAGAAGGCTATAGATCTGTAGCTAACTGCCTGCTCTTACTTACTTTGATCATTCAAAACAAGTCTAGTTTTCAAAGTTGATTATATCAATCTATACATAAAGAGCATGTAAAGAGGCCACTGCAACCTGGCCATGCAAAAGTCCACTCTGTTCATTCTACAACGATTAGCGCAGTGAAGACTGAATAAATCTTGTTGTGCATTTCTCAGATAAGAAAGCACTGATCCACCAGGGTCTTGGAAGACAAATTGCGCCTGGAGATATGAAAACGTATCATATCCAGTACCTGTGTTAAGAGAAGGCAAGGATCAGTCTTTGGCACAGTGGGAGGAAAGGCATGACATTGTTGTTGTTGTTGTTATTATTGTTGGACATACCTTTTGAACAGTGTAAGTGAGTACTGCTGCCAGCACCACATCCTGCGAGGCCATATCTGACATAAAAAAGACATTTAACCATATGGCCATGATTTAATGTCTACCGATTTGTCAATAATTTAGTGTCTTGCAATGGAAAAATAACTACATGCACATGCATTAAGGTTTATTCATACCTATGGCACAGAACAGGAGGGTGTCAAAGATCAAAAGCAGCAGTTCTTTACCATAGTAGAGCACTTCACCAAAGACAATACCATCGGGGTCTTAGAAAAGCAAAAAAAAGAGAGAGCGAGAGAGAGAGAAAAACAAAGAAAGAATTAAATGAATAGGTCTTCACTGGCCTACTTTCACTTCCACCACCAGGCTCTTCAGCACTTCAAAATATGATAAGGAACACTATACCTGTTAAACTTCAAAAATGATTAATTCTTTATACCAAAGTATATATTGTTACACAAACATACTTCACATTGCACCTTGTCATCATTGCCACACTAAACAGCGTTTCAATCTGTTCTCTATACAGTGGTGCTGGTGCCTGGTGGATGAATACCTCTGTAAAACACACTCCTCTCAACAGGCTGCTGAAATTCATACTTCATCATCCTTTCCAGGGCCAATTTATCTTTCACAATGTAGTCCATGTCCTTCAGGGACTGAGAAAAAAGCAAACATGTGTACATTCTGCCATCATAGTCTTAATGTAACTAATGGCTGTAGTTATTTGCTGCAGGGACACCTGTTTATGTTTGACACACACTCACATGCTGAAGGAATAAGGAGAGGAGGGTGTTCATGTTGTGGGAAAACTCGAGCTGTCTGGGTCTCTCTCTCTGCTCTCTCACCATGTCTCCTCTGGATAAGCTACACAATAAAATGGTGTTTTGATGAATGTAAAATCTAATCTGATTATAAACTCATGTCATTTTGTCTTTTAGTCAGTCTGTCTTTTTAATGGAGCTCTATCTGACCATAGATCAGTGATGCACCACGGTAAATGAATGATGTGCATTCAGGAACACACCTCGGTAAGAGGCAGGGACACTCTGTCTAGCTGTTGCCGTGTGCGATCTGCCAGTGCCACTTCAAAGACCTGAGTATCAGAGAGTGGCTCCAAACCACGCTGGGCACAACGATTCTCCTGTAGAAAATAATGTTAGACTGAGTCATATTGTGTGTGTGTGTATATTTATGGAGACTTTAAAGCAAGCATGTCTAGGTGTATTCACAAGAGTGCATTACCTCTTCATTCCTAAGGTTATTTCTTAAGGTGTCGATGCTGACATCTGCATATCCATGGACTGACCTACCATGTATGTAATAACCATAGCAACGGTGCATGAGAACAAGTATTGACACCTGAGAGAAGAAAACAAAGAAAGACATATCACACACAGCTCCTGTTAATCGGTAAATACAGATTAAAATGACCAGATTAAGATGACCTGGAAACCCACGTTGCTGATTGAACACAGGTCCACAAACTGACGCACTTTGTCCTCCACGCAGCGCTCATACAACAAGTGATAGATGAGGACCTGTAAAAAAAGGCAGAGGATACACAATATTACAGATGGAAAGCAGCAGATGTGCTGAAAACATAGGCCTGTATCTGTATCTGTCTCTATTCAGTTATTTAGCCTACTCAGCCTCTGTCTATTTAAAGGAAAATACATAATTCAACCAGACAGCAATGCATGCACCTATTGGTTGTGAAATACATAAAGCCCACCCCATCACAGTTAAGCGTTTGTGATTGGCTCCATGGCTTTTTGGTGATTCTGAAATGGGTTATAATGGGTTTGACACCAAAAAGACCTGCAGAACAAATTTCGAATTTGCCAGCAACCCTACCTTTGTACAACTGCTGCGTTATATACAGCTTAGGTTACCTGCAGCACATCTACCTGAGCTAAGGTAGAAGTTTACCTGGAGTAGCCCTAGTCCAAGCCAAACTGAGGTGATGATGCCATATCTGAGGATCGGGCTGGTGGGGGAGGAGTAGCCATCTGGTTCAGGATACAGGTTCAGCTGAAGGTCACGGCTGGCCAAGTTCATCAGACCCACAACCTGAGTGTACAGGAGTTTACTCCGTCAGAACAGGCTCTTTGTTGATACACCAAGACACTGAGTGTACAGGAATTCACTCTATCAGAACAGGCTCTTTGTTGGTGCACCAAGACACACCGAATGTACAAGAGTTTACCCTGTCAGAACAGGCTCTTTGTTGGTGCACCAAGACACACTGAATGATAAAGTATTCCAGTAAAGTATTCCTTTTTTATTAAAGACATTATATGACAAGTTGTTTGTTTATGTTGTAGATGCTTCCTCTTAGATGCAACCTCCTATTCTCAGTGTAATTGCTGTCTACTTGGTATTATAGTGTTTACTTTGAAGCCACACATGTCATGATATCACTCACTATCTGAATTTTGACATGTTTGAACTATTGTTTTTAACACATCTGACTCTTTGTTCATTTCTTTCTTGACAGATACAGCCTAAAATGTAATGGTTGCAGACTTTCCCACCCTTTTCTCCTCAAAAGAGCTACAAGCAGCAGCAGCAGCAGTGGACTCAGTCTCACCTGCAGAAAGAGTAGAGCTCCCAGCAGCTGGAGCACTGGGTTGATCCTGCGCACTGTCTGTAGCTCATTCCACTCGTTGGCCACTAGGAGACTCCTCCACACAGAGGGAGCAGCAGAGGCAACTGTACCAGACCAAGGAGCTGGGTGTCCTGTATCATATGCAACAGTAGTAGATATGTTTTGCACCTACACCCCATTAAACTAAACACCTTAGCACACATCACAAACATGATATGTCAAATGATCACTGTGTAAGAATGCCCAATAAGACTGCTGGTTAAGCTTTCTATTCTAAACCTGATAATATGTAATGTTTGAATGAATTGTGAGAAAAAAAACAGACCTTTGGTTTTTTTCTGAGGTCTCTCCCAATCAATAAGAAATATATCAATAGACAGCTGCACCACCAGCAGGTGAAAGAGTTGGAAGGTCTATACACACAGGAGCACTTCATCAATGTACAGGTAACAAGAGAAAGATGAGATGGAGTTTGTAAACAGCTTACAGTACTTTCTTACTTTGAGAATGAAGGCCAGAGACACATAGCTTTTAAAATAAATTTCTATAGTACCACCAGGAGATGGCAAACTTGTAGTGACAATGGAATGCTGGGCCTTGAAAGGAAAGAAAGAAAGAAAGAAAGAAAGAAAGAAAGAAAGAAAGAAAGAAAGAAAGAAAGAAAGAAAAAAATTTGATTTAAATCAAGAATTTGATTTAAAGAATTAAATGTGTCAATAACATTAAATCCCAGTCAAAGTTACATATCATTTAAAGCTTTGAACATACTGACCTTAAAGGCCACAAGCCAGTAGACACCTGTCCCAAATGTAACAAGGAAGAAAGCATTTGCCAGATTGCCACTTAAAAAGGCCAGGAACTTTAACAATGTCTGCAAGATAAAGGGCAAAAATAGCCGAGGGGTTTAGACTACACAGCATGCCACTTACAAACCATGGAATTCATAGATCATCCAATTTTATTTCAACTGTAATCAAAAACTGACTGATTCTCACAACACACACACACACACACACACACACACACACACACACACAAGCATACACACAGATTCAGGCTCACTGTGAAGTTGAGTGCCTGCTGTCCCGATCTGCGACTCCAACTGCATGTCTCTAGCAGTGTAACCAGGAGTGACAAAACACTCAACACTACAACTGAGATCTGCAAAATCGAGTCAGATGTGTAAGCAAGTAAGTGTACACACACACACACACACATACACACAGACACAATTCATTCCAACATAGATACATAAGTAACTAGAGAAGCACTTGGAGAGCGCAGTCCTCCACCAAGGCAATATAGAGTCAGCGACACAATACAAATTCCAGATGGTCTTCCGGATCACCACCAAAATGTAACAATCTGTTCCTTGTCCTAATGCTCATGTTGTCCAAAAATGTCATCCCAATCTATGTAGTACTTTTCGAGTTATTTTGCACACAGGCAAACACTGGCGAAAAAATAACCTCCTTGGCAGAGGAAAATATAGGTCTAAGTTCATTAGTGCAGATTCAGACATGTTTACACACAGATGACATAAAGAGGATGGAATACATACAGTGGTAGCCAAATGCATGGAGGCCTCATCCATGCTGTAAGCCACAGCAAAAGAAACCTACAAAATGGTATGAATTAATACTACATTATTATTATTATTATTAGTAGTAGTAGTAGTAGTAGTAGTAGTAGTAGTAATAGTAGTAGTATACAAATTAATAACACTAAAATGCCTACAAAACCTTTTGAGTCTATGTGAGAATGAGAGTACTAACCTTGACACTGGCGTTGTTTTCAACTCTGGCTGTGCTGTACTGCAGACTGAGCTGGAGAGGCACCCTGGCTCCTGAGCTACCGATTGGAATATGCATACTAGGCCAGGCCACAGAACAGAGGCAGACTGGTTAGCATTTGTCAGACGTAATGCTATCCATTCATATTTACCCCCTCTTTACCACACAAAGCGTTGCAGTTGCACTTGAGCACACACAGGTCTGAAGAAAGGGCAAACGTCTTACCTGAATATGAGAGAGCTGAGGTAGTGAACGGATCTTGGTGGTGACGTCAGGCTGTCTGTTCTGCCTGTGAGGCCATCCACCAGGAAGAACCTCTGCACACTGTGGACTGAGTAAGGAGACCAGCTGTCAGGATTTCCAGAGTGAATGGGTGATTAGGACTGTGTTCATAGTCACTTATTTGCTTATTGTAAAGTTATTTAGAGTTTCCTTAGCACCTGAGGATCCAGAGTCTGAAAAATGACTTTCAGTGGGGACTGGCCACACCATGACAGTTCCATCTCTGTCAGTGTGCCGTAGGAAAATCTGGTGGAAAACCAGCTCCGGATGCTTGGTAAGGAGTTCCTGAACTGAGATGGAACACTAGAGGAGATATGAGGTCATACACCAGACAACAGGCAAGCAACTCACACATCTACTACCACTCATCACTGTCTGTCAAATCAGAGAAGGAATCTTACAGATTGCTGATAAGTTGTTCCAAAGAGATAAGCTGCGTTCAGTCTTGGCTTGCTGTCTGGACAAAGCTACAAAAAAAAAGACTTGTGAGTGTAACCGATCCCACACAGTCCAGCCCGGTGCCTAAACCCGCAACCTCATAGCAACCTCAGAATGGGACTCAAGCGATCTAGTCAGTCGACCGAAAAGCCCAGGTTCCCAGTCAACTGACTAGAAGGCTCTGTTGATGTTGGGAGGGAGGTCTACTAATGTTCTACATATACTGCATAGGCATGATGGTTCATGATGATTCTGGATAATGACATGGTGCTTCAAAAGAAGAAGCTTCACCTGTAGGATTCCACCTGTTACATCCTCCCAACCAAGGAACTGGCCGTTGGCACTGTAGCTTGCCAGCAGGAATGACAGCTGCAGACAATGAATGCATGTGATACTCATTGAATTGTGTCAAAACACCCACTTGAACAACAAATGCATACCAGTAAGTTGGTTTCTCCGAAGTAAAAGAAAGGAAAAAAGTTTCAACTACATGAAATACTGTGAATCTGACAGACTACGGAAGAAAAGAGGCAGAGAGAGCTTAGGAGACCTTTTCGTTACTCCTGAAGGTTAGTCCTCTCGGAAATGTTGGTGTTCCACTACCAGGGTAAATTCTTGGCAGGAAAGGACTATGGACAAAACAACATATTCTGCATTCAACATAGATAAATGTAGCTTACAATAAACAAGTTTAATACCTCTTGTTCTCTACAGTTGGTACAAGGTGCTTTCCATTACTTATTTAGCAACATACTTTGTAGTATTTACACATTTACACAAAGTGCCATATTTTGACTTTTGACAGTAAACAGATTATTAGGAGATGACGTACAGTGGTGGCTGCTGTGAAGCAACAAGCTGATACAGGCGGACAACTTTGGAGTCTCCTCTTCCAGCAGTCAGTGTTAGCATGTTAGCCAGAAGCTGGCAAGCTGTGAGGTTGTTGTATTGCTACAGAGATCATGTACAGTGTGGAGAACACATGGGACTGTTCAAAACAAGGCCTTGAGATGCTGTATTTATATATGCAAGGGTTCTGTGTAGATACTATGCTAATCCTCACCATACATCCCAAAAAGCTGGAGTCTAAGTAGGTCTTAAACCAGACTGAGTCCTGTGGTAGGCTTCCCTATAAGGATACCCAGCAGAGTTTGAACACTGTTTAAGGTAAAATATCCATGTCTTATTATTTTTATATTTAAAAAGGTATAATGATTTAATTCTAAATGAAATGACCTACCGATACACTGGCTCCATCTGTACTAGTAAAGCAGACTCCACCTGCCTTTGACATAAATACACGAAGGAAAGCACAGCTCATCATCACATACTCAATCAAAAGATCAGATGAGAACAGTCCTCAAAGTACCTCTTGCCCTACGAACAGAAACCTGATCAACAGCCTGCAGACACTGCATTGTTGCCACAATGTTCTGGTATACACTTACATGGACCCAATTGTGCTCTTTGTGCTGTGTGATATGTTTCTACTGCCCTAGGCACTTTCATGTAAGGTTTCATGACACATTTACTCTTAATGGCGTCTGCTTAAAAAGATGGTTGGCACCAGTTCTCTTTGAGGCTATGTATAGTGGAGACAATTTGGGCACACCTTTGCTCTCGGGAATTCTCAAACAGCATCCCTCATCTAACAGGTATCCAAAGAAAGTAGTCTTAATAATCTTCTACACATTACATGTGTTCAATGTCATGAAATTATCATATTACTTCATCATATAAAACATACTGCATATTGTTATATTTACATATTTAATGCACTTCTAAATACCTGGGTTTGTAAGAATCATTGAGTTTTGAAAACAATAACTTTATTCTAATCAGAATGATTGGCAATGGTTCTGGTCCCATAACATTATATTATTGTACTATTCATCCAAATAATTACATACATATATACGTGAGACATGCATATGAAATAAAAATCAAGTATCGAAGAGGGTCACAACTGCTACTTACAAGTTGAGCATTAGGACAATGACATGAGCCTGTAACTGTGTAGAATGAATCTTGACACAAACCACATCTGCACGGGCAAAAGATACTTTTAAAGCACAGACGCCACTGAGAGGTATTACCTTGGTCATTATGTGGGGACTACTTATTCTCTTACTCATCAGTTACTCACATGGGACTTGTGGGAATCCCAAGAGCATCAGGGGAACAAGTAAAACAGGAGGCGGTCCAGTTAGCCAGTGTCTCAACTGAAAAACAGTAAAAACAATAGTTGGCCAATATACTTCAAGACATTTGTTTCATGTTAGCCTGGCCACTCCTTCCTACACACTTATCGCTCAATTATCATCTCCTAACACAGTCAGTGTTAGTCTGAATTTGATCCCATTGAGATTTTTGTCTCCGGTAGCATTTTACCGCATCAAATCAGCAAACAGAGGGAGGTGTTGTGAACGCTGAGCTAGAATGCTATCAGTCATGGGCTGATCCAATTTTTAAACTCAAACACAACCAGAAAGCAATCGTTTCTCACTACAGAATGTCCAGTTCCTTAGTACAAAACAAAGTACAGTACGAGGGGCTGGTTTTATTACCAGGCTAGTTTCAGGTGGTACCAGCCAAAGTTGTAACATAAAATGCATGACAGATTCTTGGAACATGAATGTAGACTGTGTGACGCAGCAGCCTGTTGTGTGTTGATGAATACCAATCTCCAGGAAGAAGTGTCACTCACCACGGGTTTGCCCAGCTCCACACTGGCAGTCTCCCTTTGCTTCTGTGCATCTTAGGCATCTCCGCTTGTCATTTGACACAGTGCCATTCTGCAACAAAGGATAAGAAATGAGAAGAAATCCAATCTATATTCTGTTAGCATGCCTCTAGTCAGAGGATTCTAAGAATGTCCCAGCTTAAGTTCTTACACATGGAGAGCACTGCACCACAGGACTGCCCACGTCTGTCATAGTGAATCCATGATCACAGGTACAAGCTAGACCTGTGGAGAAAGCAGTATATGCCAGACATCCAAACAGAGCAAAGCATATTATGTAGGGCTGCCACCTATGTCTGACAAATAACCTGGATCTATTGACGACCCTTGCAATGAACCATAACGCAACTTTTTTGCTTTAAATGGCTGATGTTGATACCTGTCAGGCATCCAAACAGAGCATGTGCATGTGGTAGTAGGGAAGTTCTAACTGGAACACTGAGACTCACCACTGGGGCTTCTGTGCTGATTGACTCCACAGGCCTCACATCTCAGTGATGCAGAATTGAAGAACTGATCCCCGCTGCACTGACTTGGCAACTGAAGAGGAATGGAGATGTCCAATCCTTGGGAGGCACAGACTGTCCAAATGGTCAGTAAGACAGCCAGCAGTCTTGTCTGGGCCATCGCTAATGGAGTATTTCAGTTACACATGTGATGATGAGCGTTGTGCTGTGACTAGTGATCAAAGTCCACCTATGTCAGGTGGAAGAGTAAACGCAGCCGTGTCCTTGGAGACAGCATACATGTTGTGTATCCCCTCCTCTCTTGACAAATATATGAGGAGGTCTCCGTATTGAAAACTCAGTTTGGGGAAGATACAGTTTGGAGGTGCAGTTTGGGGGAGATAACATAGTTTTAGTAGAGAGTAGAAAGTGGAATTGTGCAAAAGATGGCTTTCCATCAGGCTGCAGAATGCCCATACAAGTTGGCCGATACTTAACAATTATATATTTAGGTACTTACGTTATGGTCCTTAATAGGAATCAAATGTTTTCCAGGACTTTTCCACACGGGTGTTAGGACAGCATGGGATTTAAACCGACATACAACTACCTAGATTTATTGCAGAACACTGATAATAGCCTAGAGATTTTATGTGGGGCTTTGTCAACAACCAGCCAATAACCTTTGTTGTATAACGGCCGCACCAGTAGGTGGCAATACTGAGTTTAGCACGCTGACATACATTTTGCCAAGACGAAGAAGCGCACTCGCCGGTACTCTCGTACCTCGACAGCGGAGTTTGTTGATTTTGTGAACCGTAATGTTTCAGCTTAGCGTCTTTTAGTTGTGACAGTTATATATGTCATTGCGTAAAGGACAATATAACACTGGGCGACTAATATTTTTTAAAAGAAAAACTTTTCAGACATTTAGCCCACAAGGATCATCGGGTGTACCGTGTCTGGTGAGATGCGAGAGCGCAGATCTTATTCATGATCCATTTCTCTCGGTCATTGTACTGTTGTATCTGGCTGGCCATGGAGAGTTCTGTCCCCACCTTTATTTACAGTAGCGCAGATTACAATAACCATGTGTCTCGATCAAGAGTATGTGGTCAAACTCCAAATCTGTCCAAATTTGATATGGGTCTTAGATCAGCGTGGGTGGAACGAATGCAACGTGGACTTTTCCGGTATCATCTGGGACACTTGCAAACACGGATTCTTCCTGGCCCTGCTCGTCTGGTCGCTCAGCTAAATGTTGAGAGGGGACATCAGAGACGCAAACCTCAAGAGATCTTGAGTATCAAACAGGATTTTGATCCAAAGCTGTTCAATTTCAACAAAGCAAATCCCAATGAAACTATGTTTGAAATGCTCAAGCGGGAAGTGCCTGAGGCAGTTAATGAAAATGGATTCACCAAAGGCTGCAAGATGGTGATAAATGTTAGCCCTCTGGAGTTTGGACATAGCCTAATAGTCCCCGAACCACACCAGTGCTATCCCCAGGTATTGACACCTCATTCTGTTCAGGTGGGAATCGAATGTGTGCTCCTAAGCTCAGACCCAGGCTTTCGAGTTGGATTCAACAGCCTGGGGGCATTTGCCTCTGTCAACCACCTTCATCTTCATGCATACTACCTAAACCATGAGCTGGCGATAGAAAGCGCCCCCGCTGAATTGGTTCTGCCTGCAATGGGTTTGTACTGTTTGACCAATTTTCCGAGAGGCTTCTTGTTCTACACCGAAGGAGGAGATCTAGACTTAGTTGTTAAAGCTGTTTATGCACTGACAGACTTCTTGGTGAGCCATGATGTTGCTCACAATCTCTTCCTAACCCGAGGGTCTGCGCCTGATGCAGAAGGCACTCATGACCCCAGAAGGTCAGGAGTGCGCATCGTCGTTTGGCCCAGGATGTCATGCTTTGGGGCTAAGGAGGAAACTGCCTTCAACGTGGCATTATGCGAACTCGCGGGCCACCTTCCTTTCAAGAACAGAGAGGACTATGAGACTACAACAGAAGAGAAAGTGCACAGCGTTATCAGAAAATACACATTTCCCCCAGAAACTTTTATTGACTTGGAGACTCAACTCATCTCTCATTTAACCTCTAAGTCTGGCACAAATCACTGTAAATAAGGCGAGTCCTCTGTGTGTGTCTATGGAAAGATTTGCCAAATGTAATTAAATGGAAATATATTGTATAAAGGTTTTATATCTGCCTGTTAGGATGCGGTTATTGTATTTATTGTTGTGATTAAACTGAATTAAATGGTTTATTGGTAGCCTGCGCTGCGTGGTTTCATATTTATGCTTAACACCGCACCCCCACCCCAGCCATCACCTATGCCCATCCTCAGGAGACCCCACCCACCCCAAACACACACACAGATTCCCTCTTCCTGTGCAGCCCCTGGCAGTAACGTTCTATCTCCATGGATCTGTCCAAGGTTTCTTCCTTGGATAAGGAACTTTTTCCTTTCCCCTGTTGCACTTGGGTGCTCCTTGTTTATGTGTGGGAGTGTTGTAATTTGCCCTCACCCCCTCCCCTACTGCACTAGATTCACTTTATTCCACCAGTTCTCTACCACCACCCCCTTTTTATGGGCTGACAAGTGGACACAATTTCACTGCATTTTTTTACACTCTGTAACTATATGGATGTGACAATAAACTTTCCTTGTACCCTTGTATTTGACGCACAGGGAGGACAAAGGACTTTTCTTTTTTTTCAAACCATGTAACAGTCAGACGAAGTTCTGTAGAAATGACTATTCTATTTTCCTAAAGTACTTTAGAATATTGAGGCATCTGCAACTGGCAGGCGTCAAGTTACAATGGCAACTTTGTAACAAAGCCCTAAAAACAGGGGAAATGAGATATTAACTGATTCTTTATTATATTTACCACAAGATGGGCATCATTTCACTTCTGTGAACTACTGAAATGCTGCATAGAATTTTTAAAACAGAATTCCAGATAAGTAATTTGTGTGAACCAGGCGCCAGCCATTCAGAGAACTATGAGCATAACCTTGAACAGATATCCTCAGAGAACAAAAAGAAAATAAAGTAAAGGTATTTTTCTCTACACAGTTTTCAGTCATGGTCTCAGTAAGTTTTATGACAATTATAACATATCTATCTTTTTTTTTAGGGCTCTTGGTATCAACCTCGTTAGTTGCAAGTATGTCTGTGGTGAGAGCATTATTAACATTATTAACAGAAGTTTTGTCCTTGGTCTTGATTTTTACCATAAACAAACAGTTCAAGAAGTTAGCAATAACATTACTGTTGTTTAATTAGAGATGTCAGTGCTTTGTGTATACAGTCAGAAAAGCAGCCCTTGCAGTAGGGCTCCGTGAGGTTGGGGAAACGGAGGACTGGACTGTTTTCTGTGCTGACTGTTCTGTCTCCATGGAGCGCATGATGGACATGAAGAGGTATGAGGTGAAGGTGCAACTTCCCAGTGGCTTGCGGTTGACTGCTTACTGAGTCTGTTGTGGAATCTCACAAGCCACATTTCTGTAGAGAATCAACCATTTCCCTGGCATGAATGAAATCTGCAAGAAGGACTTGCTAGCTCGAAACCTCTATCACATGCGGCGCCTCCTTCCAGAAGAGCACAATATCTTCCCAAAAACCTGGTGTTTACCTACAGAGTGAGACCCCCACACCACTTGTATGGAAAGCTCACAATATTTATAAAACACACACACACACTTACACACAGTTAACACTGGAAAGGGCAAAGGTGTGGTCCAGGTTTTGGCATCCTGAACTTATGATGTCACTAAGGAAAGTTATAGATGATAAAACTTTCATATAAATTGTTATTGAGTATATTTAACATGTATGTTTTAATATAGTATTATAAATAGTTAGTAGTGCTCCATACTAAACAGAATTATATATATATATATATATATATATATATATATATATATATATATATATATATATATATATACATACATACATCTTTAGGAAAATCAAGAAATGTTGTAAAATCTCTTCATGACAAGAATGGCAATGACTTCAAAGTATTTATTTGCAATGCAGTTATATTGAGTTCCGAAGATACTGTTGAATGTGGCAGCACAAGACGTTTATCTGCAAGCCTGACAGTGGATGCCGAGGCAAGGGCATCCACATGACTCGCCAGCCCCAGGGCATTAGCCCAGATGAGCACATTATCTGGCAGGCTTACATCTCCAAGGTAATGGCCCTGAGGCAAGTTTGTACTAGTCCTGTGTCCACTCAGCTGTTTCCAGCCTACTGCTGACATCACCGCTGACAGTCATCACACAGTTATATACCCTAAAGGTGCAGTCAGTGATGCTGGCAGAAATCGCATTTGTATGGTTTTGGCAACACTTTACTTGATGGCTGAGTACATAACACATTCATAGCAGCTGTCATAAATTGCTCACAAAACATTCATGACTGTTTCATAAGACATGGCTCAACATTCATACCCAACCTTTCATAAATGTGGAAGAAATTCAATTCAATTCAATTCAGTTTTATTTATACAGCGTCTTTTACAATAGTATTGTCTCATGGTGCTTCACAGAAGGAGCACCCAAGAGCAACAGGAGCAAGGAAAAACTCCCTTATGTTCAGTTAATCTAGGAAGAAACCTTGGGCAGATCCACGACTCAAGGAGGTAACCCAACTGCCAGAGGTCATGGAGAAAAATTACAATCGGTAGTAACCAAGATGTATTTAATACTTACATTTTCCTTTGGGGTTTTAATTTTTTTTTTAAATGTGGATTTGCACATGATCTTGTTAACAGTGACTTACATGGAGGCAAGTCTGTGTTTGTGTGTCTGTGATAGCCCTTCATCATCGATCAATACAAATTTGACTTATAACTGTATCCCTTGATGAGATCGTGTTGTGATCCCCCTGGGATATTTTTGTACAAAGAACTTGTGCGATTTGCTACATCTAAATACTAGAACCCTCATAACAGCAATATGGTAAGTTTTAAAATATTCATAAAAGATGATAGAACTTTCTGTATCTTACATGTATGTTGATGTACTGTATACATTGGTATTCCTTCTTAGGGTGATATATGCATGCACAAACTATGCAACTGACAAACATAGTGAGAACTTTGATCATGATGACCAAAAAGGCAGCAAGCTGTAGGCCTGACTCTTTAGAATGTTGTGTAAAAACATATTGCCAAAGCGAGATGGTCATTTTTTATCTTCTGTACTGTTAATTGACCATTTTTGCCACTGTTCATCTTTGCTCAGAAAGCTTTCATGGCTGTGGTCTTGGATAGGACAACACTGATATGATGCCCAGTTGGTATGGAACGACATTGAGGATGTGATTACAAAGACAGTTATTGTTGCAACACCTGTTCTCCGACAGAACTACCGCACAGCCTTCCCCAGCCATGTGGAACCAAGCTCCTGCTTTGACCTCCTGGGCTTTGACATACTGCTGGACAGTAAGCTCAAGCCTTGGCTCCTAGAGGTGGGTTGCTGCTGCTGCTCCTGCATGACAATTTAGTGTAGCTTTGCAAGAGAGAGAGGGCTTCTTTCAGGAGGTTTTCTGTTAGATTGCTTCTAAAGCTATAGTGATATCACAGCAGAAGCAGAGATTTCTCAGTTTTAATTTGCGTGTTGTTTCACTTTAATGGAATTTCAGATTGTTTTGAAATTTCAAATGCAGTGAAGATGCCTACCTCAGCCCATACTGAGGATAAAAATTCTCCAGATTTGTGTGTTTTCTATGTATTTAGAAAGGTCCAGAAATGGAAGATTTACCATTATGCAATAATATGAAGGTTACTGTTTTTAGTAGGGAAAGGGGGCTCAGGTGAGAGTTAGGAGTGTTGTGTCAGTGTGATTAGAAGTAGGGAGTAGAAGTAGGTATGTTTGCAATGACAGGTAAACCACTCCCCCAGCTTCAACACAGACCACACTGAGGTGAAAGAGGTGTTGCTTAAGAACATCCTGGCACTGCTGAACCATGTTGGAGCATGCGACTGCCGCCAAATTGTGGAAGAGAAGAAACGCATAATTCAAGAACGGCTTTAGAAGAAACGCCCAATGTCTTCACAGTGTGACCTTGTTTGTTACAATAGAAGATATGTCTGGCAGAGTGGACATGTGTTAACAGATGTGACATATACCATTATAAGAAGCAAATTCATTCATTCATTCATCATGTTCCAAAATGAATTTGCGGTCATATATTCCATCTCTAAAGCTTTGTAAATTCTACTATCTTGGCCATGACTACTATCTTGAAAATGACAGGCATTTATTTTATACACACATTTTTGAAACACTGTCAGGGAGGTGACATTATTATTATCAAGGATGGACATACACAGTGAATCCTTCAGTTAAATTGGTGTATATACTTGGACAGTATTTTAGTTGCAGGTGCTTTTTGCAAACTGTGGTTGTGCCCACAGGAGGGAGCTCCTTCTAAGCAGTCAGGCATCATGGTTGGGAGAGTGCCACTCTGGAGGCTTCTACATGATCTACCCTGGCAGCAATGACCACAAGTACAGTAAGTTCTTCCACCAGGGTGCCAGCTACTGGCAGGAGACAGTGACCCAGAGCATGGAAGGAGTTTTCCAGGTAAAGCCACAGACACTCAAGGGCACTCAAAGACAAATCTGCCCAGGGCCGGTCGCCGCGAAAACAGTGGAGCCGTAGCGAGGGCAGAGGTCAGCAGGGCGAGTCACTTGGGGAGCAGAGCCGGAAGAGCAACCTGACCTCTGAGGGGAGGAGAAGCCCGTGGTGAGGCAGCCCTCAGTCCATATCATTGGGATTTAACAGGGAAGACAAACCAGTCAGGCTCAAGCAGCTTCATAAGTTCTCTTGCTGTGTGTGTGTGTGTGTGTGTCTGTGAGAGAGAGAGGGAGGGAGAGCGCAAGAGTGTGTATGATAGGGCTGCCACAATTAGTTATTATTAATTAATTATTATTATTAATTATGTGTGTGTGTGTGTGTGTGTACGTGTGTGTACTTATGTAGATGGCATGGAACTCGTACGAGACCTGGCTAATTATTAAGGAGGAAGAACAGCGTTGTCTGGCACAAAGGGACACTCTTGTGAGAAAGGTGGACGTGGTGGATATCATTCAGAATTTCCTACATCCAAAAACCCATCAATGCGTACCAGCTTATGCTCACAACCCAGTCAACCAAGAACCGGTACATAGGCAATGTTTGGTTTAAAGAGTTCAAAGTTTAAGATAGTCACAAATGTTTCACTTTACCCTGTGCTTTCCCACATGATGAAAAAAAAACAGAAAAAACAGTACTATTGGCTCAGACGCTTTTTTCATGTTGTAGTCCATTTCCCTGTCCATTTATAGGCTTGAAATTTGAGCTCTTTTTATGTACATTTTGTATTCATTCATTCGTTCATTCATTCATTCATTGTCATGGTCACTGGCATTATGTTGAGTGTGAATCTTTTTCTAAGATGCATTGTTACCTGTCTGATGCAGTCCCACGTTATGCTTATGTTGCAGAGCCTACAATTCCGGAAGCCCAACTTCATAAACACAATGCTGCTGGATTCCTCTCCACGCCCTGCTTTCACCCGCAGGTCCTCTACACTCAGGCCACTTCTCTATGATGCCACCCACATTTGTCCTGTGTAGGGGACCACAGCTCAACTTGTCATAGCTGAACCAACAGCCAAGAGGCCCAGACCTGCTAAGCTGTCTGTGTCTGTGATCAAACTAGCCCTTTCTGAGAAGCAGGAACATCACTAACAGGAACATCACAGCCAACACTACCATGGAGTAAGACGGCACTTCTGCATATGCCCTTTAATGTGTAACTTTGAAGCGAACTTGACAGTTTCCTCTGTGTGTGTGTGTGTGTGTGTGTGTGTGTGTGTGTGTGTGTGTGTGTGTATGCATGCGTGTGTGTGTGTGATAGTATCAGGCTGCTCTACAAGCCAGCACATAAGGACTTCAATCAAGGACACCTGACTGAGTGTCATTCAACTCTGTGGATGAAGCAGTCTTCCTAGAGCATTTGGACACCACAGACACTAAGCCCAAACGCTGAATGACATGACAATGAGACCCTACTGGGGCCTCACAACTTTGACACTACAAAAACTATGATGAAGTGTCCCTGGCAATAACGTTGCCTCAAAAACAATTTAAAACAGTCCACTGTATCTCTTACAAATTTTACTGACCTGATATCCCATTTTATTAGCTCAATAAGGAAAAAATTCTATGAAATAAAAGTTTGTCAAAATTAAAATATGAAGAGTTCAGATGCTAAACCTTCCAGTCTATTTGCGATGAATTTACAGAGATATATTTATATAATTTTGATCAACTTTATTAACAGTCAAACTCCAATTGGATTGCTTATGTTTGATTTGTTTTTACTAGATAACATTTAAATTGCATTTTGATAGAGATTACTTGGAAATTGTTATAAAAACAACGTAATTCTTGAATATTCCTGAAGATAGATTTAGAGGGTTTTGCATCTGATCTCTTCATATGTAGTAACGGAATGGGACATGCATGCATGCGTGTGTGCTTGTGTGACCCAGAATCTGTATACCTCCAGAGACTGTAGTCTTATCTTGTATTCCCACAGGATGGATGCTCCTGCCCAGGGAGCTTGGTCATCACTTGAGTCATCAGTCACAGTGGCTGGCATTCTGATTATGCTGCTCACTATTAGTATGTGCACCCAAAATGAATGTTTTAAGCAACAAACCACACTCTTGTGTTTCTGATGTCACGTCAAAGATTTAATTATGGTTATAAGTTGTTATCCCCTAAAGCAAACTATACTGCCTGCAGACAAACTCATTGTCTCAGCTCTGTCTCAATTATAACAAAATAACCTAGATAAACAAGGCATATCACTCTCAACACTGCATTTCTGCTCTACATTTCGACAAAGATAATATAATGTTATGTTGGATACCGCAAAGTAATGTTCGATTACAATTAAAGTTGTAACTGATGCCTAATGAATGATACGTGAAATTTATTTTTAAGACATCCCACCTCCGGATCTCTCAGGAATCACCACGCCCTGCAGCCAAGGTGAGCGTTGAACTAGTTCGTAAGTCAAGTTCGTAAGACTCCAGTCGTCTAGTGTCTACGCAAGGGCTTGTGTTGTCTGGTCCACGTCCCTCAGAAACATTAACGATGGGGAACTGTTTGTATGGCATAAGAGAATACTGTGATCGGCCGAAAGACACAAATATTAGATTGAGTTTCCCTGCTGTCTGCTTTATTTGGGAGACTGCCATGATTATTCTCTTTGGAGTTTTTATCCGATATGATGAAGAATCTGATACGCACTGGGTAGAACATAAAAAGGCAAATAATATCACCAGTGATGCTGAGAATGACTTCTACTTCAGATATCCAAGTGAGTAACCAAGCGTATTATTTTGTAAATGTAATTATAAAAAAATAGCCTATTTATATGAAAAGTGTAATTCAAAAGGTCTGTTGTGCGTTTACATGTCGGGAAAACGACAATAACCTTGAAGTAGGTTATTATCATATACAGATGTATGCCTAGACCTATTTATTTAATTGACGTTGTCCGCATGTTAGAAAATAAACAGTGCCCCTGGGGGACCCTTCATTTTCTAACCACCTTCCACCGTTATTTACCAGATTAAGTGTTTTTATCACACGTATCACCAACTTAAATTGGAACTAACTTTTTTGTCAGTGGATTTTAGACTTGTGCGAGGCTAGTCGCCATTATTCAGAAAGATTTAAAAGATCAATGTAAACCTAAAGTAGCCTTTCGTAAATTAACGCAGGCTTCTGTATCCACTTTTCAACCCAGCTGGAAAAAAACAGCCTAGGCTGGTGGCTGATTTTCGGTGGTTTTGGCTGGTCTTAACTGCTTAGCTGGTTTGGCCACCACTTGGTCCTGCTAGTGTGACCATCTCAGGAGGCTGGTCATGTTGGTCTGACAAGCTAGTCACACGTAAGTGTGCTGGTTTATGTTGGCCATGCTGGGTGACCAGCCTATCAATCTTACGTTGATGGTTTAAGATGGTAAAGCTGGTTTGACCAGCCATAAACCTGGACATTGCTGGATTGAGAAATCGATCTCCAGTAAAATGATCAGCCTAAGCTGGTTTGACCAAAATCATTATAATTCTACCACCATAAGCTGGGTCAACCAGCTAAACCAGCAAAACTCTTGCGAAAACAGCTTCAACTGGTCAACCATCATAAGCTGGGTCAACCAGCCCAACTCTTGCAGAAACATAGCTTTAACCAGCAAACCATCATAAACTGGTCAGGCTGGATTTTTTTAGTAGGGTACTGTGATGTGTGTGCTCATGGTACGCAGGAGTATTTTCAGTCCAACCTAACCGTCAGGTTATGTATTCACATGCATAAAGGGCAGGTGTTATTTTCCACTTCATCAAGATCCAACTGGGTGGTGGCCTGTAATTTGCAAGAGCTCATGTCTTCTCATAGCCTGGGCCTATTAGTATCAGAATATCAGGCTTCTGTCTCAGATGTGGCATTGGGTCACTGCGGACTACTGAGATCACCTAAATGAGTACCCATGTGTGGGTCTTAATTTAATGCGGAGGTATAGTTTTCACTCTACAAAGAGGAAACGTGGCTACACCCTCATGTGCCAGTCGCCCTAGACTTGAAATGAGAGATTGGCTATTATGTAAACAGGACAGACTGTTGATGTTTTGACAGTAAGAATAATGGTACTAATACTGATTGTGCCTTTCCATACCACATAAACAATAACATTAATATTTCAATGAAATGTTGTTTCCTGGAAACACCAGTAAACAGCTAATCAAAGTGACCTCAGAGATGAACAGCATCAGTTTGATTGACTAAAAAAATGCAAACAAAATTAGAAATGTAATAGGAATTATATAGAAATATATAGGCATGCCACAAATTGATTTAGATCACTGCAGCTTGACCAATGAACACATTGATACAGTTCAGCTTTTAAGGCTAAAGACCATCCATGCTAATGAATACATGGGCGAACAGGTGGCCTTTTGTGTGGAAGTATGCAGTGTTAGGTAGCTATAGGTAACTGATAGTGGGTGTGTATAGCTTGCTATTAAAAGATATTATGTTATCTCTTTGTGACATTCTTTTTTGTCAAAATGCAATGTAATAAAAATTAATACAAGCCTTGTAGGCTATAGGAGGGCTTTGTTTTCATTTTTGGTTCAGTCTTCTTTTCCTACTTGATTAGCTTAGATTTTTTAGAGATGAGACAAAGTGACACCTGAACAGATGTCTAAAATGTACATTGGTTGACTACTCCATTCAGTGTAATCACTTTTGCTGGCTATTCTTTCTTTGTAACACTGCATTTAGTGGCATGGTTTTTAATTTTTACCCTGTGACAAGTTCTGTCATTAGTCTGATGAAGTAAAGTTCCTTTCCTTTTTGAGGAGGTGTGAGGCTTTCCTGACACACAGAGGAATTTGTTGGCTACAGGTATAGTCATCAACCACACCTGTCTTGCTGACAGTGTGCCCTTGCTGTACACTTTATCCGCTATCATGGCTAAACAGATGCCTATTGAGATGATGTGCTTACAGTCAATAGATTTCGTCTGACTTCCAACTCCAGATACCTGTGAAATCATTGGACCTTTACAGTTTATGTTTCCACGTGTTTCCAAGTTCCACGTGTCTGGGCTGCTCAGATGAATTACAGCATGTGTCAAACAGTGCTGCCTTGACGCCTGTGATTGGTCAGGTCAGGTTAAATGACAACTGCTTGTTCCACGTGTTCCAACCCAGGCTTCCAGGACGTGCATGTGATGATCTTTGTGGGGTTCGGCTTCCTCATGACCTTCCTGCAGCGCTACAGCTTCAGCGCCGTGGGCTTTAACTTCCTCATTGCCGCATTCGGCATCCAGTGGGCACTGCTGATGCAGGGCTGGTTCCACTCACTGGACTACACAGATGGCAAGATCAAAATTGGCATAGAAAGGTATGTTTGGTTTGATAGCTGGGGCTATGAGAGGGGACAACGGTGGAATGACTGATAGCTTGGGAAGAGATGTGATTAATAGGTGACAGAGAAGTCATTAGGATTTGGTTTCAATTCAATATGCATAAGGTTGTTTATTTTTTCATGCTACACCACAAACACGGTGCCATGTTACTGTCTGTGGTGTAACAGTCATGAAGAGATGCACACATACAACTGAACATTACATCAGTATTGTGCCATAAGGACTCATAATATAAAGCAGGTGGGGCTAATATAAATCCTCAACCCCTCAACCCAACAATGAAGATCAGATAAAATGTCCTGCTTGAGGGCAAAAGGTATAAATATAAAGACAATATAAAAGGGGCCATACAGCTAGAGTGTAAAATGTGCAAGAATAATAGTATACTTACATCAAGTTTCTCGTCATTCAGCCTGATCAACGCTGACTTCTGTGTGGCGGGCTGTTTAATTGCTTATGGAGCCGTCCTGGGAAAAGTCAGTCCAGTTCAGCTGATGGTGTTGACATTATTTGGTGTGACACTGTTTGCCATAGAGGAATTCATTATCCTCAGTCTCATACATGTAAGTGACAACAGTTACATCATGCACAGTATGCAGATATCAAATGCACTCACATAGGTTTGGTGGTAACTAAATTTGTCAGTGACTATTTGTCAGTGTGTGTATCTTTTTGTCTCATGTAGCGGTGTATAGATCATACAAAACAAATGTGTTTGATACACAGGCCAAAGATGCTGGAGGATCCATGGTGATTCACACTTTTGGAGGTTATTATGGTCTGTCCATATCATGGGTCCTCTATCGACCAAACTTGGACCAGAGCAAGCGTCTCCATGGATCGGTGTACCACTCAGATGTCTTTGCCATGATCGGTGAGATTATTGCTAAAGCATAAAGAGCATATATTTTTGTCTTCCATAGTGAACCTCTACACTATGCCTGTTCTTGCTTGTTTAACGATGGTGCGGGTGACGGATAACTACTGAATATCAAACATTCATGTGTCTGTGTTCTCAGGAACCCTTTTCCTGTGGATGTTCTGGCCCAGCTTCAACTCGGCCATCACGGACCACGGAGACGGGCAGCACCGTGCCGCCATCAACACCTACCTGTCCTTGGCCTCAACGGTACTCACCACATTTGCCATCTCCAGCCTCTTTCAGAAAACGGGCAAAGTTGACATGGTAAGTCATTTGCCTAAATTATTTCTATCTGCCGAACAAACACTGAATAATGAACCATCACACTACTTGAGTATTAGTTCAAACAGTCAGCTTGCAAGTCTGTCTCCAGAAGTTCACAAAGGCTGAAAGGCAGCCAAAGACCCACTTGTTAAGGCAAGCATTTGAATAAACTCTTTACATCTAAAAGCACCTCACTTTTTATCACGTGCCTACTGTGTATTACGCATTTTATTGTATGTTTTGTACATTCCATGTGTATTACATATTCTTACCTGCACTTGCCATTGTTAAGTCTGTGAAAGGTACCATATATAGGCGACATGTAAATCAATTTGACTTACACGTAAAAAACTGGGCTGAAGAGGACATAGTTCACCTCTCTCTGTTTTTCACCCCTTAGGTCCACATCCAGAACTCCACACTGGCTGGTGGAGTTGCCGTGGGAACAGCAGCAGAGTTCATGCTGATGCCATATGGGTCTCTGATTGTGGGTTTCTGCTGCGGGGTCATCTCCACTTTAGGCTACATCTTCCTCACAGTGAGTTCTCATGCAGGTTCCTATCTTAAACAGTAGAGGGCAGCACTTCTTAGCCCTGGTTTGGGTTTTGCATTATTGGGACTGGGAAATTGAAATGTGCTTTTGTGGCTTTTAGCCGTTTATGGAGCGCAATCTCAAGATCCAGGACACGTGTGGCATCCACAACCTTCATGCCATGCCAGGCGTGATAGGGGGCATAGTCGGCGCCATCACTGCGGCGGCTGCCAGCACGAAAGTGTACGGAAAAGAAGGGTGAGTACTTTTACTGACCTGATTTGCTCTCACAGTGACTAATCATGGCCTCAGTGCTGCATGGCTTGTGTTCTCTCTGTGTTGATGCAGGTTGATAAACACTTTTGACTTTGAGGGGCCTTTTGAAGGGCGGGATCCTTCTGTTCAAGGAGGATACCAGGCAGCAGGACTGTGTGTGTCCATAGTGTTTGGCATTGGTGGAGGTATTTTAGTAGGTGGGTGCCAGGCTCCTTAGAATTTGGTTGAGCCAATTTAGCATAAAAGCACAACGGTTAAAGAGTTTCTGCTCTATAGGTTGTATCCTGAAGTTGCCCATATGGGGAGATGTTGCAGATGAGCACTGCTTTGATGACGAATTTTACTGGGAGGTAGGTCTTAAAGCTACTTCTGGTTCTAAGCTCTTTGTGTTTCCATGGAAATGGCTTCATGTACTGACACGTGCGTCTGAGATCCATCAACACTGATCGTGATTACAGGTTAAACAGACGTCGGTTGCCTGTTGAATTGTTGTTAAAATGCGGTTAAGAACTTCCCACATGTCTGTGTGTCCTTCACTCTGTTGTTCACGCCACTATTTATAGACATGTTGAGTCATCGTTCTGTAATAGATATTTTTCATTTTTTTTGCCAAGAGGGATTTGATGGGAGCCCCATGGGAGAAGGGTTCTGAGCTATTTCTGAAATAGTTTTTGTTTGTCTGTCTCTGTCTGCCTGTCTGTCTGTCTGTCTATTTATCTGTCTGTCTGCAAAGGTACCGGAAGAGGAGGAAAGTCTGCCTCCCATTCTGGAGTACAACAACCACATGATGATGAACAAGCGCACAGACATGTAAGTCTCATTGTTATTTGTCAAGCTTTCCGCAGTTTCTATTTTCTTGTTATTTCCACGTTGCCACAAAACTTGTGTCTGAGCTTACATTTTTACACTGGGCTAAAGTGTTGAGATTCCTGCATAATACAGTAGGATCTGTTGCACCGTTACTCCAGAAGGTGTCACTAGATCCCCTTGATATGAATGAGTGCCATGATGTCACACCGTTAACCTGCCTTTCTCATTTACAGGGTGGAGTCTAATTTCTCAGAACCGCAGAGTTAGAGGAGCAGGAGAATACTGTTGCCAACTGAATGAAAGTGTGCACACACATACACACACATACAGACACACACACACACACAAACACACACTCCACATACGTATGCACTTGCACACACTGGAATGTTGGTTTTTGTGCAGAACTGCTGCTTTTCTTTAAGGCATAACACAAATGTATACCTACCAAAAAAGTGTGACCCTGGCAAAGTGGATGTGTGGATGAAAAAATATTTGTGTTTTTGATTTGATTGGCTCACTCCTGAAATTTAATTGATAATCACTGTTTTTGTTTTTGTTTTTTTTGTGTGTGTGCATGTGTGTGATAAATTTTACAGATATGAATATGGCTCTTATGGCAGTGCTGACAAATTGAGTAA
Source organism: Tenualosa ilisha (assembly GCA_015244755.2). NCBI lineage: Eukaryota > Metazoa > Chordata > Actinopteri > Clupeiformes > Clupeidae > Tenualosa > Tenualosa ilisha. The sequence continues at coordinate 4,958,421 of PYXC01002821.1, forward strand.
TAAATAATGCGATCTGAAATACTAGTTTTCAGCAGACTTTTTTAAGTGTGTAAATTGTAAGCGTAGACAAGCAAAACCATGAGCGCATGATACTGCAATAATGTGAATATTCCAAAGTTAGCTGTTTGTTTTAATAAGAATGTGAATGTTTTCAATCCCTTTTACTGCTGGTTTTCTTTCATTTTGTTTTTGGGTTGATATGAGGTTTTACTGCCATCCACAAATAGAATTAATTCAGAGTCTCACTACTGAAGTATTAATCAAGTCCATTGTGACCTATCTAACCCCAGTAAGCCAAGATCTGTTCTCCTGTCATCTGTTGCTCTTGACCTGCCTCATAAGACTCAACCGACTTATTTTGTAAACCAACAGCTAACACTAACTAACAGAACAAGAGAAATACAAGCGAAACAGTTTCCTTGTCCTCAGCAGTTAGTGCAGGCTGCTGTTTGGCTATTTGGTCTAAGTTGTACAAAATTTTCTCGTTCTTGTCCTACCGATAGCATTTGGCAACTCCAAACAACCGGGCTATGAGTTGATTCACTCCAGACTATTGCTTTAAAGTTCTCTGTCAAACCTCATGGTCAATAAATTATGTTTTTAATCAACAATACTTGTTCTCTTTCTTGAGTATATTGTCTATTGCGTGCCACCACCTACTGCTAAATATCCTGATGTAGTATTTTAACATCATTATACCCAATTTCACTCTGTCTCTATCTATCTCTTTGCTGTTCTGGACTGAAATCAGTTCGCTGCTCGTTTTGACGTTGCTCCAGTCATTTTTAGAATGTTCAGGATCTCTGGTTGTGGATGTCCCCCTGGGCTCTCTCCCAGGTCAAGGTCATGTTAAAGATCAGGCCTCTGGGTTGTTTGAGTTGATGGGATAAGGAAGGACACTTATTTTACTAGCCTTTTTGGGCAAAGGTCATGGAGTCTTGAGTGTGAAGTTCAGGTCACTACTATGTAAGCTGAATTTGTCTCATCCTGATCACAAATATAGAAGTGTAATTCTTCTTTAGCTTCTCTGCTAGTTACTTTTGAAGTACATTTGCATGAAAAAAAATGCTTTCAAATGAAAAGCTTCCCTGGAACATGTTAAGCTAGCAAGCTAAAATTCTGTAATAACAAGCCAAAATTCTGTAATAAGCACCATGTAAGTCTTTTGCATTAACTAGGCCTCAATTTCACTGCAGCGAGATTAAGGATAAACTCTTGCACATATGAGTTAAGCAGGTAATGATGGCACAAGTACTCAATTTCAACCAGACTCTGTCTCCCCACTCCTCTTTCTCTAGATCTCAGTCCCACTCCTATCACACACACACACACACACACACACACACACACACACACACACACATACACCACACACACACACAAGCCCACTCCACCCTTAAGATGGCTGTTCAACATGTTTATTCATAAGCCCCTTAAAGGGAGGACACAGGACCCTGTTAAAACTAAATCAAGCCCCTTTCATGATATGATCCTTTTGTGGCCGTCAAAGGGGACTTGGAGGCGGTAGTCCTGATGGGCCATAACCTGGGAGAATGAATGGGGTGTGGGTGCTAGTGGGGGTGGGGTGGGCGGGTTGGGTGATGGTGGTGTTGGTTGGACTAGTCCTCAGACACATGACCCTGTTTACTATTCGGCCCAGTGGAAGAGGCGCAGTCACAAAGGCGGGAACTAAGAGAGTGAACGAGTGAGGGGATTAAGGCGAACCCGCCCAGACACAGAGAAAGAGAGAGATACAGAGAGGCAGAGAAAAGAGGCAGGGAGCGTTAAAAGAGGAGGGAGAGGGAGAGGAGAGGCCCCCCTTTCACCACCGATGACTGATTGCCTGTCTGGATGTGTGTGTGTTTGTGTGAGAGAGAGAGAGTGTGTGTGTGTGTGTTGTGTGTGCGTGAGTGACAGGCTTGTGGAGGGAGGGGGCCAAGCGTGCATCTCTGGGATGAAGCCACGAGTGTGAGAAACAGCCATCCGAATGGAGGTCCCACAATGAGCATGTTAACGAGGGGGCCAGCCGCACACAGCCCTTCCAGACACACACACACACACACCACACACACACACACACACACACACACACACACACACACACACACACACACACACACACACACATAGCGACCAATGCTGCAGCCTTCCTGGTGGCTTTCCTGGAAAAGGAATGACGAGTTGCAGATGACATGCAAATGAATGCATGAACAGGGAAGGAATGTTGTTGAGATATAGGATTGGAAATGACTTTGGAGAGTATGTTTAACTTAGAAGACAGTGACCTGACATTCAGGCTTTTCTTAGAATCTTTGATATGATAATGAATTAATATGTATTTGCTGAATTGTCCGTGGGAGTCAATTGCTAGAAATACACTCATTCTAAGCAAAATGTTTGAACTTTACTACTCATTTTAAGAAGCTGAGACGTAATCTCTTGCTGGTTCTGTATAATGAGAGGACATGGTGTATGTTAGACGTTTGTGTCTAAAGCCAGTGGTGCCGTCTCCCCTGCTGCTCCTAACATGCTCGTAAAAGTTACAGAAGTCTATAAAACCCTAATGAACTTCTCCACACAGGCTACAATGAGGCCTAAAGATCATAACAGTTGTTTGTGTCCCATCACTGTCATGACAGCCTTATTTAAATTTTTCACTGTTTATTTGAAGAAATAAAAAAAAAAAAAAAAGAATCGGAATCTTTTACAGACACCCTGTACACGTAAGGGACTGCATTACTCTCCAAAAACCTAAGCGTGCGTGCAAGAGGGTGAAACACCCATTCAAGCCAAAAGAGCCACTGCTCAGTGCTGACTGGAGAAAAATCATGTTGCTATAAATAGCAACAAAAAAACACTTCTACACAAACCACTGCACTGACATTATGTCTTGGTCAGTATTATAGAATGCTATATCTGGGCAAAGATGTGCCCCCAGTAGAGTTATGTGCATGTGGCCTGTGTGTTGCTGTGTTCATCTACTCTACTCAGCCTCCCTCTCTGTTCCCTCACTGGCCCTCTGCATGTCTGCCACCCAGCTCTCACTTGCCTCCTCCACCAGCCCAGCGCTCATTCACGCATACTCCACTGTAGGAAAACTTTTGGCTGGTTTTCACAAGCTCCACATTGCATGTTGAAATTCCCTTTCAACATTTTCTTATAGATTGATAAAGCTACAGATAAATGATATAGAAATACATTTGTAATTGTATTGGATTCAATACAAACCCAATGGCAATGATCGTCTTGTGTGTAAAGATTAATCAAAGTATGCACTTTGAACATGAAAGTAGGTATGGAGCCTACTTTGAACATACAGCTACAGCAGCAGGTGGAATAAAGTATTGGATCTACAACATCATGCACATTCACATCATAAATCTCTATCTATAGTACCTTAAATAATATTTATATATCAATTAGTTATAACACTACAGATTTATGAATTATTTATAGCACTACAGGTAATGTCTTTATATTTTAAATGTTTTGTATTTCCAGTCTGTCAGGTTAAAGGCTTAAGCTACATTAATTAGAACCAGTGAAATATCAAAACTGTGCTGGACACACAATGATAGACAGGCACCTGTTTGCAAAGAGAAATGTATGTCCTATTAAAATATACTGTACAGTAGATGATGAAATGAAATCCTACAAGCTAAATATATTCTGATAAATGTCCTATACCTGAGTATGCTCTTCATGGAAGCTAAGTGGAACATAAAGGATTCAGTATACTTATATAAATGAAGAAAAAATGTCTTTGACAAATTCAGTGTGGACCTCTAACTTTGTGGTGTGAAATTATGAGACACTGGGGGGCACTGATGTCTGGTGTTATTGTTATATTCTCAAATAGACACTGTGTGATCTGGCTCTGGTCTAGTGAACTCTCCACGACAGGAGAACCAATGACCTTGACCTTCCATCACACAAGGCACCCAGACACTGGGGTCAAAGGCTGTTTTGACACTGAGTAGAATTCAAATGAGTGGGTGTGTGATGGAATGCAATGAACTTATACATACAGCTCCAAACAGACCAAGACATGCCTGGGAAATGGTGTAGCCTTCCATTCATATCAATGACAACATCCCACACTGCACTTCAGCCCATTTTATCCTCCTAACCACAAGATAACTTTGTGTGTAGGCTGTGTAAACTTCTTTTGAGATCAGTGGTGTAAGCTCAATAAGTACATTCATCAAGAAAGAAAAAAGACAAAGGGGAGAAAGATTTTCTATTTTTCTTTTTAGAGACAGGCTTACTAGATTTCGTCATGTTCATTTTAATATTTAAAAATCTCATCTCAACAGTAGCCTATAAAGTACTTTAACAGATATCCAAACTCAGCAAATAAATATATAGAAATAAACAGGCCTATATATAAAATAAACATAAAATTCACTATTTCTGTCCAACTTTATTACATCCAATTCTGATCACATTGCTGTTACGTGAAAAGAAAGTGTTTAATAATGATGTTTAATAATGAAACTTATTACTCAATCATGTTTTAACCGTAAAACTGATGGAACATGTTTGGAATTTATCTGTAGAAAAATACTAGGCCTACTAGGCCTAAACCCAAATAAAAACTCATTTGATTATTTGATTCACTCGTTTTAGTTTTTTAAAGTGGCTACACTATTTTTATTACTAACCCATTTGATGGATATCAATCATTCAAAAGTAACGAATTAGGAGGATATTCTAATATAGCACTCGATGTGTTGCCAATGACAAAAGGAGCATTGGTTGTATCATAAGAAGTTTGGGCTACTATAAGAATTATTCACCTTTTGCTTCAAGTTTTCAGTCTTCACTAAGGCGTTTTTTTTCTTATCCTGCACCAAAAACTGAGACGCGTATAACGCCAGACGCCTTGCAGCTTTTCGCTTTTTAGTTATCGCGACCCTGTGATCCTAAAGATTACACAGCAGCAATATCAAGCACTTGATGGTGACTTACAAAACAAAACCCTCATTCAAACAACCCGGGTAAAATATGCCTATTTAAAATAAAATGTAAAACAACAAGCATCTTTATGTCAAATGTCGGCCTAATGAACTACTCAAATTCTAGAATGTGTTCACATAAGCAAAGCAGGTATGAATTGTCTTTGAATCATTCAGTCTGGATTTTGGTAACACTGAAATCCTGTCTGGATCAGATCCAATTGCCTATTACATTCGATAAACTTTCAAACATGACTTAAAGATTTATTTAGCTATCAACGTGTGTGTGTGTGTGTGTGTGTGAGAGAGAGAGAGAGAGAGAGAGAGAGCTATGCATTGCCAAAGAATACCCTGAGTTTACAAGACTGTAAAATTCATTTGACCATGGTTTACGGTATATCTTCTAATTCCAAGGAAGCTGTCCTACTTGGCCACACGCAGGGCTCCGTGTAGACACTGATCATAAGTACGGCTAGGCTAACGGATTAGCCTACTTAGGATCCAGACAAAATAATAATAATAATAATCGAATAGACTATGCTATAATTTAGTTCCCTGCAAAACTTAGCGTTATAACAGGGGACACAACGAAATAAAACGAACGAATAAAATTATAAACGAATCGGTTGATTATTATTAAAACATTGTTAAAACTTAAAACTTTGTGATTATGGATATTACCATCAATTATCGCCTCGCTGTTATTCGATATAACCACCATCATGCTGTGTACGGATTTAAATCTTAATTTCGGGTAAAAGAGAGAATCCAAACCTGAACAGTATAAAGAGCATGTCAAAAGGTAGGCTAACCGTTCATAGGTCAATTCATTTTGACATCATTTGCACACTAGACTCTGTAATCTGATGACCCATATTTATCCAAAATCTGATGGTCTAATCCTAGACTTGAGGATGTAGTCTAGTCTTATGGTTCTAATTAATATGGTCAGATAAACGCCGACCGAGACCGACGTTTTTAAGACCTTGATGCTCTGGTGGTCCACCTCGCAAATTTTCTCATAATAACCGTTGAAATACGGTCACAAGGGATTAAGGGGATAGGCTATAGTCTTTTAATTACTGGCTCTTGACCTATAACTTTGCCCTATGGCCTGCTTCTCCTTTTCCGTGTTTATAGAGCTTTGACCATCTGCCAAGAGAATGACCCTTCACCATGTCCAGCCATGATATCCCGTCTTCAAAGGAATCTGAACCCTATTATTATTAGACTACAATTATTATTATTATTATTATTATTATTATTATTACTGTTTTTGTTGTTGTTACTGTTGTTGTTGTTGTTATGATGATGATGATGATTATCCTATTATTATTATCATTATAAGAAGAAGAAGACATTGAGATAATGATCATTATTTTCAGTTGGTCTTCTATGAACAGGCCTTTACCGTACATCGTCTTGTGTGTTTTGACGCACATTTATTGATAGCCTTAAGGATTTTCTCATACCTGTTTTCTTTATTTTTCTTTCATTACTCTTGAGGGAAAAAAATGACCGCATTGCATGCTGATAAGTAAATAAAGTTCTAGAATCAGGATAATACTAAATTGCCTGATTAACAACTAAACTGTTTATGTTGAGGAACTGGAATTCAGCAGCCCCAGTTGAAGTAAAAAGAAGTAGGGGCGCTCTCCCTGCCTATATCATGTGTGCCATGGGTGTAGCCAAGTCCATTCACAGACCTTGCCAAATTAATCAGCAATCTCACCATAGCCATGTAAAGATAAATCCTCACCCCCAAAGAATTTCACCTGTTCAATATCCTGTTTACTCACTAGGACAATTAATAATAAAGTCAAACGCCTACAAATTTAAGCAGCACAACTTCTAACCCTAATAACACTTCCATTAGTCGTTGTCATATGTCTTTCTTTTACTATCTGATGAGATTCAGGAAAGATTTCAACTTTGTGCTACTTGTTATCACACTTTAATGTGACCAGGGTTTATTTTTTGAACATGTGGATTTGGATGTGTCTCATTTCACCACTGAGTTTATTGTAATGAAGAAAAACATCCGAACAAATTGTATTACTTCTAACATCAGTTAGTTGGTACATCAGTTTTCATGAACATATAGTGTCACAAGTTGTGACATTTCTATAAAAATAACAGATTTCATATGAAAGGACAATAAACGGTCTCAAATTTAACTTTTTTATTATCATAAAACATGCTCAAATTCATACATATAGCAGGCCAATATTTTGTATGGACAAAAAAATAAATAAATAAAATGAGATGCTGGTGGAAGGACTATTTGAACATGTAAAAGATGCAGATATTATCTGGGTTCAAGTGTGCCCATCTGGTTTAAACACCATTACTCTAATTACAAACTGACACATCATTTCAAGACAAACAACTGAAAGAGAGCAAAGATAGTTGTGCTTTAATTGTTGATGTAATTGCAGTGTCTAAGAAGGCCAGTGACATACGACATACTCATTATATTGCCTGATCACTATACACAAATTCCAATTAGCCATCCCAGCTCCTGTCATGCCAGCCAGTATTTCCAGTTCATCTTCAAATTTTGGGTTTCAATCCCACGCATAACTCCTAAAGGAAAAAAATATCAACGATCAATGTTAATAAAACCAATAACATAAATTGATTCTTCACGGCAACTGTAGGACAGAATGTGGTTTTGGCTGATTGACTGTAGCATACTATAGGAAAAAGGCAGATGTAAATGGTCCAGATGGTGTTAGTGTTTGACCATTCCTTCCTCATCGTAAGGCTTGAAAACTAAAATCAATCACTCTTCTCCTCCTGAAATAGGGCATAACAAACAAATGTGTCAGCTCTCTCTAAGTCTTTCAATTTACGCCCAGTGGGCAATATTGGCCTTTCTCTCTCTACGGGGGCAGTTGTAAACTCACTGAATTTCCATCCAGTTCCACACGCAAAGTTTCCTTTTCTCCCTTTCAAGGAGCACAAAGCACATTTGTCTCTCTCGTTTTGTTGGACTCTGATATCTTTAGACTGCATGCAGCTTATGCAAATAGGCAGCCTTTTATTACACACTCACACACACACACACACACACACACACACACACACACAGAGAGAGAGAGAGAGAGAGAGAGAGAGGGAAACGGAGAGAGAGCAGGAGAGAGTGTGTGAGAGAGCATGCCAATTCCTAACTGCTCTAAGTGACTTGTATATTATTTAATATCTAATTAGGGCTGGTGCAAATGTGTGTGGGTGCAGCTGCTGTCTGGTGCAGGTCCACAGGTCCATAGGTCTGTTCTCATTGAGAGAGGGAGTGCTTGCAGGGCTGGAGACACATATTAGCATGTCATAGCAAAACTCCCTCTAAAAGGTGAGGTCCTTGCTGTTGTAATGGGCCTTTGTGTGGCCTGGATCAGTTTGTGATGGAAACTCCATACACCAGCATGGGGAGCAGCCAGACAGGCGCTCTAAGAGGGATGGGGAGGTGGGGAGGTTGGGGTTGGCTGGCTAGACTGTGTGTGGGAAGGAGAATGGAGTCTGATGAATCTAAAGTGCTCCCCCTGAGCTGAGGTTCCCACCAGGCGGTGGGGGGGTAGGGGTGGGGGGCTGACGGTCCCTCCACACGGCCCTGACAGCGCTGCCTTTTCACCCGCACATTACTGAGCCGGCTAGCCTCCCCAGCCTAGCAACCTCCACGGGGGTCAGAGTTCAACACACCCTCTATGGAGACGGAAGGCAGAAACTTCAGCAACAACAGACCCTGTCTAGACATGTCCGCAGCCTTGAACTTGAACTTGACTAGAAATGTTGAAGTCCCTGCATTTCTATACTATCCATAAAGCACTTCACATAGCAATATTTCATAGTTAATTTAGGAAATGTTAGATTCTTGTCCACACATTTTTCTTGCTCTATGCATTTCAAGTTTTGGTGCTCACTCTTTCTCCCTTACATCCTCACACATAATTTAACAGAGCAACAGAATTGAAAAGAGTTTGTAATTACGCAATTCTCACACAATGACACCATTCAGATTCAACGATACCTGAACAGAATATGCCATTTTGTAATGACTCCTTATACACTGAACACATATTAACATACAATTCTCATATACTGACATAATTTGAAACAAATTTGAAACATATTGAGCACATTTACACTGGAACTAGTTCTTAAGCATCGATCCGAAACCTTGCAACATAGTGCAGTAAAATGAAGGCATTCCATTCAACCCCCTTACTGTGGGAAACATAAAACAACATAAGCTGCATGGATCACACAAGACTGAATTAACTTAGGAATGGCCCCGCATCTCCATCCAGTCCAGACATGCATTACTGAGGCACTAGGCTAATTAGCATGATCAGGTGGCACTCCGCAGTGCTTATCCTTGTGCATGCAGCACAAAAGGGGCTTCTCCCACCCAGCAGCCTCTTTGGCATGCGCTCGCGTCTGCTCAGCCCCGGTTTCCCACCCTGCCCCCTTAGCACCGCGGCAGCGGTACTAGCCCTCACAATGGTGGGAACACAGGGCCCTAAGTGTGTGAGTGAGTGTGCATGGGGTGGGGGGAAAGGGGTGGGGGTGGGGGCACCATTGATGGGGAGCCGGCGCGAGTGGGGCAGAATAATAATGTGACACCGTGGCTCTGTTCATGGCAGCACAGGGTGCAGCTGCACAGGGCGTGCCTCTCACAGTGCAGGCAGCCACTCGCTCACACGCTCTCTTGGAGAGGGGAGCTGGTGCATGTGGGAGACCGTCAGCCGGGGCACAGAGCACCCTTTCAGTCATGCCAGACCCCAGCCCAGTCAGACCACAGCGACAGCAATGTCTACACATCCCATCCCCGCTCATCCCAGACAACCAATTTAACAGGCTCAGATTAAGATTTTCATCCGTATGTTCGTTACGTTCACACGATTAGCATATAATGGATGCATTTACGTCCCTCTCCACTGGTGACAGTCGGTAACAGGACTATAACAGTGAGAGCCAAACATTGCTCCATCAGTGTGGGTTTTAGGGTACAGTGTAACCCTTCATTTAAAAATCCAACTTTACACTAGTGGTCTGACTGAAAATAAGCAGCTCGCTGATGTGGTGCCAGGCTCCCTAATATCACATGCCATAAGTGTACAGGGTGCCGCATGCAGGTGTACTGAGCACCTTAGGAGCAGAGGACTGGCAGCAGTGAGAGTCACACTAAATTCTCCCAAGACTACTTTGTGACAAGAAAAGATGTCGATAACCCATCAGTCCAGGATGAATAGTTTCTAATGGCGGTCGTGAAAATCTTACGCATCACAACCATCTTCACAAAAACAAGACCCCAAGTTGGCAGCCAGGACAAACTGCTGGTTATGGGCTTCATTATAAATAGGGTCATTGATAAACCCTAACTGGCGAAATCTGTCCATACAACAATTCACATTACCCCACAGTATAACAAATAACAGACTTTGGATGATCTTCACTCATATAAAAGATATACACAAGAACTTTCATGAACTCTTGAATATTTTAAGTTGTTAAATAACCAAAAACATATCCCCTGTGTGTGAAATCTCAACTGCTGACTAGTGGCGTGCCTGCGCGCAAACATATCTGTAAAAAAATAAAAATAAAGCACAAACAAGTGTGCATTGCTCTCTTTCTGCTGACTATACTGAGGCAAAATTGAAGAATGAATACAAAGCGAAAACATTTACAGGTCAGTGGTTTGGTTTGCCCTGTAGTTACTACATCGGCAAAATGATCATGTGAGTCAGATGTAGGGAGTTGGCTCTGAAGCAAACAGATTCTAGAAAAAAGCAGAAATGATAAAACTGCTGAGATGCCTCTGCTTGAGAAAGTGCATCTATCTACAATTGACGGGTTCTTGTAAATACATGAAAGCCACGTGATTTCTATTCGTAGCTATAGGGACCCACAGGAAAAGACAAAAATGATGTGGTGTGGAGCAGACATCATTCTGTCAGTTACAGCCAGGGGTGTAAGCGGGCGATGGACGCAGGGGTACGGAATCTTCTTGGAACAGATCATGTACAGATTTATGTAGGCTTTTTATCACTTTTTTTAAATATTAGGCATTCATTTACAGCATTATATCAAGTACCCCCACTAAAAAAATCCCCACCCCACCTCTGGTTACAGCATATTCTCAGTGCTCATGTGACCTGTGTCCCAAATCATGTTGGACTAAGGAACTCTTGATTCTTATATCTCTCATAAGTTAAACGTGTGTGTGTGTGTGTCTGTGTGTTGAAATTCCCCTGTCCCCTAGGTTACGACACACACAGTGAAAATATATAGATTATCATCCATCACTGCAGCTACAATGAGTGAATTTATTCTGCAAATCACATCCTAGAATTTATCTGACTTTAAGGTAGTATTCTCAGTGAAATACTGTATGCTAGTTGATGTAAGACCAGGGGCACGAGGCCAGCCAAACAAAGAAAGATGGCTTCCTGCCTTCACCGTGGTCTGTCCCCTTCTTATTACTTCTGCTCTCTTCCTCCATACACTAACGGAGGACTAATTAACACCATGAGATAGGGAGGTAATTAAAACGGCATATAATGTACTGTCGACTGAAATTACATCGAGAACAACCCCCAACAAACAGACGCACACACTTCCACCTTGGCGGAAAATGCTACGTAGCTACGCACCTCAGATGCCAGCTCAGCCATCTTAGACACCGCAGAGACATTCCCGGATAAGATGGCCTCCTTGCCCGCACCCCTGTGCCCACAGACTGGCGGGCTGTATCTCCCGCTGTGGCACTGGCATGCCTTCTCTCTTCTCAGATGGCACCGGGGGGTTTCTGGGTAGGGAGGGGAGAGCTGTGGACATTTTTCCCTCTCAATCTCTCCAAGCATTGACTTTACCACCGCCAGGGTTCTCTGGGCACCACATCTGTGACAAAAGGAATAAAAAGCCAAAACATGACAAATGGTGCTGTTTCTTTGTCATGACCAGCTCAGGTAATTGTTTAATAGGTTTAGCAAGCCAACACAATTTATCTCATGTAGCCTACTGTAGTCATCTGATTGAATTAGGCTATATATGCATGGCAAAAGGATGTCTATTCCTAGAAATTAAAAAAATGAATAAAAAACACACACACACACACACAAACATTGCTCTATAGATCCATAATGCAAACAAACAACAAAACAACAACAAAAAACATATTTAAATTCCACAGCACAGTAGTTCAACACGCTGATTTGTTTATGGGCAATCAGACAACCCCTCTATGTAGAATTTGAAGCCAATCCTATTGCTGTCAATGCACACAAAAATACCTGACTTCCTTGAGCACCTTTAATAGATGAGCCAATTCTGAATAACTAGGTCTCAAAACCAAAAGAAACGTGAGATTCACACCGCAAGAAAAAAAGCCCAGCTTTATATAATAATTTTGTATTTACAATGTTTCAGACATTACAGAAACGTTGTATAGCGTTTTCCATATAAATATTCCATGACAAATCTTTTTTGGTCAAATGCACACTGCCACATCAGTTTTTTTTCAGTGGTTGCTTCCTTTTACTGACCAACTGTAACGACAGGGAAGTGTCTTCTGCCTTTTTTGTTTAAGAAATTATGTACTTACGCTAGCCTACTGCGCACTCAATACAATATAATGCCAAGGCCTACAACAGAAGTTCGATTTCATAGCTAAGGATGCTGCTGATGACGCAACACTGAGCCACGTGAACAACATGTTGCTGGATGTCTTAGTTGCGCATCGAACATGGATATTTTCACCGACCAGAATGTATATAATATCAAATGTATACTTCAGGCATGATAGGGACAGCACAAAGTCATCGAATTCAAACTTAGGTCATTATACAAATTATTTCCTCAGGGTTAAGCCTAGCCTATTCCTCATTGGCAACATTAACATTTGATTTAAAAACAAATCTACCTTTTACATGATTAACAAAGCCTCAGATTTAAAATCCGGTTTATTCATTAGGCCAGCGGATTAACCATCAACCAAGCACCCTACCTTCGATGAGGGTGAGAGATGATGCATCTAAAGCCAAGTAGGCTCGAACACAGTGACTGTGAGAACCATTCCTACTTTCGGTTATCTAGCTTTATGAAAGGTTCTATACACTCATACAGCTAGAAAACCAAAGATAGAAACCACTCTCGCTGCTCCGTGGCGATGATGGACACTGCGCTTTAGTTCGTGGGCCATCTTAATTATCTGCAAGAACAATATGGTATGACATGAATGCAAAAAAATGAGAACCTAAAACCTAGAAGGCATGTTCTTTACGATAGGCCTACTGCATAACATTCAGGATGAAATTAACACGACATCCTGTATCTGGCGAAAAACTAAAATCACATTCTCCAACGAAAAAGCACACCAGCACACTACCCTTATGGCCCAACTAAAGTTAACTTGTATGGTCTTGCGGCCTAGACATCAAATTGGCACGTAAACCACAATAGTCTTTAGTACTATTCGATTACCAACATTATTAGCAATTTGTGTAAGAGGTTTAGGGCAATAAATTCTTGAAGGTATCGAAATATAATCGCGAATGACTGCAAGAAAAATATGGGCCTGGTCTAGTCTACCACTTAGGTAACCACTCCACTGTTCACCAGTTTTGGCTATGCCACTGTCCTTAACACTGACTTTCTACAACAATAATAGACCTGCCACAATAATAATAATAATAATAATAATAATAATAATAATAATAATTCATGTAGTATATTGGAAATTTGTTTCTTGTTGAGATGGAAGTTGATTATGGCTCCACTTCAATCAGGTTTAAATTGGCACTCATTTTGCATTGGCTGTATAACTTCTGTAAAATTCTGTTCATTAACTGTACATTTTATATCACACTGTGGTCTGACATAAGTCTGGTATATGTCTGTTTAAAAAAGACATAATAGCCAACACTTATTTTCACATCCTAAAACATTTTAGACTGTGAACCTGTCGTAGTAAAGTTTATTCAATGCTGCGCCTAAAACTATTACGAAACACAACACGCACAGGCCCCTACCCATAGATTATAAAAGAGGGTACTGGCTTGCATTTGCTTACCTTGGGTATTCATTTTACTTAAGCAATTTCACTAGTCTGTAAGGGAGATGACCATTGGAGGCTTTAGGACTTAAAGAACCATCATGGCTTGACCAGACAATTCTATATACAACCAGCTGTCTTGAAAGGTTTGCAATTTATAGAATAAGTATTAATTTGGCTACAACAATATCTTTATCGTGAACTCAAAGCAGCCACCCGTGATTGGATACAGGGTTAACATACATCGTTAGGGACCGAGGGTATAATATATATGTCTATTGACTACATCTTTCTCCAAACAATATTTCCATTTTACCAATCATGTATGAACCTTTAGTGTCCTTCAAACCTGAATTATTTTAAAGAACAGTGTATTCCAGCGCAATACAGAACATTGTTAGTTAGTAATCCTATTAAATTAAACATTCAGGGAAACTTACCAGGTCTGTGCAGGAGGTATGATATTCCTTACAGTTATCCAGGATATAATAAAAACTATGAAAATGAGTGACCAGTGACAGACGCGCGACTGGAATTCATTCGCGCCCAGCTGAACTGGTGTCTCCTCGGTAGCAGCACGTGGACTTGTCTTGTGAGGTGCAGTCCATCCTCTGTACCCAGGGTGCGTCTCTTCTTGCGGGATTGAAGATTTAATTTTGTAATTTCTTCTAAAGATGGGAAACGTATCCTCGGGTGCATGCGTAGTTGCAACAGGTCTGGAGACAAAGTCAGCACCCTCGCAAGCCCTCTCCAAGGTCTTGTCACTCCAACCTAGTTTGCGTCTTTGCCTTCGGGGTTGTAAGCTCATGGGCTCTTCTGCGTGCGACCCCAACCTGCCTCCTCTGATAGACCTAGCTTGAAGTGACGTCATTTTAGTACAGAGGTTCTTTTTGACCAATCAGAGTCGACTGAAATTCAAAGCTTCTCAGTTAAATGATATTCCATACTTTACTAATATGTGCAGTGTTTGGTTTCTTGGTTTCTTAAATTTTAGTGAATCAGTTGTGCCTCCGCAATCCATTCTGTCTTCATTCAGTGTTATTTTTCCTATATTAGCAAACATCGTTAAATGAAGCTTGGCAGTCAAAACATCCTTAAATGAATCTTAAATGTAAGTTAGCCAAAACCTATGAGTAGTCTACATAAAAGCAAGTAACAATATGTTCATTTCTTATGCTTCCCTTACTCTCTTTATCTCCCTTTCCTGTGGTACCTTTTCTGGAGGTACAGACTTCCCTTTTTGTTGCCATTCTATGTAGAATAGGCCTATATAATATTCTATATTCTATGCTCTAACCTTCTCTATTCATAAAGACCATTCTGTCACAGAATACGGTGACAGTCTACTTGACTTATTGAGCAGGCTAGGCTAACCCCAAAGCAGCATCGAGGGAATTCAATATTTTCTTCGAACTAGATTGATGCAATGTGAACAAGGAGCAAGCTGTAAGAAATGAAGTTGAATTTTGAACTATCTTTGTCACATGTCAAAAATCGCACCGTGTCCATTAGTTGCAAATGCGTTGCGTTGTCTGAACCTTGTCCTAGATGAAGTGAATTGTGACTTAGGCCTAACTGTCTGTTTTCTACAAAAAAAAAATACAAGTCATTTAACCTAACATGGCAGACTTTGTGTCAAGACGGGCATCTGCTAGGCCTATAACATCAGTTTAAACTCGCCATGGTTTTAAATCTGTATGATTTTAACAATTGAATGGTAAAAGGTCCGCGCAATACAAGACAATACTCCCTCCCAGCGGCAGCTTTGAACAATTAACCGTATGGACATCCAGGCTGACAATGATCTGTCAAACCTGAATTTTGTTGCTACAAGTCAAACTGACGTTTATAGTTAACACTCTCAGAAGCGCCAGTCAGCTCTCGCTTTAGATGAGCTAAAGACTAGAAATAATTTAAAGGAGGCATTTCTTTTCTTTTCATTTTTTAACTTAGCCTAACAATAAAAGAAACTCAGCTGGAAAAATGGCCTAAATTCAGATTCAGTAGCCCAGGCTAGGCCTATATCTGTGTTTGTTGCTGGGTTTTCATCCAGGTAGTTGATATGCATATAGGCTAAGTTACACGAATAAGAAATCCTCGGTTAGAAACACCTACAAATTCGCATCAGTCTCCTAATGCGAATATAAATTTAATTCGCTCGAGGGGGTGGATTAACTCTTGATGCGAGTAAAGTCAGTGGAAACAGTTTGATGTGCATAGGCCTATATTCTCATTTACCGCGTTTATGTCCACAGACGTTGATCCCACAGCTGGTCGGAGCACAGGGACGTGCACAGGAATCTGAAAGGGCAGTTGCTCTGAACTGAAGAAAGGGCACCCCCCCCCCAAAAAAAAAACACACAAACAGCAACCATAACAAAAAACACAATCTAACAGGGAGAGATGGAATGCCTTTAGCTGCCTCCTTTCGCTGTCTCTCCCTCTCCTGAATCCGTCTCTTTTCCGTCGGCATTGTCTTTTTTTTTACACAACACACCTGATCCAAGCGTTATGATTAGATGTCAGTTATGGCATTATGAACATCAAAAAGTTTGGCAGAGGATGTACGCAGAGGGACAAGTGGTGGAGACTGAGAGAATGTGACAGCCATCTTTAACATGCGGATAAAAGTAAACTAGAAATGCTTTTTGTTGTCACTACTAACATATCCATCAGCGACGTATAGGTTTGTTTGTTTTTCAGCTAAGCCAGTAGAACTCTCAGGAAAGGAGACCGACCTAGCTAGCTGTCAGATTTTTGCTAGTAGTTGCCTGTAGGCTCACTGAATGTGGCAAACTGGACATTTGGTTTCAGATAAATTGATGTTGATCATTTATTTTATTGTAGGCTACATCTCATCTCAAGCTCACCTTCTACTGCAACGCAACGGCATCTTTAGAGCGGTCGTCTCTCGTCGCGAGTGCCGGCCGGTTTGTCGCCTGGTTAGGGCTCATTTACACCAAAGCGTGGCGTTGAGGGGGCGGGGGTCAGGCAGCGCGGTACAGGAAACGTGGACTGTCTAGTGTGAAAGGCAGAGTAGAACGCAACGCTCGAGACTCGCGCTGCCGCCCCGCCATGCTTTGGTGTAAATGAGCCCTTAGTTAGAAGCTAGTACACAGAAGCGCGATCGCTTTTCCTTTGAAGTTGCGTTCCCCCTGCCCCGTCCGCCCCTCCCTTTTGCCTTTCTCTGAATGATTGACGACTTCACTTTTGGGAACTATAAAGAAAATTCATGTTGAAATCTGAAAATCCTCATTATATTTATTTTCCTCAGAAGGGCAACATAAGCCAATGGGGGCAAAAGGGCAGTTGCTCAGACAACTAGGGCCATATAGCTGTGCACGTCTATGTCGGAGCACGTCACTTGATTAGCCTAATGTTCGTTTTTATAATATAAAATATGAAAATATGAAACCCAGTTTGTCATGACATGTTTGCATCAGTGACGACATCCTTTTTAAACTACTAAATTGAAACTTATTCAAACGTATTCATTTGCAACAATTTGCTGGTAGCCTCTGTATGTCATTTAGTTATAAAAGAAACACATAATCAATTGAAAATAAAAAATAAAGCTATTAATATTATTTACATTTAAATTTATTCCAATAATTTAGGCCTAACTCCGTTGACGCTCTTTTCAGGTCCCCTATTTCGTGGCAGTTCGAAACTAACCACTAGGGGGCAAAAATGTATGCTAGGTAAAAATATAATTTATGTATTTATCGAGTTCTGTAAACTCAGCCAGAGTCAGATATACTGGCGACGCAATGCACTGCAGCGATGTCATGCATCATACCCAAAGTCCTACTATTAAAGCATATCTGCCATACTTGTGCTACTGGGACACAATACTTGTACACATTGTACACAGATTTTCTATATCATTTAGTGCGTATAGTTTTGCTTCTTCACGCCCAGTATGGCACAGTTTCTGCCTCTCATACACTTTTGCGAAATGGTGTGTGAAAAGAACCGACCGCGGCAGGACTCGAACCTGCAATCTTCTGATCCGAAGTCAGACGCCTTATCCATTAGGCCACGCGGCCAGATATGAAGGCGGGAAATTCAAAATTCTTTATTTGTCATATCAAAATATTGCTGTTCTCTCAGTGATAACTATGGTAGTTGATTTCAAAATGTAGTAGCTCGGTGTGCTTGCAATACATTAACGCTGTTAGACAGGGTGATATTTTCTTAAAACGTAACAGCTTTCCGTTTAAAACAATTAGAGACATCCGCACCACAAGATGTCGCTAGGTAGCTAGCGTTGACATTAAACCAGGAGAGTTGTTGACATTTTCCAGCGTGTTTCAGGAATGAAAGCCAAGGTGTGTCTCCTGTCTTTACTTTGATTGAGGTTATCTTTGTGACAACAATTACTGCAGTGTACACGATGTGGATTTTTTGTGGATGAAGTTCTGATCTTCATGTCCACGCATTGGACAAATCTCATGTTTCGATTACTGTTACTTCAATGTCGACCACGATGGTACACTACACGGGAGGTCAGGAGGTTACGGAGTTCCTCGACAGAGCCTCACACCGACCAGGTACACAACTGTCCTCAGAGGAGAATGAACCCACTCAATATCCAGATGCTGTCTGCAAACCTGCACGAACAGATATTTCGCGGATCGGAGCCTATATACGTGCAGGAGGACGTGGAGCGGAGTGTCAAGCACCTCCAGGAGCATCAACTTTGGGGCAAAAAAGCCGCGCTTCTTCCAGACGTGGAGCTGAAGTTGCCTCAGATGTATGGCAACGATATTGACGAACACTTCCGCCTTTTGGCTCAGAAGCAGAGTTTGCCTTATTTAGAGGCAGCCAGCTTGCTTCAACTGACGCAACTGCCCCCAATGCCTAATGCATGGGCATGGGAAGTGGGATGGAGTCGCTACGGACCTGACGGGGAAAGCAAAAGAGTGGATTTTCCTGATGAGAAGGCACTGGTTTTTGACGTAGAGGTGTGCATGGCAGAGGGACGCTGTCCTACACTGGCCGTAGCCGTGTCTCCCTCTGCTTGGTTAGTAAAAATCAGTGTTGTATAAAGTACCTCAAAGTCCTGCTTGAGTAATAGTACCCTACCAAAAATTGTACTGTAATTTTCTCTCTCTCAATTGTAGCTGTGGTCTAGGTTCTAAATGAACTCAGATGTACATTTTAAACTAGCCTATGATGGTTCCTTTGTTTATCAGGTATTCATGGTGCAGTAAAAGGCTGATAGAGGACAGGTACACTTGGTCTAATCAGTTGACACCAGCTGACCTGATTCCTTTGGAGACCACTGTCAATTCCATGCGCCCTCCGAGGGGTATGTGGCAGGAAAGACTGGTAGTGGGACACAATGTCAGCTTTGATCGTGCTCGCATCAAGGAGCAGTACCTGTTAAAGGTAAGTCTTATTTTTGTGAATCATATGCAAGCCTGCTAACAATTTTACCAACACTGTGAAGATAAGTTTTATGTATCTCTGACCCTGGCTCATTCCCAGATTCAAATGCATGAAATGTTTTTAGCACAGTATTTCCCCCCACTTAGGGCTCCAAGGTCCGGTTCTTGGACACCATGAGTCTCCACATGGCCATCTCTGGACTCACTGGGTTTCAGCGCTCTCTCTGGATGGCCTGCAAGTATGGCAAGCGCAAAGGCCTGCAGGAAGTCAAGGAACATATGAAGAAAATGGACAAACGGACGGAGGGCCCAAAGGTCTGTCCACGTGTCATTTGTTCCTTTAATCACGCATTACTGCACTCATTCTCTGCACACACAGCTCAGTATGGTCAATATGGACGTTTCTGTTTTGTTCATGTAGATTGGCTCCTGGGACTGGGTGGAACTCAGTAGTATTAATAATCTGGCTGATGTCCATGCCCTTTATGTTGGAGGAGAGCCCCTGAAGAAAGAGGCCCGGGAAATATTTGTCAAGGGCACCATGATAGATGTGCGGGAGAGCTTTCAAGTAGGTTTGCATGCAGATTTGAACATGATGAATCCCTGATGTTCAAAAAGAGGGTATTCAGTTTACACTGTTGTCTCTTGGTGTTGGCAGGAGCTCATGCAGTACTGCGCCCTGGATGTGCTAGCGACCCATGAGGTGTTCACCCAGCAACTTCCACTCTTCATGGAGAGGTCAGAGCATTTAAGCAGTAGGCCTAACCACACTAATTGTCAATGGCATGCTATTGCATGATTTTATTGACTTATTAATTTGTTCTTTCGGTGGTGATTGATTGTTATTATTCTCATAGTTTTCACTTGGTACTTAGCTTGTTGCATGTTAATTCACTGAATTGGTGTGATTCTTTAATCCTCACTTTGCTCTCAGGTGTCCCCACCCAGTCACATTTGCAGGGATGCTGGAGATGGGTGTGAGCTACTTGCCTGTCAATCAGAGCTGGCAGCACTATTTAGAGGACGCTCAGGACACGTATGAGGAGCTGCAGCACGAGATGAAGAAGTCCCTCATGCGCTTGGCGGATGATGCCTGCCAACTTCTGGAGGGCCAGAGGTGAGGGCAGTAGGTTGGGTCCATCACCTGAAGTGTTTAGAATATACTCACACTCATTTTTAGTTCTCACTGACATCATGCCATCCTGAAATGAGAAGTTCCTCTTTCATGATGCTTGAAATGAGAAGTCTCTCTTTGATGATGCTTGTCTCAGAATTAGTGCTAAATCAGTATCCTTCATAATTCTTTAAAAAGGGCACAATTTATTGTATTACTTCAGGTACAAAGACGACCCCTGGCTGTGGGACTTGGACTGGGAGGTTCAAGAGTTCAAAACAAAGAAGGTGACACAGAAAAAGAAGGCAGCAAATAAAGCAGAAGAGAACAAAGCACCATCTATTTCATCAGTTGACTGGGACACAGGTGAGAAAGAGATATAAAGAGAAAGAAAAAAAACGTATGCATTTGTGTCTATTGACAGCACGTTATGCATAGTGGTGTGTTGTTTTGGCACTTACCACATATTGCTTGTATAAGAGAGAGAGTGAGAATGGGTTGGTCTCTCTGTTCTGGTAGACCCTGGCCCCCCAGCTGAGGAGGAGCTGAATGGTGTTGACCCCAGTAAAGAAGTGCTGGAAAGACTCAAACAGACTGTTAGCTGCTTACCAAAGAGGAGACAGCATCTGCCTGGTCATCCTAGGTGTGTAGATAAAGAGTGTATGTTTGTTCTTTGATCAGAATTCAGTATCATCAGAAAACCAGACAGTCTGGCCCTAATTTATTGATTTGAGATGAATTTATTGTCAAATGTCATCTTTTCTTCACTCCCAGCTGGTATCGTAAGTTATGCGTCAAGCTGTCTGAGAGTGAGGACTGGTCTCCGGGAGCCAGTCTGATCAGTCTGCAGATGCGGGTGACCCCCAAGCTAATGGGGCTGACATGGGATGGCTTCCCTCTGCACTACTCAGACCAGCACGGCTGGGGTTACCTGGTGCCAGGCCGCAGGGACAACCTGGACTCATCGGAGGGGATGGAGGAGGACAGTGGCCCAGTGTGCCCCCACAGGTGATCCATGCTCCAGACTACTATGAACCCTATGTGGCCATGGCAAGGATTGGGAAATGGCAGTTAGAGGGGTGATTTTGACCTGAATGTACACACTTATTTGCAGGGCTATTGAAAGCATCTACAGAGAGTACTGTGAGCAGAAGGGCAAGGAGCAACCAGAGTGTTTGGACACACCCTTGCCTGATGACCTCATGCTGAGTGACAGCGCTGTGTGGCAGAGTGTAAGGATTTCTGAAACATGTACTGCCTCAGATGGAAACTGATGTTTCACACTCAGCTTTGGTATGATGTAAGATTCCTGTCTGTGTTTGAGCAGGCCGAGGAATTAAGTCGCCTAGAGGATGTGTCTGAGGAGGAGATTGTAGTCAAGAGCAAGTCGAGGTTCAAGAAGGTCAAGGTACTATACCGGTTTGCTCTCATACCTCTTAAATGATATTGTTGTCGCTTTGCAATCCAGAGGTTTCTCATGTTGTGTTGTAGGAATCCAAAGAAACTGATGGCCCCCCAGAAGAAAGCCAGTGCCCTTATCACCATGGAAATGGTCCATATAATGATGTCAATTTCCCAGGGTGCTGGTTTTTCAAACTACCTCATAAGGTATGTTTCTGTATTCTTATGTACAATGGCCAATACAGACAATGACATTTCATTTACTGTTCCTCTCCATGTCTTAACGGCAACAGGATGGGAATGAGAACAATGTTGGCAGTCCTTTCTCCAAAGATTTCTTAAGTAAGATGGAGGATGGGACCCTTCAAGCTGGCAGAGGGGGCACAAAGGGCACCCGGGCACTGGAAATTAATAAGATGATCTCATTCTGGAGGAATGCCCAGAATCGCATCAGGTATCTACTTGTCAGACTGTGTTAGCTACCTCCCTAAAATGCATCTTGAGCACTCAACTGAAGAGCTCATTTAATCCAGTGTATGTATCATAAGTGATGTGATGAACATGAGTCATTCCATTTTTCTTCTGTTAAATTGACACTCCACCTCACTCTTCCCACTAGTTCCCAGATGGTGGTTTGGTTGCGGAAGGGAGAGCTTCCTCGTGCTGTGACCAGGTCTGCCAGTGACATCCATCGGGATTTGGCACTAACCTGAGCTTAATGAAATAACTGTCACTCTTCCAAGTCAGTGAATAACATTACCCCCATCTCCATCCCCACCCCTCCACAGAAATCACGACTATGATGATGAAAGGCAGTATGGTGCCATCCTGCCACAGGTCATCACTGCAGGAACAGTGACACGCAGGGCTGTGGAGCCAACATGGCTGACGGCCAGCAATGCTCGTGTAATGTCCCTCTGCTATCGTGTTGTTATACAGTATACTATTGTGCAGTGAATCTTTACTTGTATTTTCTGTCAAAAGCACTTAAGACGATCCCTTATAAACACACCAACCCTAGTTCTAATTCTGTCCAAATCCTTACATTTTGGTACAGAGGGTTACTCATCTATCATGATGCTGTGCAACTGCATAGTGTAGTTACATTATAATGAGGACCATGTAATATCAACTGTCACTCTCATAACTCTGAGGGCAAATTTCTAAGTAGTCCACTGACTGACTGCATGTGTCATCCCCGCAGCGTGACCGGGTGGGCAGTGAGCTCAAGGCAATGGTGCAGGTGCCTCCAGGCTATCACCTGGTGGGAGCTGACGTGGATTCTCAGGAGCTTTGGATTGCCGCGGTTTTAGGAGAGGCCCACTTTGCTGCCATGCACGGTGAGATGTCAGAATTGGACAGCGCACCCTCTCCCCGAACTCCTTTCTCCATTAGTTTTCATGAGTTTCCTTCCAGGATGTAAGAGACATAAAAACGGATTCTAATTTCTGCTGATCTGCTTTCAGGCTGCACTGCTTTTGGCTGGATGACCCTTCAGGGCAAGAAGAGCGAGGGCACAGATCTGCACAGCCGCACAGCAGACACAGTGAGCATCAGTCGCGAGCATGCCAAGGTCTTCAACTACGGCCGCATCTACGGTGCCGGCCAGCCCTTTGCAGAACGCCTGCTCATGCAGTTCAACCACCGGCTCAGTCAGCCTGAGGCCGCCGAAAAAGCCAGGCGCATGTACGCGCTCACCAAAGGATTGCGCAGGTGGGGTTCCAGCGACTGATATGCTCTCCTCTCAAGGTTACTAGAGATTAGAAGAGGTCACTAAAGACGAAAAGGACGGTTGTTGAACCGAATAGCAAGACACAATGTTCTTTAGAGAATTTGATCCTGCTAGACTTGCATTGGTTCCAAAAGCTGGCACCATTGTTTGTGGCCCCACTTTTGAGTTGTGATGATCATGATAGCGATTGATTGTCTTCTTTCTATATTCTTTCGTGGATTACCCCTTGCACAGGTGCCATTTGAATGAGGAGGGCGAGTGGCTGCTACAGAAGCTGGACTTGGACGTGAAGAGGGCTCCGGACGGGAGTGTCTCCATGCAGGACATGCGCTGGATCCAGAGGAGTGCAGGTCAAGGGTAAGCATGCCAAGTTCTGATGAGAGACCTCAGGACTCGGTTTTGACAGGTGACCAAGTAATTGCAAGTTTCTTTGTACTGTAGTTCTCGCAAGCGCAAGTGGGATATTGCCGGGAGGCGTGTTTGGTCAGGAGGTACAGAGTCGGAGATGTTCAACAAGCTGGAGAGCATTGCCCACTCCCCTCAGCCTGCCACCCCTGTGCTGGGATGCCAAATTTCACGAGCCCTGGAACCATCTGCAGTGGGGGAAGAGGTGAGGCCATTCTCATTCTGTTAATCTACCAAGCATACTCAGCTATAATCCCACAGAAGACATCATTATAGTTTGATGGGCCACAAAAAGGCTTTTCAATACTGAGATGTGGTGCAATCCCATATCTCTCCCCTTAGGACTTGCATTCTTATTCTTATGCATAGGCATATCAATCCAGCCGCAAATGTACTTCATCTGTGAACCCTCTACTAATGTGCATATGGGCATACCCCGTAAGACTCCATAAGACTACTGAAGAAGAGAACATGTTTAAACTTGTTCAAAATTTCCCACACAACGTTTAGACAAGCTATGAAATACTATGACATTGTAGTTTGATCAGACAGTGGACACACTATATACTAGTGGGTGAGAAGTACTTTGTCCATTGTTTCCTCTATAACAAATATACCTGCAACCTCCAAGTCCTGGAAATCTTTCTGAGTGGTCTTTGGGCCTCCTTGGGACCTTGATTGATCTACAAGAAATTCTTTGGTTGCCCGGTTGACAGCAGAGTGATGTTCCTTCCACTTGCAGATAATGGCCCAGATGGTGCTTAGAAGGGTTGGAAGTTTTGAAATATTTACTTTTATTTATGTCTTTACCAATAATGAGATCTTCTTGTGTAACACCTTTGTAACAAAAAACCTATTTGTAGTCCACCAAAATCTATTAGCTGACTACTATCTACTACTGAAATTTATATGTGCTGATGGGAGGCATAAATACTTTCAAACTACTAATGGATTCACGCTGGTTCCTTATCGTTCTGTGCCTTAGTTTACTGCTTTTTCTTGGTGTCTTCAGTACTTTTTTCCCCTGCCATTTCACTTCATTACACATAACAATATTTTGGGGGGTTTAAAGTTCTGATTTCTTTACATGTGTGGATTTTCTGGGTTAATACCAATGTCTGGGGAAAAAATGTTGAGTTTTAGTAGTCCAAATCAGGAAGACCTGTACAGAAAAAAATGTTGACGTGTTCAGTACTTATTTTCAGCGCTGTATTGTCATTGTGAAGTTAATTCATGTAAACATAGCATGGCCTGATAAGAGGTCAGCTGTACATGTTATTACAGGCTATTTCATTTCAAGGCTATTTGGTATTAAAAGTGCCTTTATGATAGTTTATTACCAGCCGGGTAAACTGGGTGGTCCAGAGCTCAGCAGTGGACTATCTGCACCTGATGTTGGTTGCCATGCGCTGGCTGATGGAAGAGCACAACATTGATGGCCGATTCTGCATCAGCATCCATGATGAGGTGCGCTACCTGGTGTGTAGCGAAGACCGCTATCGAGCTGCCTTAGCCCTGCAGATCACCAACCTGCTGACCAGGTCAGAACCAAATTGAACAACGTGACTTTAAGAGGATTTATACATTGTCCCCCAGTATTTCTATGAGAGTTTCTCCAAATTAAACTAAATTCACCACTTTGTCACTTTGCCATAACCTTTCAGCCCTAATGTCTGGTGTGTCTGTAGATGCATGTTTGCCTATAAGCTGGGCCTGCAGGACCTCCCCCAGTCTGTGGCTTTCTTCAGCGCTGTAGATGTAGACCAGTGTCTGCGGAAGGAGGTGACCATGGACTGTGTCACTCCATCCAACCCCACGGGTCTGGAACGCAGATATGGCATTGCCCAAGGTGAACAGCACAAGACAACACACCATACCATACCCTGACCTCAGGGTTTCTGCAGGTTTCAACAACTTAAATTTAAGCCTATTCAACACCTTTTTGTGACCATGATCAAAATTTGAGACCACCGTGACCTATTCCAGTAAACAATTTGAACAGGTTTGTAGGATTTTAAGTGAAATTTATGGATTCTATGTCCGTAGGATATACTTTATACTATATACTTTTAACTGACTGCTATTGACTACATCTACTAACTAAGAAAAAAAAATAGAAAGCACACTGTAAGCAAGGGGCATGGTCCTCATAAACTGCATTGACAGTAATAACTCACAACTCAAACCAATTTAAGACTTAAAGTAAATGTATTTTATGTAAATGTATACTGCACAATATTTAATTACATCATCATCATGACTTAAAGGCCTAAATTTATATTTTTACATTTTAGTCTGAGACCTACCTACTTGAGTCTACCTTGTATCAGTATAGATATTGGATAAATTTCAGGTCAATAAAAGTGCTTCTCGTGTTTGTCATACCTCAGTGATTTTGAGGCTACGGGCTACGCAGGACATTCTATTTGCAGAGCATTAAAACAGTTTTAGGTCACTCAAACATTTACAGGGCTCTTGCGTCTGGTGTAGCCAGTCCCATTGATTACCATGGAAGGTAACTGTGACAGCACATGAAGCACAAACAGTTCCAAGAAGTAGGATTCTTTTTATTAAATTAAAATGAAAGTACTTTTTTGTTTACAAACAATAAAATATTTAAAATGTTCAGTGAATATGTCTTAAATCAACCGTCCATAAATGAAAACAGAAAAAAACCAAAACATTAATAGTGTAATGCAAACTCTCTGCAGGTGAAGCCTTGGACATTTACGAGATCATGAAGATCACCAAGAGCTCACTGGAAAAGGGCAGCTAGCAGGATGGAGCTGGGACTAGACCTTTCCTAGACTGCAGCCAGCAGTTTGGATACAGTCCTAAGGAGTCCTCATACCTTCCTCTTCTTCTTCCTTGGCTCCTGAGTCTGTTCAGGGCTCTGAGAGGCTGGTGCCTGAGAACAGATGTGTGGTAGTGAGGCAGCTGGTATGACACCTGAGAGAGAAAACACCTGAAACACACTCACCTGCTGACTGTCGGCTTCCTGCTGCTCCTGCAGCACAGCGTCCAGTGTCGCCGCGTTAATGCGGAAGTCTCTGGAAGTACTCAGCTTCATGTACTGCATCAGGTTTACCTGATGGGGGGGAAAAAAAGCACAAAATCCGATGTACACATCCCACACACATTGATATTCATTAATGTTAAGTTAAAGCGTCCTTATAATGTGGGCAAATGTATGATGTTTCATTTGTTTTCTAAATAAACAGTTAAATAGTGCAGGCATAGGTGAACTGCTTGGAAAAGTGCCAACCTTCGACTTCTTGGAGAGGAGAATAAGGAACTTCTCATACTGCTCTATGCCGAAGATGAGGTTGGGAATAGCCTTGGTTTGACGCAGGATTTTAGCCTGAAGAGGGATGAGAGGACACAGCTGGAAAGAATGCACACGCTATACACATTTCCCTCTCTACAGGAGCAATGGTTATGAAAAGAGAGAAGTGAAGACTTTGGGTCCTTACAGAAGCTGCCATCATAGGATCCTCTTCTTTCTTTCTCTTTTTCTTCTCTCCTCCTCCATTCACCTCACCACTCTGGAACAGATAATCATACACATTCCAGTCCAACTCACTCTACTGCACGTCAAAAGAAAAGTGTGTGTGTGTGTGTGAGAGAAAGTTGGTGAAATTAAAAGGCTATGTTGGATGTCTATTGTGCAATTGAGCAGTTCAATTGCTTTCTTATGCCGCTCATTGTGACTACATCATTTAAAACTCAGAGACCCATCACTGTTAGCCGTTCTCAGAAGCATACACAACAGTTTACCTGCACATAGGTGATGAAGGAGTAACACTGGGGAGTCAGGTGAGACCCTGAGAGTTTGACCTGCACAAGAAACACACCAGGGTCAGGGTCACAGCAGGGCTACCATGTTAGGGAATCTGGGCCTACTTATTTCAATGTAATAAAAAAAGTGCATTCACTAAAAGGTGAACAGAAAAATGGGACTACAGAATGTGTTTAAACGGACGCTTTCACTGCTCTGTTTACAGGATTTGGTGTTGTCTGTCCTCTGGCATGCACATGCATTCCACTCCTATCTGCTCAAACATGCCAACATGATCAAATCTAAATAGCATGGTATAAGCCTCAGATTCTTTTGAGAATTCAATTGTGTCTACACTAGGCCATGTCACAGTGAAGTTTTGTATATTCACACTCAATGGGAGGGGAAAGAGAGGGTTGAGGGGATGAGCTAAGAGATGCATCATACCAGTTTCTCCAGGCGGGATGGAAGCTGGCACTGCTGTGATGCACACAGCTGGATGTACTGCAAGAAAAGAGTTGACAAAGGATTAGATCACAGACTAGAACAGATTACTATTTACTATAAGATTCAGAAGAGGGACATAATCTGGACAATAATCTAAAGACTAGAGATCAGTCATGGAGTCATGGTTGTAGAGCACCGTACGAGTACACTATATTACAAATCAGTGGTGAAAGACTAAATGTTTGGCAGGGGCGTAAAGTTCAGTCCAAAGGACCCCACCATACCTGCCAAATCAAAGTTTGAAAAGTTTGAAAAAGTTAGCTAGCGTTGTGCTGCCTTAAGCATATAGGCACCGCTGATGCACGCATTTCCATCATATTTGAGACCTGGAAAAATCTTTTCTCAATTTACATTACAAAAACCATTACAAATAGTGTCATTAATGTTCATGACCAATGTCATGTCATGTTTATGACAGGCTTGTGTCACTCATGTAGACCTCCTTAAGTAATGTGTAACCAAATGTTTGAATGGAAATCTGTATATAGAATATACTAAACATCCGTATTGTTTGTTGTGTAAACAACAGCAGAGTGAAATGAAATGTATACAGCTATGGCATTTTTATGTTCCTCATTTTTGTGCAAGAGTAGACTGGTAAAGAAATTTTGAAAAAAGTGCACACTAATTGTGTCCAGTTAGCATATGGAGTTCAGAGTCATAAGCTGCACAGAATGCATAGAGTATATTCAGATGGAATATATAGTCAGATAGAATATACTAGTATATTCAGCTACACAGATGAAGTGACTGACATATTTGAGCAGGGAGGTGAGGAGACTGTAGGTGCGGCTGACTTCACGCAGCAGCGTGTCGCTGGAGGCACCAGAGGGCAGCGCCGTCTGCAGCAGCTCATGCAGCGCCGTCAGCAGCGTGCCCAGCTGGAGCGTCACCGCCTTCAGCACACGGTCCTGCTGCGGCGCCTGAGACAGATCTGGCACACACGCACACAGAGAATGAAGCACCCTGCACAGGGAGGCAGAGTAAGCCTCTGTACAGACAAACTTAATTTTTCAGCAACTGCTAAAATTTATTTCCAGTAAATAAGTTATGGAAACACCTTAATGCTACTTACACCTCCATCGTGCTAAAATGTGTAAATGCATCTTCGCTCATAACAGGGTGCACAGAACGAAAAAAAATTCATGCAGGAGCTTTAAATTAGTCTGACTCACCTGTGTTGCTCTTGTCTGAGGCCACCTGGCTTTTCTTCAGCGAGATGAGCCAGTCCACCTCATCTAGCAAACGGCCCACCTGTGCCAACACCAGCAGCTGCCAGAGTGATTAGATAATGCTCTTACATGGCAAGGAGAAATACAGAAACTCTAACAGACAGAGAGAGTACAAATTTATATATCCAGGGCAGTAATTAATGGGCCCATTTCACTGCAGCCATTTTTTCACGAGGTCGCAGGGTAAGCACAGGTATTATTAATGACAGCCAATTAAATTCTGATTTATTGGATGTCATTAATAACACCTGTGTTTACCCTGCAACTTCTTAGAAATATGGCTGCTGTGAAACAGGCCCATTACTGAGGCCATTTACCTAGACTTCACACACATGAAAACACCCATGTAGAAAGCAGAAAGCCTCAGGTAAGCCTGGGAATGTAGAACTGTGTGCTTACTGTAGTTGGGGCAGCAGTCTTCATGCAGACAATATTAAAATGAGACTGTTTCTCCAGCTCCACATCCTGGAAGTCAATATTTACACACAAAACTCAGTAAACAAAACCATGAATCACTTTGTTTTCAAAGTCTGAGTATGTCTAAATTTTCCACACTTGCTATCCATTTTTGGTGGATAAATTATGATATCAGTGACATTCTAATTAGTTCTAGTAACTGTCAATATGAGCTACCATTCAAGTGTTTGCTCACAGGAGTTTCGCATGCCTCTACCATGATATTAGAAGCACTAAAGATGCCTGTTACACAGGGTATTACATCAGAGTGTGGAGGGCTGGCATCTATAAAAAGGTGCGCCACAGAGAGCTGCAACGATACAAGTGTTTTCACGTGTCCAGGGTGTGGTTGGGAAAGTAACCCCTCACCTGGTCAATGTCTCCTAGCTGACTGTGGATGTCCTGGCAGAGTTCCCAGAGCTCCGTCACAGGGCTCCTCTGCAGGGCCAGCAGGGAGAAGAGCAGAGACAGCACTCCCTTAGCCAGAGCCACATCCTCTGGGGGGGAGAGCACAGCTTCAGTTTACACAGCCAACACCAACACTCCTCAGTGGAGTTACAGGAGCTCACTGGCGCACAATACTGCACTGAAATAGACAGACATTTCAAGTGATTTTTTTGATAACTTTTGATAAAATTTTGGTGAGTGAACTTACCATAGCTGGTCTCCTTGCAGATTTTGAGTGTCCAGGTGATCATCTGGTCCAACTGTGAACAAATGTATGGCGTGGGTGTGCTGTTAACACAAGAGTAACTCAGTGGTCTATGATGAGACCATAAACAGTTAAACTGCTTCGATACCTGTGGAGACCCTGGTTCTAGACGGCATGAGAGCACAGCCAGTACCCCCACTAACAACTGGGCTTCCCGACTGCTGAAGTCCTCCTCGCCTCCACTCAGCTGAGCCAGCAGGGAGCGCTGTCGGAGGACAGACAAACACATGGTTCACACTCTAAACACCACACTCTACAAGCACACCTCTGCTCCAAAACCCATCAGCTGATACAAGAAGTCCACACCTGAAACTGGCGCAAGTAGAAAGACAGCTTCTCAGTCAGGCCCTCGCCTGCCTCGCCCTCTCCCTCCACAGCGTCTGATGAGGAAAAAAATAAACATCTCTCATCGCACACAAACTTCCATGTGCTGCCTTACAATCAACAGGATCAGATGGACTGGGAGATCTTATCTAGAAGCATGGGCACTGCGAAGCACTGCAATTATTTTCAATCATGCCAATTAAGCAGTTTCAGCTTAAGCTATGAGGGGTGCAGTGATTGAGTAGGGGAGTGAAGGGAGGAACAGAGAAGAGAAAAAGAAGATAAAGTTGGAGGGGTAAAGTTGTGGCATGAGTTAAGTGAGTTCTAGTGAGTGTGAGTCTGACCGATGGAGCCTAGGAGCTCTGCCAGTCTGGTGGGGTGGCGCTGCTGCACGGTGGTGAAGACCCTCAGGAGCCCCTCCAAGCACAGCACCGACACGCTACGGCTGCCAACCTTCTTCCCAGCATCCTCCGCGGATGGCGGGACGTTGGTGTACCTCCACAACAGCACGCTACGTAGGACAGAGAGTGATCACCGTTCTAATGCTGTGGTTTTTATTCTGGTCAATCTGCCCGTGAACTTTGTTAAATGTGTCATTACCTTAATGTGCAAATGTAATCCCCAAAACTTCGGTGTTACATAAACACAGATGGCATTGAGGCTGACCATTTTCTCTTTTGTCTGGATATACTAAATGGGTTTGTTTTCTATTGTGAGTGTACCTTTATGGTATATAAGTGTCATGGTGTATGCTTGCAGTTGTGAGTGAGACCTGGTGATGTCGCAGAGGTGGTGGAAAGTCTTGTCAGCGTGGTGGCCATCAGGGCCGTCTGTGTATCCAGTGTCCTCCAGCTGCTGGATCTTCTGCACGGCCACTCCCACAGCATGGCGCGTGAACTCCGCACTGCCCCGCAACACAGCCAGACTATCCTCTCGGCTTTGAGTACTGTCCCTGTATCACATATACAGGCACACGCACACACGCGCACACACACACACACACACACACACACACACGTTCAGTTGGCACTATTGGTACTATTGGTTATATACTTACTATGCATTTGCCTACCTAGCTGTATAATTACATACAAATACACACTGAAGTACTGGCACAGACATATACCCATGCAATCATACATACAAGTTTCAGCTTTGCAAGTACAGTTCTTACACACACACACAAACGCACATGTGCACACACAAACAGTGTTGTAGTCATGAATACAGCAGTGTGTCATGAAGGCAGCTAAGTGGTCCTACCTAAAGAGTGCATAGAGCAATGCGGAGATGAAGCCCAGGGACAGTAGGCTTCGAGGGGCTTTGCTGGAGGCCCTTCCCTTCCCCGCCTTCTCCTTCACAATGTCACACAGCTTCTGGTACCGGTTAAAGAGCTGGATGAGCTCCTCAAAGCGGTTCTTACTGCTCAGGAACAAACACACACACACACACAAAATAATAAATAATAAATAATTCATCATCATCGTCATCTGAAAGGTTAATTTTGACCTCATTTGAAGAGGAAGTGGTTACTTGTAGTTGGCAGTTGTGAAGTTGTATTCTATGAGAACCTCATAGAGGCCCATCAGCAAGGCAGCGAAGATGCTGTTCCTGATGCCCACACTGGAGGCCATGGAGAACTCAGCTGATTTGTCCTGCGCACAGATCATAGACTTCCACTGAGTTCAACTGCACACATTCCATCACATAGCTCAACTCTCAACTGAGGACTTCATCCATGCTTCCTACCCACCAGCTCAAAGTCCTCCAACTCGCTTTTCACCATACGTCTGGTCATGCTCTCCAGCATCGTCTGGAGCTCTGCCTCAAACCCTCCATCTTCGTCATCATCCTCCTCCTCGTCGTCTTCCTCATCTCCCCCTACGCGTCGCCTTGCCTGCAGCCCCTGGTACCAGAGCAGGCAGTGCACTGTGCAGGACAGCATGTGGGCCTGACAGAGAGGGGGGGGGGCATGAGGACATTCAAAGCAGTGGCCTCGGCATATGCTACCAGTCTACATCTACTGATCTACTGACGCAGACAGAAGAGATGTGTGCTACTACAGGGCTTGGTGGCTGTACATTTACCAGAGGTTCCTGGAGGAACACCTGGTCCCCTTGTGCACTGATGCAAGGCTCCAGTTTCAAGGGAGGAAGCAGGTCCTGCTCTGGCTCATAGTAGCGTCTCAACTGGAATACAAAGTCATGAGGTCACAAGACCTGTGGGTGTAGAGGACAGGACAGCAAAGGCTATTTGAATCCCACCCCGAGCTCACACACCTGAGACAGAAGGGTCTGCATGATGGAGCTGGCCAGCTGGGAGTTGCGTCGCAGGACGTCATGGAAACCCTGAGCAGGGTACACACACTAATTTTAATGACTTTGTTTTGATGTTAAATAAGAGGAAATAGTATTTGGAATCTATAGTGTATGTATGCATATATAAGTGATCTTGACCTCATATAACATGATGCGCACGTCAGCCTGTTGACTGAGGCAGCGCCGCAAACTGCTGAGGATCTCCAGGCAAAAAGCCTCATTGGCCGCTGCATTATAGCGCGAGTGGACATCTGCCTGGATCTGAGGGAAACATTTAAAATCACACACATACACACACACACAAAATCAAACTGGAGTCAAATGTAACAGATGACAATGGAAACTCCAGCAGAGCCAGAATGGCCCACCTGACTGGAGGTGATGGCCTGGCTGGCCTGGCTGCAGGCCATGCTGCCCAGGACCCGGAAGTTCTTCAGTAGCAGGAGGAAACCCATCACAGCAGACTTCCTCCCATCCAGATGACTGCAGGGTATGGAGGTGCCAAATTTAAGGAAGGAAAGGAAGCCAGTTATGAGAAAGACACCGATTACCCAGCTGATGGCTAAACTGCTGAGTTACACTTAAAAATACAGCATGCCAAAACTCCAGAAGCAGTGCAGTACCTGGAGAACATTGCTTTCCTGAGCACAATGATCAAGGAGTCCTTCAAAGCCATGCTGACTTTCAGAAGCGGCTGGGAAAAGAAAGAGAACAACCATGTTAACCTGTGTTAACTCTGAAGTGCTCATCCCAACAGGCCATGTAGATACATTTTTATTGATGAAATCTGACCTAGAAAAGCAAGAAATAAAAGTGAGGACGGTAGAACACGAGTCTGAACTGTCGTCTAATAGTTGCTGTTCTCACCTGCACAGCCCTCAGGAGCCCCTCCACAGTACTGAGTGGAAGGAAAGACAGCTGGTCAAAGGTCTCGATCACTTTTGAGGAGGACTCCAGGAGAATCATGGGAGCAGAGGTGACCAAGCTGGAGAAAAGATCTGGGAGAGGAGGGTTGGGGGTCATAGGGTGGGAGATTATCACTAGTTCTGTGTTGATTTGCCCAGAAATTTCCACAACCAGAACAAACTAGGCATTTGAGAGGGGGCGATGCCCTTACCTATAAAATGAGTTACTGGGGATGATGTTTTGGTGACCAATCGATTAAGGACCTGCTCCAGAATTTCTCCTCGGATTTGCTCATGCATCTACACACAACACAACAGAGCCCAGAAGACATGAACAATTTATACAAAACATCTGTGCAGCACTGGATCAAGGAGGAGATAAATGGGACATTAAAAAATACTATGGCTTTTATAACTTTTTTCTTCAGCAAATCTGCCTGACCAGGTCTGTAGACACTGTGCTTTATCCAATTCTTCATAACATAACAAGAAGACAGCTATAATTCCTCTGTGCTGGGTTTGCTTGGTATTTAAACTTTTGCGTCGGGACATGCGACTCTCCAAGAGTAATATTCAGGGATTAAACAGTACCTTGAAGCCCTCCAAGAGGATCTTGCCACCAAGCTGGCATGCCAGTTGAGTAGGTCCCCTGGCTGAGGAACTGGGGGCTTCTGCAGTTTTTCCAAAGGGTCCAGCCTTTGGCCCAAAGGAGTCCATAAGGATGAAGCCTAACTGCACCAGTCCCTGAGTGACATGGTCCCAACCAAAAACACTGAAAATATCAAAATAGCAGTCATCATGCCGTCGCTCTAAGACATAGTGAGACCTACATATATACATACATACATATACGGCACACAAAATAATGAAGCCCAAAATATTCATTCATTCATTCAAACATTCACACATAGGTAGTAGGTTTGCCAGCATTTTCATTTCAAAATGCATGCCATTATTTAACATGAAACAATGCAACATGAACGCATCATGATATTTAAAATGTCACTCCCACCTGTTTTTCACTGTCTCCAGGATCATTGTGGACACACTACAAGGTGGAGCCACAAGATCCTGCAAGAACTTTGAGCTCTGCTGCACTTGCTCATCTTTGAAGCACCTTGTGATGGCCCCCTTCAAGAAGTCAAACACCTGACCAGGGAAGACAAGGACCCCACACACCTTATTAAATAAAGCCACAAGTCCTCTATAAGCCATAGAAGATGGGCTATGCAAAACTGCATGGCTTGACTACACGCGCTGCACAGAAGCTGGTTGCAGGATTGGAGTCAGTACCTGGTCCTCTAGACGCTGGACCCGAGACAAGGAGAGCAACAAGGCGATGCTGAAGGAGCAGAGTAATCGTGACGGCTCACCCAATGCTGCCTGCACATATTTGAATTGAACACTGTGTGAGCACTGATTGCTTGAGGACACCAATAGAATGTGAAGAAAAACGGTTTAGCAGTTTGGATTAAAAAAAAAAAAAAAAAAAAAAAAAAAAAGCTAACAGGGCACACAACCTTGATGGTTTTGAGGAATTCCTTGCCGAGTTCATGATCAAGCCGAACAGCAAAGACAATATGCAAGATGGCTGTTCCCTCCACGTGCCGCAGCTGGTCATGAGGGATGGACTGCACCTCAACATCCAGATTCCTGTAACACCAGAGCCTTGCATGAGCTCTCTCAGACTGGATTGTAAACAAACAAAGCAAAACACACCACCACCACAACAAAATAATAACTGACATCCCAGCAGTAAAACCAATGTAAAAACAGTAGTATTAGTATTTGTTTGAACAGCATGGACAATCAGGTAAAAATGAAATAATCCAATGTAATTTAACTGAAATGGAATGCAAATTAGAGGAATTAGAGGAAACCAGCCATCTTTCAATCTTAGAAACACTACCATTAGAATTCTCATCCTGTACTATCATTCTATCAAATGAGGGCAGCTTTCAAGAGGGTCACACAGATGTCTCCCAGAATAATACTCACTCCCCCTCCATCTGCTCCGATTTCTGCTGTTCATCCTGCTGCTTAAAATATCGGACTATTCCCTCCAGAATCTGTTTTTTACAGCCCTAAAGCAGAGAAGAGAGAATCGCTGACTTTGCCATAGCTTCTGAATCATCATTGTCAGAAAGACTTAGAAAGAAAGACAAGGAGAGCTCTTTTAGATGTACTGAATTCTAAAATAAAATAACAAACACACAATGTTAACTCACACAAATAGGATTTAGTTGGTCACAACAACACAATTTCCTAACCTTTGTTGACAGTAGCAAGAGCTGATAGATCAGAGGAGGGATTTCCTGAAGCTCCAGCTTCTGGAACATTCTCAGCACCTTGTCTACAACAAACTGCAGCTCCTCTGGAGACAAGGGCACATCCCTGACCATAATAAAGGTCACAGTTGAATTACAATTCCCAACGCAAAAATAATATTCATAACACTTCATGTTAATAACATATATTTTTTAAGTCCTTGTTTCAGTGTTCCTTTTATTCTGTGTTGGGGAATTAAATTATATAATGCTGTGCTGCACTTACCTAAACATGGTAGTCAAGTGTATAACACACTGGGGGTCCCACCTGGTGAAAACATGTGTACAAGTATAAAACATTTTGCATTGACCGATATTTTATAGCAGTTGCTATAAAAACAGTGAAACCCTTGTGCAGCATTTAAGAGATCGCTCTACTCACCTGCTTGAGCAAAGGGTGTTGATGAGCTGCCTCTTATACTCCTCCCCACTCAGTTCTCCTACAGAAAGGAAAGGGGGGAGGGGGAAATCACATCCTGATCTGCCTTATAATGGTCAAATGACAACACTGTGGCAAAAAAAAAATCTATGCATATCGCAGTCAGCTGACAGCTTGACGTGACTGTTGCACTCACCTTTACCATAGGCGACGGCCTCAGTTCCTGCAAGTGCAGTTAAGATTGTTGGAAAGAGCTCCAAGGATTTTCCATTTCCCATCTGCCCTGCCTTAATGGAATCTACATACAGAGAAGCCAACTGTGCCAAGGAAGGCCCAGGGAGGCTGTGTGTCTAGAAAATCCAACAATATCAGTGAGCTTTGCCAATTTTATTATTATTATTGAGATCATAGTGAAAATAATATAAGTGCTAATACAGCAAACGCTCACCTCCAACATTAGCAAGCCCATGATATCTGAGGCCACCTCTGTCTGCAAGTCCCCTGAGTCACACAAAGAAATGCAGTGCTGGTACAGCAATGTGCGCCTAGACACTCCATCAGGAACGCTGGGTGGAGAGCCTAAATAAAACAGTCAGGTATTTTCACAAATAGTCCTGTGCAATCGCTCATACCATCGAGTACACCTGTAGCATGTTTACCTTTAAAGAGGGCTTTGATGAGAGCTCCAATGTCTTTGCTCTTAAGTGCAGTGTTTGTAATGGCTGTGGTGAGCTGAGAAAACAATTTCAGTGAGAATGCACGTTGCACATGTAAGGTTAACATTAACAACTTGGGACAACGTTAACGTTATGGTGTACCAACCTGTTCAGTAGTCGCAGAGCTAAGGTATTCCTGTAGTTTCTGCACATTGTCCCCTTCTGACAGGGTTATGATCTTCTCCGTGTCAATTCTCATGCTGAATACGTTAATGTTACACTACGATGATTTTGTGGTTCATCCGCGCATCCTCACTTCCAACTAACGCCAGACGTAAACATAAACAACTGGGAGTGGAATAGCTAAATTACAGTAAAATTAACGCTGATAGGAATAAACTTAACTTTCTTCTCTAATTTGATCAGCTGGGCCTAAAACACTGGGCGGGCGGCCAAGAGAAACAAATAATGGTAACGTTAAGGTTAGCTCCAGCGATAGATGACATAAACAAGTTAGCGCGCTGAGGTTGGATAACGTCCTTGAAGCCAACAAAACGTCTTTGTGGATCACCAAGGTTATATACAGTTGTGTGCAATAATACTCACGGACTTCACAACATAGATGATGAAATTATTTTTCAATCTGCCATTGACATAAACTGTATATACGCCATTAAGTTTCCAAGTGCACAATATCGGCTGTCAAGCTACCGCAGCCCAATCTCCCGCCAGCGTTTCAAGTGGACAATATCCTTCTTCCTTTTCCGTTACGTCATTAGCCCCTACCAAATGTATTTTTTAACGTTAATCGATTCAGAATGTTTTCATGACAGACTAGTGTTTTGATCGTATCAAAAATCGTTTGAATAATTTTATACAAATTTATTTGCGTTATATTAACCACCCTAACTTAAAAACAGTCCGAACAATGTATCATTTTGGAATGCTATATGCCAGTGCTACATGCACTGTCAACATAGGGCCAGTGGCGCAATGGATAACGCGTCTGACTACGGATCAGAAGATTCTAGGTTCGACTCCTGGCTGGCTCGAAGCTTTTTCTTCTTCAAAATCCGAAATCCGAGATGGCAAAATTGGACACAATGAAAACGGAGGTCTTCTTTCACAAGTGCGACGCAAATGAGCAGGAGTGGTATTACATTTACATTTATGCATTTTATCCAAAGTGACTTACAAAAAAGGATAACATTCACACAACACACTGAAAGACTAACAAAGAGTGCATATTGCTAACATGAAATGTGAAGTATTTTAAGATGAAAGTACAATAGCGTCATAAAAGTGCAGTAAGAGTAAGAGAAATTCAAACCAGGAGATATTCTTGGAAGAGGTGGAGAGGGTATCTGTTGATCTGCCAGCACTTGGAAGGTCATTCCACCAGCGTGTAACAACGCATGAGAAGAGTCTAGATTGACCTGCGCGAGGTGTTGGCCGTGCTAGGTAACGTTCCTTGGAGGAGCGACGTGGCCGGCGGGTGACACGGGGCTTTAAGAGAGTTTTCATGTAGATGGGAACAGAACCATCAATCACCCTGTAGGCCAACACTAACTGAATTACTACCTGAATGCGGCGCCGCCCATCAGCAACAGTACACACAATAACAAACACTTCCCCAGAGAGTCCAGTGCCAGCAAAGATGAGTGAAATGGAGCAAACGCCTGTAGACCCAAATCTTCTGAGGTGTTGCTTGCAAGTCA
The DNA here is from genome assembly GCA_015244755.2 of Tenualosa ilisha. Lineage (NCBI taxonomy): Eukaryota > Metazoa > Chordata > Actinopteri > Clupeiformes > Clupeidae > Tenualosa > Tenualosa ilisha. Next base: position 4,997,791 of record PYXC01002821.1, read on the forward strand.
AACTCTTTTGGAGGGCTATTTTAGTTAATTGTGTGAGTCGGAAAAACTGGTTTGTTGCGACACATGACAACACAGTGCCCACCTGCCACAAAAGTATGATCTGGTCATGACAGCAGCACCACTATAATAAACTAAAGGCAATGACCATACTAGCGCTAGTCTAACACTCAAACTTTATAAATGAGATCGGACATGAATTCTTACCCCTCTACAGACGATCCCAACAATACGCAGAGGAAACCGTGCTGTATCCGTTCATTCTTACTTTTGGAGGTGGTCATGACTATTTTCCATTTTGTGCTAGCATTTTGTGCAGTGCTGCAGAGTCCTCGTGTTGTCGGCCTTCCTTGCATCATTTTCCAATTTGGTTACCAACTCAAGACAATGGATGTGGCTCTGGTCCATCGGAGGACATGCTCTCCATTTCATCCTCCGAGTGATCTCCGGCATCCCAGAGCTCAGGAGACCGTGAGACCTTGCCTGGCAATGTTTTCTTCCAACCTTCTTAAAATAGAGAACATGGGATGAGTATTTTTTTCTGCACATCAGAAATCACAGTTTGTCTGAAAAACAGAAATTACACGTACCATGAAGTGGGCCTCAAAATAGGAAGAATAAAAATAAGCAGACATCCGTTATTGACACGTCGGTGCAGTCATTTACTGCGTAAAACTATCAAGACACATGTTACACTGGAGTCTTAGTGCGAATTAGTGCTTCAGTTTTACTGTAAAGGTAGACTATGAAAGAATTTCAAGTTAATTTACCAGCTTCGTAGTCACTGTGATAGTTAACTAACTCATGACAGGGGAAATAGCAAGATGATATTGATACAATGTTGATTTTCTATCAAAACCTTTATTATGGTTGACATTGAAATCTTCATGGTAGATAATTTGAATTGAATTACTAGCACAATACTCACAATAACTGACAGTTAATTATCAGTGATAACAGTGACATTGAAATAATATTAGTTTACGATTGATTTATTGATCATTGCATAATAGTCACTCATTTCCAGATTCACTGTCAACTTCACTAGAGGTGAGGGGGAAGTGAGGTGAAGGGGACCCTGGACCTAAACCTTTTGATTCCCTATCAACCCAGTTGGACAAGCACGCCAAGTGTCAGCAGTGCTCATTATTAGAATACAAAATTGTGAAAGCCATGTTTTTGTGTAAATTGTAAGCCTACTTCACTAACATTGTAGAGGACCCAGAAATTAAAATAGTTTTGTGTCAGTGTGTTAATTGTGGTTCAGTTTCCTCAAAAGCATTAACACATTAGCAGTCACATTCTTTACTCAGTAATAGAGTCTCTGTATTGCAATCTGTTGGCTTGTTCTGCTATAGGCCACAGGCCAGATATGGTCCTAATGCACTCCCCACACTTCTGTACCCTGTCTGGCCTGGGGCCTATTATTTGCTGTTGAGTTGAATGTTTGAAACATTCGAAGTGAACAGTAATATTTTGCTGATGTCCATGCATGTCCATGATATTTCAACATCTGTTATTTAAAGCATAATTTTATGCCTATAAATTAAATGGCTATAAATTAATCTTGATTGATTGAAGTTTTTGGTGTTGTTCAACAGAGAGAGAGAGAGGCTAATGAAGGCGTTATAACCATCGGTATCACCATGTACATAGAAAAATTGTCTTGCCCTCACGTATTGGCCGTGACGTTTCCAAAACGTTGCTGCGTCATGAAAACACGCCCAGGCACGCACAGATCAGTGTTATCCAAACCGAAGCAGAAGACTGCAGCCTTGACAGCTGTTGTGGTGATGTAATGTTGCCCCTTTGGTGACTACGGATGGCGGTGTGTGCCAGGCTCTGCGGAGTGGGGCAGTCACGGAGGTGTCGGAGACGACAGAGGCCAAGCCACCAAGATCAGAGCAGCGACTCTGATCTGGATATGGACGAGGAAGAGGAGGAACGAATCGTCGGTAAACTGAAAGCCGAAGCAGGGAATGGCTGCCAGGAAAGCCAGGGTGCTGCAAGGCCTATGCTGGAGCTTGACGCCACAACTGCGCTGTGTAGCGCAAATGTCAACAGACTTGAATATGAGGAAGCAAATTCTGCTGGTCGACAGAAGCCACAGTCATTACTGGATCTTCCTCCTGAGCTTCTCGTAGAGATCTTCTCCTCTCTACCCGGCACTACGCTGCCAAATCTTGCTCTTGTATGCAAGAAATTTAGGCAAATACTCAACACGGAAACCATTTGGAGAAGAAGATGCACGAAGGGTAAATCAGGCTAAGCGAATAGTCTAGATTTGTATTCGACACCTCAGAATTTGACTACTTTACAGGGCTAGATAGACAGTAGGTTAAATATGCAAATTTGCATGTCATTGTAAGAGCTGTTCTTATTCACCCAAGGACGCATTTGACCTTTGAAACTCACTGTTATCGATGACCGAGTACCGATTGTAGCCGCCTCTGCCGTAACTTTTATGCCATGCTATCCTAGGCGAGCACAGTAAAATCATATTAGCACCTAAATTGAGTTAACATAAGGCTGATCTACAAATTCTTTGCATGTGATCAGATCTGACTGGTTGGGCTGTTACATCTAAATGCATTTGGAACTCACATATTTGCGTGTCAGATACCAGCAGTTGTTTACAAAATTCTTTCACATGTAATAGCCCAATACACCACATACAGAAAAACATACAGAAAATATTTTGTGCAATATCAGCTACTTCTGTACAGGCTTATGAACCCAGACTGCAATGGCTTAGATTAAGGTGACATCTAGGAAAATGTTTTTGACACTCCATCATCTATCCAATACAAGGGCATGTAATGTAGACAAAAGGAATGACTCAGATGCCATTTGTTCAGATGGTCACCCTGTAAGTAGTCTACTTAATCTAGTGCTGGTGTGACATGGTGTCATGTAACCGCTGTGAGATATGAGTTAGGAACATAATAAGATGAAAAGATGGCCACGTGGTTCACAAATAAGCATATGATTAATTTAACTCCAGTGTGTGGTGAATATGTTATGCGAATGTCAGAGATTTGTGATTGACTAAATAATTTCTCGTGCATGCAGAGTTTGGCATGAAGGAAGACCTACGTAAGATGGAGCTTGTGGGAGTGTCCAGCCGGGAGCTTTATGTCAAACGTAAGTACACTTATGGCAGGAAGCCCACATTTCCACTGAACTGCTTACAGGTAGTGAGCATCATTTGCACTTGTGCCTATCTACCCTTTCTTGGACAATTCAGATGGTCTGTGGTTTAAATTGATATATATGGTTAGTTGTTTTAAACCATTCAGGCAGTCCGATAAAGGTTACGTTGCTGTTGTGCTGTTTATGCTGGTTTGCACTACACACTGGCAAAGCGATGAGAATATCATTGCATGGGGGCTGGTCTCAGACATTTGCCTTTTCAATGGGTTTTGTAGGCAGATGAGCAGGCCACTGTGTGTTCAGCAGTGGGTTTGAAACAGCTAAATACAGATCTTTTTGTTATGGTAGTAGTGAGCTCTAGTCAGCAGGTTTCATGTGAAAATTGGACAGTATAGACATTTTTTGATACAGGACCAAGTAGTTATAGTCATTAAAACTTGCTTTAAACCTGAATGGTACAGCAACAACCTTCTTTTGTCACACAGAGTGAGAGAATGGAAGCCTGGTACCAGCATTGAGCATTGAGATTTACCAAGTCTCCTGCTCGCTGTCTTTTCCCATGATCCTCTCTCAGTGTTCCCTTTCTCACTACACAGCATTTGAACTCTGTCACTCACTTCCTCACACACCACACTCTCTGCCCCTGTCCCAAGTGAACAGTGCACCTGTGTCCTCTCCTCTTGTGGTGCACTCACCCCGTGTACCTGTGCAGGTGTGTCGCCGCGCGTGAAGTCGGGCCGGTTTATGAAGCTGCTTCCCGATTACGAGCACATGGACTATCGGGATGTTTACACACGCTGTATGTACAGCACACGCCTCTGTGCGCTGCATGGGTGTGACTTTCTCAAGTATTCTTTACACACTGAGGACAAGTGGGGTGTTAAGTTGGTCTCTGTAGCTTTAAATTTTACCATTTTCTTTTCAGGGCCTTGAATTTTAAAGACAATGTTGTTAGAACATCTAGTATGAACATGTTATGCACTTCTATCATGAAGTCACTGTGGTAAATTAGTGACTGCTTGCTTTCCTGTTTTAACTAATCCCTCTTCCCTGATATGTTATTCATATGTCATTTAAATATTTCAATTAAGATATATGTTTGCCATGCAACCATGTATATTTAAACACATTTGAAACATAGCAAGTAGCCCCATTTAATGGTTGCTTTCTGCACTGATAATGACAAGAAATTTGGTCCTGACTCTAGAAAGTAGACAGAGCCTTATTCCATGATGCCAGCTTGATTAAAGCACATGATTTAAGGTGCTGCACAACAAACATCCAGTATGTTATACAGTTTAATTGCTAGAAACAAATATTCAGGCCAGACCATCCTTGCCTCTTAAGAGACAAGCCAACTTATTCAGGAGCATTTTTTCATTGGTCTGCATGGGCAACACCATGTGTTTTTTTTAATGATTAGCAAATTAATAGATTAGAATCGTCACCAAAATAGGAATCATTAACAGCAGTTCAACTCAATAAAACTGCCAGAGTACTATGACCAAATAAGTGAGAGATCTATAAATACCACATTAACAACGTTTTTGCCTTTTTGTGTTATTCTACCTTGTTCTGCAGTGCTGTACCCATACAGACACATCTTGGGGCTTTGGCAGCCTGACATAGGCCCGTACGGTGGACTGCTCAATGTGGTGGTATGTTAATGCACCAGCTATGAATCTGTGCATGACTAAGGATAGAGATTCATCACAGGCATTTTCAAAGTGACATTCCTCTCCTCTCTCCCTGTCACAGGTGGATGGGCTGTTTATCATTGGCTGGATGTACCTACCCCCTCATGACCCCCGTGTTGAGGACCCCATGAGGCGAAGACCCCTGTTCCGCATCCACATGTGGGAGAGCAGCCGGGCGAGCGTAGAGTGCATGTATGGGCATAAGGGGCCCCACAAAGGAGACATACAGGTGGGTTAAAAGCAGAACGCAATAATCAAGGTGCTTTACCTCTAACACCACAAGCCTGAAAGAAAAGTCTGACAGTTGGAGAGCATGAAAAGGGTCAATAGTGTAAAAAAATAGCTGGTACATGGTATTAACTTGGAGAATGGCAGACTAGTGAATTCTCAGTTTAGAATGGGTATGGATTTTATGAGTTAATTTTTTCTATTTCTATTTAACACTGTTAAACAGAAACATTAAACAGAACTCTGATCCGCTTTCAAGTCTTTAAGATCTGTCTGATTTGCCACCTAAGGCTGAAATTGTTTTTCATTTTTCGAAGTAAAGACACATCTACCCAGTGGCTCTAGACGACAGATGCTAGGGGCTCTAGTCTGCTGGAGGAAATGAATTGAGCTCTCACATTTGTCTGGTTCAGGTCGGTCCGTCACAGGAGAGCAAGGGTTCAAAATAATTCAGATTATTGTACATCCGTGCAAACATGATGATGCTTTTAAAGTTGTCATCCGACCAAATAATGGTGTTGGGTGACTGGATTGCAAAAGAGAAATGAGGATAGTGAGTTGTGTCATAAGAGTTTCCATCCCCACTTCTTATCCTCTAAGCTCTAGAGAAAATGGAAGGAAAATTGATCACAGTTTTCCACTCAACTCATAACACACTTACCAGTATACACGGCGTACTTCTGCCCATGAAGAGACTTCTTTATAGTCATTACTGCATTGTTACAGAATTGTGGTGTTGTGGAGCTGAAAAGTTTACTGTGTGAAACAAGCTTAAAGATGTGTTCATGTGTTTTTGTTATCAGATTGTTAAAAAAGACGAGTTTTCCACCAAATGCAATCAAACTGATCACCATCGCATGCCTGGAGGACGGCAAGAGGTATGACTCTTCCACAGTTATTCTTATAACAGCATGTAGTTTAGGTATAGGAAACACAAGCGTTGTTAGAAAATACAATTTGAATATGTAAGACAGTTTATCTTCTTTCAGTCAAATTTAACATAATAGATTGCCCTAGATCCAAACACAATCTTTCATTTACAAAAAATGAACAACACACTGCTGTCCAGTTAAGCATATCTCCTGGCAAGTATTAGAATCTTTTTAGAAGTCACGTTGAACTAGTTTATTACAGATTAGTATCAGCCCAGTTGCATTGTGCAATGCTGAACAAACACTCTCTCTTGATGCATTTCATCAGTCAGTCAAAACACTTTCCTGTGGCATTAAGGTTAGCTGCAGACCAAATGAATGTTATGTGGTGTAAACGCTATTATGTTACACAATAGGCCTTCCCTTGACAAAAAAATCCTTTAAAAACTGCTTCTACATACTGTCAAGTTTTGCCAAATGCAATAAAATTACTATTGAAAATAGTATTGTGATATTAGCAACATACATTTTTTTGTTGTTGTTGTTGTTTTGGTAAAAGAGTCCAAAAACATCTAACAGAACAAATGGCTATTGTGCTATATTGTTAAATTTGTGTTGCGGTTATCGGGAGGTCCTTGGAAAATGTCCTGCTCCATGAGGGATCCCCGGCCCGATAAAGTTTGAGAACCGCTATTGTAGAAATAAGCATTCTTGCCAGACTACACTGTGCATGTCCTGACAGCAGCCTAGATATGTTGCAGCTGGAAAGAAAATCCTGACCTGACATTGTCCGCATTTTCCGGAAACAGACAGGCTGCAATATCTTTAGTTTAACCACAGCAACCATTTATCCATTTAACCATTTGTCCATTTATCAAACATTAATATAAATCACTCATCATATCCTGAAAATGCCCAGAAACAAATGGGCTCAGCGAGTTGCATGTGTTTAAAATCAAATAAATGTTTTCAAAATGTTTGCACTGCTGTACCCCAATAGATAATCTTAGTTGGCTAAAATGATGGCCAAGAGGCATGTACGGTAATGTATTATACTGGTTATTGACAAACTTTCCACTGGGCTTCTTTTCATTAGTGCTGGAAAAGCACTGGCAAACTTAGTTGTGTAACCTCTAGGTACACGTCCTGTATGTGTCTGTCTGTGTTTGTGAATGACTGGGTGCACGTGCCTGTTCAAACCCACAGGAGTTTAGGACCTGGTTGGAGGAGGAGTGGGGGCGGACGCTGGAGGATATCTTTCATGAGCATATGCAAGAGCTGATTCTCATGAAGTTTATCTACACCAGCCAATACGAGTGAGTGAACTCTCAAACACTGGTGTTTGCCTGTCAGCAGGAATGGGTTAACCAGATGTTGTCTAGGAACGGAAATAATCTCAAGAATATTGCCACCAGTACATTTGATAACCTTACCAACAGATAGAATAGAGAGGGAAGACCAGTGTAAAAAGGAGCTTGTACTTTCCTGCTGTTACAAAGAGGGAATGGTTTTTCATAAACTCAATTTATCTTTTTTCTCAGCAATTGCCTAACGTACCGGCGCATATACCTCCCTCCGCACCAGCCGTCAGACCTGCTGCCTCCCGGCCTCTTCAAGGGTACCTATGGCAGTCACGGGCTAGAGATCATCATGCTGAGCTTCCATGGGGCCTGTGCCAAAGCCACCAAACTCACTGTGAGCCACGTTCTTCTCTCCTGTCTGGCTTCCATTTCAGCCGATTGAGCTGGTGTTGTGTTAGTGTGTCCAACAGGGTCGGATTATAGCTGAGGGCGTTTGATAAGGGATTACTGCAGGGTTTAGGGATATAATTAGAGATGCCAGACTCTAGACTCTCTGTCCAGCCTCATAGTAATCTGACTTCACTCCTCTAAAAGATACTTTGGCTCTAGAGCAGGGTTCGGCATGTTTCTGGTCTACATCTTGCCCACCGGGTGAATAAATTCCCTATGCATGTATGAATGGTGGCAATGGCGTTGATACAAACGTGTTATAAATGAACCATATGTAGGTTTATTCATGTGTCATCCTGATCAGGCATAAACATTATTGAAAATAATGTGGCCATCATTGCGCTCCTCTGTGTCTCTTCCAAGTAGCATGCTGATTGCCATTGTGACTCTAGAGACTGGCGAAAACTTTGCACCTAAGATTTCATTATCAGTGATGAACGCTGCCTCTGCTACAGGGGGATCCTAATGTGCCTGCGGGTCAGCTGACCTTGGTGGTGCACCTGAACAGGCCGGTGTGTCTGCCTGACCTGGAGAGGCAGTGCAACGTGGACGAGATCTCACGGCTGGTGCTTGGCCTCCACGAGGAGATGCAGAGGGAGGCACAGGGCGAGGAGGCGCAGGGTGAAGGAACAGGGGAGAGACCCGCTCCGGGGTCTGACGGAGATGAGGGAGCGGTGGCGGGAGTGGCGGCAGGGGCAGAGGCACCCACCGCAGAGGCTGCCTCCCCATCAACCTCAGGGCCCTCCGGGGCCACTGCTGCTGCTGCTGAGAGTCAGCCCTTTGTCCTGCCTCTTGGTGTGATTGCACGCAACGAGGAGTATCCCCGGTCCTGCCGAATGTGGTGAGGCTCGTCCCTTAAGCACTTTCATGCGCACACTCATAATGTCTGAGAGTTTGTTCAAAAGGGTCTTATCATAGCTAATTTGTATTTTTGTCTTCCCTGTAGTTTTTACGGGACAGGCCTCATAGCGGGACACGGCTTTACCAGTCCGGAGCGCACGCCAGGCCTGTTCGTCCTCTTCGACGACAACCGCTTCGGCTTCATCTGGCTGGAGCTCAAGTCCTTTAGTCTGTATAGCCGCCTGACAGACCCACTGTCTCACGCTGTGGCCCCAAGCATGGAGCGCTTTGAGGTCATGCTTCAGAACATGCAGTCCTGGACATCCTAATGGCTAAACTTCTCCTCAGACTTTGGGCTTCTACCCCTACATAACAACACACAGCCAATGCACCCACACTTGCCTTTACTGCTATCCTATAAATATATATATAAATATATATATATATATATATGTATAAACATATACATACTCTGACTTACACACACGCACACACTCACTCATCCACACAACCTGAAACCTCCCAGTAGGCACAGCAACCCCCCCACCACCTCCCAAAGGATATCTCTATAGACGCATGGCCACACAGGATGTATTATACCAAGGCTTTCTTATGAGCTTTTTATTAATTTATTTTTGTAAACTGGAGACAATGATGATGACATCACATCTATGGACTCTGGAGAATAAAAAAAGACTATATGTGCCTCTAATTCATGTTATAATTCTATTTAACTCAAGGAACTAGTTAGGTCTGTGGGTAAGTAAAGCTCTTAACTGTCCTCTTCTGCCCTGTCCTATTCTTTGGAGCCTTTAAGTTCGATGAATCAAAATACGCTTAATCTAAATTCACTTAGGCTATTACAAGTTATTTGGCAGTGTAATAAATTAACTGAGACTCTCTTCTGTATGTTATGCTCACGTTTTTAATCTTCCACTACCCTGTTTTGTCTGAATGCCATTATATCACTTTTTCTTTCTTTCACTTGCTATGAGTTGTTACACTGAAGAGTACATCTTCCACTGGAATTGTCCACAGTATGCTGTGTCCCAGTGAGGATCGTCTTGACTTGAAACTTGACAAATATCCACCTGCCCTGACCTCAGATAAAATCAGTTCAAACACATGGGGTGACTGGGATACACTTCAAACTTCTGAAATAGTACTAGAGGTTTATCAAAGCTGAGGGGTGAAACATATCGCATACATTTATGTTTTAGATATTTCACATCCACCAGTTTTAAAGTCCTTTTTTGCCTTTGAAACATACAGATTTTGTTGTTAGCTGTCTAATGACCCCAGAAGCACCCAGCTGCAGAGGTCAGCTTGCTCAATATGAATCTCATGTATGGCGAAGCATTTCAGATGCTTTTGTTAACTTCCTGTAATCTGACTTGACAGTAGCATTGCATGAATATTACCATGTTTTTTTTTCTAAGGAATTATATGACCTGTTATGTGGAACATTTCAAGACATTTTGACTGATTGACTTTGAAGGAAATGTCTGTGCTTATTTTTGATTAAAGCTGCTTCATGTGATGAAGTCAAACTGGCCACTTTAGCTGTTGGTTTGAACCTGTGATGCAACTGAAGGTCCTAAAAGTCCCAAAGTCCTCAGAATGTGGAAGATAGTAAGGCAAGGAGTATATTTAGATGGTGGACATGGCAAAAAAGGTATACATGCTCTTGAAGGGCGATGTGAATCTGAAATGTTTAGACAAAACCCCAAGAAATAAGTTACAGAGCAGTGCTAATACATTTAATTTCACTCAGACGACAAGAATAACAAACCTCAAAGATACTGCTGGATTTCACATTCACAAATATATCATAACATGAAAAAAACATATAACTTTTACAGGTAATAATTACAGGTATATGTGCCCAACCATAACCTCACCTTATCGCAAGACACATGTCAAAGAAGAGATACAGAAATAAAATTGCATCAGAAAGAAAGAAATACATCTCACTTATTCCAAAGTGAGAAATGCAGTCTTAACTGCAGAGATCAGACAAATTGGGAAAGGATTTAATGAATCCATTCAAACAACAAGTTTTACCGAAGATGTCCATCATAACAGCAAACGAAACTTACTGGTTTAATAACACAGTCAGTACATTAAAGAAAGAGATACAGCAGCCCCAGAAAATCTTTAAAAACTGGGAACTGACTGCTTAATACGTAAAAGCCTAGGAGCGAAGTTATAAGGCAACCTGAGAGCATTGTTAAAATGTATTTATCCTTTATTTTACCAGAAGTGTCCCATTGAGATACATTATCTCTTCTTCCAGAGATCCTGGCCAAGGTGGCAGCAAAGAAGTTTGAGAAAGTTTCAACGGACACATTAAACATGCAATATAAACACGTAACACATAGGCCTACTAAACACACACACACACACACTACAAATATCAAGATAGACACAGACTAACACAGCCTACTCGCAGGAAAAGTGCACTCCATACGACTCAAGCTATTTAGGAAGATCACAAGTGATTATTTTATAAATTCTGTTGGATCTGGGTGGCAACACAGATTTCCACCTTCCAGTGGTTTTAACCAATAGAAAAGCACACTCCCAAGCGTATTAATTAGGGCATCTGATGTGTGTCTGACTCTACACTACTTATTAACTATTTAGGACACAGAATAATGAATGAAGCAAAGAAACCTTGCACCTTCTTCTCTGAGGTTAAAATAGAATATAATATCACGTATGGTTTGTCCGTGTAACACTTTGCAGTGCTTTGTTCTATTTGCAGAATTCACATGAAAAAAAAAAGAAAAATGAGCTCAAAACTTCCATTATCAATCTTTCACTACAGCTTAGTGCTGTTCTGTCTGTTTTTTAATTGGTATATATTCAATTTGAAACAAATGTAAAAATTAGTCAATATTCCAATTTTCAATTTCTGTGTTGGACCGAAGGATCCGCGCATTCAGGTGGCACCGCTTGCCATTCGTAGAGGTATTAATGAGATGGATGGAGTTATCAAGTCCAATTCAGCTCATAGTCCACCAAGTGAGCTAAAGACGTACAGTACGCCTATACCTACCAGACCTGGGGGAGAGTTGGGCCCGCACAAAGCCTATGTCCCACTTAACCTGGCAGGTCAAGAGGGACCCCCACGATGGTTAGGCTACAGCCCTTCGCATAGCCTAACTTGCCACTTGCACTTGTGGCGAATTGAATTATAAATATCTTGGCCGAGGCTACTCTTGTCACACGGGTTAATATTTTAATGTTTTGGGGATATGAACATTACAAAAGGCTTTTTGAACCGTAGACTACAGGTTAGACCACAGTTGAAACGTCTCAGTCCCTCGCACAATCAGTTTCTATCTCAGACCTGTGTTAAAGGGGGGTAAAGAGACGGTGATGCTTGTTGGGTGTAGCCATATGTCGCTGATATTTGGGTACTATAAGAGTGAAACTTTGTTCGGGTTGACAAATGGTTTTAGTAAAAGTGCGTAACCCCCACCCACTGCAAATAAGCAAAAAATCTCTGCAAACATGCCTATAAGCTACAAGTTACCCATGTTCAATAACAAATTTTCGCAAAGTTGATGATCTGCCTGCTATTCCCGCAGAGACGCAGATGCCTTTGAATTATTACTATGACACGAGTAAGGTGATGAATGTCTTCAAGCTCAAAAGTAAAGCGGCCATCAGCTGAACTGAAACTTCTAGGCTACAACGGACCTGTCCACGGTAACCCCCTCATAGTTCGGTCCAACTCCAAGCGCAAAAATAAAAAATTGAATATTGTCATTGTTTAACTTTTTGAACTTGTGAACATAAAACCCAAAGCATACTCAATACAAAAAATAAAACAAGCAAAACTAATCAATTTGCTGACTGGTTTGAAAATGGATAATCGCAGTTTTTCATTCTTGTAAAATCTGCAAATAGAACAAAGCACTGCAAAGCGTTCCACGGAGCATCAAAATAAGCTCAACTGCAAATTTTAAAAGCCCAATTATAACCTCATTTTTAGGCTGTAGATCGAAATGGTCAGTTTTGGCTAAATTGTGCCCTCTTTGGCAAGCACAATTGAACTGCAGTTGATTTGTGACATCACAGATTGGCCTTGTCCATTTTTTAGTTCAATATCTTCATGTGAAAGTGGGCACAACCATGTCTCAAGCTCAGGACAGCTCTGTGGCTTCCTGTGTTTTAATCGTCTGTCTGTTTCTGTGTCTGTCGCTCTCTATCTGGCCTGACTACCATCTGACCCAACTGATGCCCCAGACTAGCTTGCTCCTTAGATTTTAACACAAAAATATCCTCTACCACAAGTACGGTTTCAACGTGACTGGAGTGTGGGTTTCAACTTTTTTAACGTTTCTTGTAATGTTTATGTTTACTTACTTTCTGCCTTATGCAGGGGTAGCCTTACAGTGGAGCCCAGCTAGATTAGTTGAACTAGCTGTGTGGGCTGCTTTAGGAGCTAGAGTTGGACATGAGGACCAACGCTTTTGTCTTTTATTCGTCATAAACAGGCGTTTTATTCTTTTCTTCTGTAGGAATGTCTGTATAGACATTCGCCATACACAGGTGTTTTATTCTTTTCCTCTGTTTTTATATCCGATTTATGCACGAAGGACCAACGTTTTCATTTTGATTTGCTTGTAAGCAGAGTAAGTTTCAGTGCAGTACTCCTTCGTTTTGGGTCATCTTTAAAAATCAGAACATGTGATTTTCATGTAAACAATAGCCTACATTTTTGTAGTATACATCCGTATACATACATACAACTACACAGTGTGCCGCACTCTATTCTACTTTTACCTTGTCTTCCTGATACCAGCAGCACCGGGAATTGTAACTAGCCCCTAACAGCACCAGGGGGCAGCACTAATTCAGATATAATAGAGATGAGATCGCAATGCACCGCCACACCATCATGGAACACACTTAGATGATGCATCCATGTCCATTTATAGGGTAACCTCCAAATAGTCAAAAAGTGGGACAGGAAGCACATTTTCGCGGGAGAAAATGGAACAGACATGGTAACAGAATTTGTTAAATTTAATCCTGTCTAACATAATAGCACTATATTCTATTTAGTTTAAACAAGTGTATTTTCTTTTGACCAGTTGGCCTCAGCATATGCTGTTTGCTCTGACTGAATGGCACTGAGTTATTTTGGCATAGCACCTAGTCCTTGTCCTCATAACCTTTCAAATAATTTTATTGCCTTAATAAAAGCCAAAGTGGTTACATTGAATGACTCGTATCAGTGCTTTCATCTTGTCCAAGAAAAAAGTGGGACATTTATAGCAATATGTGGTATGTGGGGCAAAGGCTCACATTGCTGTACAACATAAAAGTAGGACAGGTGGTCACTCTAGTCAGATTGCATTAGATAGACCATATACACCACACATAAGAGACAGCACTGCACACATCTGGAATATACTGGAAACCCTCTTCAGTACAGTTGGCTTTACACCGGTTTTCATCAGGTGGTACACTTCACTTCTAGAATGTTCTTGATACAGTGACAGAAGTAGTAGTGTTGTTCGAGATCCATCTCGAGATCCTCATACCTTGTAAATACAACATATTGTCAAAGTAACCTAAAATGACCTTGCCTGTGGTGTGTTTTTTTACTAATACTGTGAAGTGTTGGCAGGAAGGGGCTCCGCAGATCAGGGAGGAGACTTATGTGAAGGTGGGTAGGATGCTATTTGCACAAACACACAAACAGCAACATGCATTTTCTTAACGTATTTTGTGTTGGCGTGTGTGTGCCCATACCATTATCAATAACATGTCTTATTTGCGGCCTGAACTAAATGTTTCAAATGTTAACAGGCTATGTCATTACTACTATGTCATTGCTAAAGCCATACAATGGTACAAAGTCATACAATGGTTCAGATTACAGGAGTATAGTATAAACATCTTCAACAACTTATAATTGTGTTGATATTCACACCACATAGTCTTTGTTTGGCCTAGATAAACAGACGAGCCACTAGCAAATTTGAAATTCTCTCTCTGCCTCTCCCTCTAGAGATGAGACTGTTGCAGTTCATTTCTCATTCGTCAAAAATATGATACAGTGACTCATCCTTCGGGGGGGGGGGGGGGTAGGCCTTGTATTATTCACAGTCAATCAGGGTGTCTGGTGACTGTCTGTGCTTAAACTGTGGAGGTGCATTTTCCTTCCAATTCAGTAAATTAAAACTGCAAGTGTAGTAGTGAAAATAATAAATCTTTAATGTACTATTTTATAACTGTCACTGCTATGTTCTAGTGCAGAAAAGAAAAAAAAACCACATAGCTTGTAGTGCAGTTTTCCACAAGCAGTTTCAGTTATAATATAGAACTACTGGCAGGGGCTGTCTCTAATTGAGTGTCAATCAATGCTTGTGCACATGTTACTGATAGCCTCCTCTGTAGTGAGAAAGGGGCTTGGGGAGGCAGTTGTAGAGCTTTCTGTGCATTCAGGGCTATGGGAATGCGGTCTCCCTAGTGGGAAAGAACACGTGAACACCATTTCATGTTGAATCAACAAGTTGGTAACTCTGAAACAATTTTGCTAAGAGAGTTGCCCAGTTGAGGATTCGTCCTCAACTTGTCATCATTTTGTAGTCCAAATAAAATAAGAGCCAGTAGAACCGTGGTGCAAAAATAATCACTTGACCTTTCGTTCAACCGATGGGGAATAGATGGGGCTTGAAACTCCCGCCCAGTGAGGTATCACACAGAAAGTGAGACCGAGGTAAACCGAGGAAGCTTATGTCTGCCTCAAAATCTCACCACTAGAGGGCACTCTTTGGACTTGGAAGTTTTTTTCTATACTCAGAATCTTTCTGAAAACAAAGCCTTTAGAGCATGAGCTGGCTGTAAAAGGCTGAGCTGTGACCTTCTTTGGTTTATCTTTGCAAACATCACAAGTGTTTAGGGCTACCTAATGAGTATTTCATACTTTGTTGTGGACATATCTGATGTGTCTGAGGCTGACATTGACCATGACACACATCTATGTATGGCAGAGAGCTTTGACCCTGCAGTTTATTGGCACCGCCACTCACTCCTCTCAGAATGTACTGGAATGTGTGCAGTGGAACTTTAGAGACCCTAACACTAGGCTAGTCTTTTAAGGATGCACAGACAACAGCCCACATCTTCTGCAGTCAGTAGCGGTAGAACTGTGTGATTGTGAGACCACATGCAGCATGTTGAGATGGCAGTAAAGCTACTTCATAATGGCCCAGCATTTATGTGTGCATATTCCATGTGTGTGTGTGCGTGCGTGCGTGTGTGTGTGTGTGTGTGTGAGAGAGAGAGAGAGAGAGAGAGAGAGGCATTACAATTTTTAAACATTGTAAAAATTATGCTTCCACTTACCTTCCATTTTGCTGGATCATGGAATTAAGGCAGCAAGGTTGTCATTTTGGCCAGAGTGAGGGAACTGACTAATTCTAGCTGCAGTAGGAAACTAACAGTCTAGATACATTTGTCTTAATTGGCTGATTAAAGACCAGGCATGACACTGCCCTTTGGTAATGGTCTCATTATACAAGCAAGCATCCAGGTAACAATGAAATGCAATGTATTTATTCGACAAAGCAGAATAAAACCAGATAAACAGTTTTGGAAACATACTTTTAGTTTTTGACATTCAAATTTTTTTTGGACATATAACAATGTACATGGAAGAAAATGACACAAATATTCATTCTTCCTTTTTGGATCTTCACAGCAGTAGCAGTCTGAATGACATACTGACAAAAGCTTTCATGTGAATTCCTGACAGCCGTCACCTTAACAGCAGTGCACACCTCTGGCCATTTCTGTAACAAACCAAAGAATGTCGATGGAGAAGTGTGATCTGAGGACACACAAACACCACCCACCCACCCACACACACATCACACACACCACACACACATCACACACATGTCCTCAGGTGAATTGATGTTATTGTTGTTCATAACACACACAGTGCAGAGGTCATGGTAGCAGTCACTCTGTGTGATGGACCGCTAACACAAAGGCAGCAGGCACTTGGGGTGTGTTGGGGTCAATACACCCACTCAATACACACACTCTCGCCTCATCACAGCAATCTGTTGCAAGGCTGCTCGAGCTTCTTCATCCATGTAGCCCTGTTGACAATACACACACACAGACACACAGACAGACAGACACACACACAAGAAAAAGTGTAAAAGAAGCAAACCCTCAGGCAGAACATGCACAGAACACATATACATCAAGAAGAATTATACGCACTGTACATGGATGATCTTGTATTAATATCCAAAATAAGTAGGAAATGTATACACAGAGTGGGGCACATATAGAGACAGACAGATAGGGCCCCTCCCTACACATATACATTTACACATGGCTGATAAAATATGTGCACATTTAAATTAGTGCTGTCAATCAATTAATATAATAGAAATTAAATTTAAAATTAAAATAGAAAATTTAAGTTAATCACGATTAATCACAATTCCTCACACATTCAAAGTTCCAGAATTCTTCTTGAATTTTTTTTGAAGAAAGAATGTCACACATGCCTTTTCCTTGTGCTCTCATTAAACGTGTCTGTCAGCTCTTTTTAAAAAGCCATATTATGAAGCATCTACAACCATCATTATGCTGCTTGTATTCTGCGAATGTCAAAGAGAAACCCTTTCATCCCCAAACAGAGCTCTCGAAATCTTAACAAGAACTTGAGACTACTGGCAACTGGAGGCTACTTTGCCATCTTACGTCGGTGCACCATCAACCTTCTGATAAACACAAACAGCTGTCTTTGAAGCAGTCTTGCACATATTGAGCTTCATCTTAGTGTCTTGTATACTCTACGTTACCATAAAAATATATTTTTTAAAAAGTTCTTACATTTTTCACATTAATCACATGCATTAACATGTTAACACTGACAGCAGTAATTTAAATGTATCTTAATGAAGTGCCATGCTAACAAAAGTAGACAAGAGAGGGAAGAAGGCTGGAGAAAAACTGTGCACTGTGCTAGCACAGCAGTTTACCCCAGCACATGAACACCGTTTCATAGGGTTTCACAGCTGAGTTCACAAGCACACAGTCTGCAGAGTCTTTCTGTGTAGAAATGAGCAGGAAGAGGGGAAGAGATGAAGGGTACCTGAGCAGCTTCCAAAAGCCGAGCCCGATACAAGGACAGGACATCTTTGTGCCTCTTCTCAGACTCCTGGAAAGAGATGGGGGGTTGGGGTTAGGGTTAGGATTAGTCCTGTGTGTGTGTGTGTGTGACTTTGTATGCGTGACTTTGTGTGTATGTGCGTGTGTGTGTAGGGTGTGTGTGACTAGTCTTACCTCATACGTGAGGCTGCCTCTGTGTGTGTGTGACTTTGTGAGGCCTGTGTCTACTGTATGTTTGTATGTACACACTCTAACACAACCCATAACCCACCCTCAAGCCACTCTACCACTACCCTATGGCTCCACGGGATATATTGGCATATATAAACCGCATTTCTACAGCTTTTCTGTGAGGCCCAATGATAAGCTATGCCAATGTAGCCTGAGATAAATCACACATGCATGTCTGCTATTGTGCCACAGTACAATGAACTCTGAGAGACAGATATTTCTATCAGTTCCACTGCTCACTGCTCTGAATGGGCGCCAGCCACTGTGCTGTACAAGACTATCAGCTAGAATGGCTCTTAATGAGATTGCACTGGAATCAAAACGAGAAGCAATCATGTGGTCAAGAGTGAATAGAGATGGTCATTGTTTGTGCGGGAGAGGAAGGTGATGGCTGAGAAAATGGCTCTGTTATGCTGCACAGTGGTGGGAATTACAGTCTGGTGTGCCTGCATTTTAATCAAGACCGTGTTAGAGAACTAAAGACTACAGTGTATATTTGTATACTCTGGCCTATCCAGAACTGCGGCAAGATTAATTTCTCAGCCACAATGCCAGTCATTCTGTGTCAGACAGGGCAACAGTTCTACCACTAACATAGACATAGACTGTAGGACTGGGGCTTTCACTGTTGGAGAATGTGGCAAAAAGATGCCATGCTGCATTAATGCCAGAAGCTATTCTGATGAGACTACCAGTTGATTAGTTTAAGATATTAAAGGCCAAAACCCTATTTAGTGTGACGGGTAAGTAAAAGAGCCCACACAATGATAAAATCCTGCATTACAATAGATAATAGACAATCGTGATATCCAATCAAATCCTAGAATTTGCATAAACCCCATATTCTCTTACTCTCTCTCATCCTCTCACCTCAAGCTGCTGCTTCAGGCTTCTGATCTGAGCCTGGAGGCTGCTGGCATTTCCCTGAGGCTCTACACCACTCCCCAGGCCCGTATGGGGCTCCAGACGTCCAGGATCATTCCCAGCCACGGCCCCTTGGGACAGGCAGCCTGGAGCAGCTAACGTGGCTCCGTCATGCTCCTTCTTCTCCTGCTCAGGAACCTGGAAGGGGAACATGGGAACATGGATCAGGTTGACAGGCAGGAAGGGAGACAGACAGACAGGCAAGTCAGTAGGGAGATGGAAACAGGCAGGCAAGCAGTGAGACAGATTGGCAGACAGACAAACAGGCATGTGGGTAGACAGACAGTCAGACAGACAGATAGAAATCAGGGATGAAGACAGTGTGGAGACTGATGACTAGATAACATATCACTGATGTGTCTCAGCAGGGGAGCATCCATACAGCCAGTGCCATGGTAATTAGAAACAATGGGAACCAGAGATAGAGGAGGAAACGGGAGCTGAAAACAGATAAGCCACACAAACACACAGGCGTGCACAACCACACACACGTGCACACACATAAATATACACACACACACACACACACAAACCCAAACCATCTCATACACCACGCATCATACATGCAGGCATCTTACACAACCTATGTGTAACAGTCATGTTCGGTAATTCAAAACAGCTTCTGAGGCATGTAAACAAGAGTGAATTAAGAGATGTTTCCCAGATAAATAGTATTGTAGGACAGTGTTTCAGGCATATTAAAATAAAAAAGCTGTGTATTACAGTAGCCAAACCCATGTATTAACTCCAGAATTGCATACCCGTGTCCAGCCCTCCCCTATGCATTAACCTTATAGTTGAAGGTGTTTGGCAAAATCAATGTAGTAATAGTTAGGAGACATGAGAGATGAAAAAAACTCTAAATTCTATCAATCTATGTATATCAAATTTCTGTGAAATTTGAGCAAGTACTGCATAGCTTAAAAACACTTTCTCTTGGTGAAAATAATATTAGTTAACATTAATAAGCCTCTAAACCATGCCTCATGGAAAAGTCAATTGAATCAATAGATGTCATTGAATGGATAAGGACAAACCTGGCCTTAAATGACCAGACGAGCTTTTGATTTCAGTCGGTTTCATCATCTGCTATAGTGTGACACAGCTGGGTGTTAAAAGTGAAAACCTGTCTATGTTACCTGAGCGTGTTTATCTTGAGCGCTCTTTAGCCAAAGGCTCTGTTCTTCCTGGGTGCTGTTTGAGGTCTCCAGAGCGGCTTTCGTCACACAGCGGCAGGGTAGAGAATCATCGCTCCTCTCTCCCTGCTCCATGTTGTTGTTCTGCTCCTCAAGATTAATCTCCTGCTGATCTCCTGCTTCTGGCTCTTCATCTCTAGCGTTACCTCCAACACCTCCTCCTCTGCCGTCCTGCTCCTGCAAAGTCAGCCTGAGTTGAGCTAACTCCTTCTCCCTCTCCAGGAAGGCCACCTCCTTCTCCTGAAGAGACACTCTGAGTTGGTCCAGCTCCTTCTCCTTCTGCAGGGACAACATCTCTAAATCTTGAACCGCCAGCCTGAGCTGGCCAACCTCTTTTTCTTTCTCATGGAAGCCCATCTCTCTCTCCTGTATTGTTAGCCTGAGGTGCTCCAGCTCTCTCTCCTTCTCCAGAGACTCCATCTCTCTCTCTTGAAGCGTTCCCCTGAGCTGCGCTTGCTTTTTCTCGTTCTCCATGGCAGCCATCTCTCTCTCCTGAACAGATATCCTGAGTTGGGTTAGCTCCTTGTCCTTCACTTTGGACTCCATCTCTCTCTCCTGAAGAGATAGCCTGAGTTGGGATAGCTCCTTCTCCCTTTCTTCAAGTGCAGCTTGTGCTTTTTCCTTCTCCCTCATGGCAGTCGACTCCCTTTCTTGTAGAACACCACTGAGCTCATTAAACTCTCTATTCTTCTGCTTCAGCATGGTCATGGCCTGCTCTCTCTCTTGCAACGTTAGTTTGAGGTTTGTCAGCTGCTTCTCTTTCTCTTCCAGAACAGCCTTCTTCCCATTCCTTTCCTCCAGCATGGCCTTCTCCTTCTCCTGCAAACCCAGCCTGAGCTGAGTCAGCTCATTATTCTTTCTTCCAGAACCACTCGCTCTCGTTCCTCCTCCTTCATGGCTGCCTTCTGCCTCTCCTGCAGGGCACTCCTGAGCTTCGTCAGCTGCTTCTCTTTCTCCTCCAGAGCAGCCTTGTTCTCCTCTCGCTCTTCCAGCATGGCCTGCTCCTTTTCTTGCAACTCAGCTGGAGTTGGGTTAGCTCACTCTCCTTCCTCTCTAGAGCCAGTTGCTCTTGTTCCTCCTCCTTCATGGCTGCACTCTCCCTCTCTTGAAGGGCACCTCTGAGCTCAGTCAACTGCTTCTCTTTCTCCTCCAAGATAGCCTGGTTTTCTCTCCTCTCCTGTAACACGGCTCGCTCCTTCTTTTGTAAAGTTAGCTCAAGTTCGGTTAGCTTCTTGTCTTTCTTCTCCAGAGCCGCCTTGTTCACCTTTCTCTCCTCCAGCAGCGCCTGCTCTGTCTCCTGCAGGGTAAGCCTCAGCTGCACCAGCTCCTTCTCCTTCTCACTGAGCACTGTGTGCTCCCTCTGCCTCACTTCCTGCACAGCCCGCTCCTTCTCCTGCAAGCTTAGCCTGAGTTGGGTGAGCTGCTTCTCCTGCTCACTGAGCATGGTCGTCTCCTTTTCTTTCACCTCCATCATGATCTGCTCCCTCTCCGAAGCACCTCCTTCAGCTGGGAGAGCTCCTTCTCTTTTGCCTCGAGCACAGCTTTCTCTTTCTCTTTCTCCCCCATCGTGGCATGCTCCTGTTCACGTAATACCTCCCTAAGCTGGGCAAGCTCCTTGTCTTTCGCCTGAAGCACAACTTTCTCTGTCTCTTTCTCTTCCGACATGGTCTGCTCCTTCTCTTGTAGTACTTCCTTAAGCTGGACGAGCTCCCTCTCCTTTTCTTCAAGGGCGTTGAGTGGGACAAAGCGAGCCTGCAGCGCCTCCTGGAGCATATCAAGCTCAGCCCTCTGCTCCTGAAGCTCTCTCAGCAGGCTGTCTGCTTCCTCCCTTGCCCCCTGGTATTGCTTCAGGGCTTCCTGCGCCCGTGTCTCTGCCTGCTCCAGAGTGTTGGTCAGCGCCAAGTGCTCCTCACGAGGGATGCTGTGTTCCTGTGGAGGGGGTTGGATGGATGCTGGGTCCTGGGGCACTGGTGGAAGGAGAGAGCTGCTGTCTGAAACTGTTGAAATGTCCTCTTTCCGGGTGGCGCCCAAGGAGGAAATACTTTGAGCTATGCCAGCCTCCCCGGGTTTATCTTTAGAAGTGGTGGCACTGTCCAGAGACAAGTCATTGTGCGTCTTGTTAAACTCACTTCCAGAGGTGGTGTTCTGTGCCAAGCTGCTTGCCTCTGAGAGTGTCTGAGTGGTGGGCAGCATCTCTGCCTGTGTTTCCAATGTCTCGCCATATGCCAGGCTCTCCTGGCCCTGGCGGAGCTTGACAATCTGCCTGCCCATGGCATCTGACAGCAGCTTCTTGGTGGTATCCAGCTCCCTGCCCCTCAAACGGGCTTCTGCGTGTGCCAACCTGGTGTCTACCTCTGCCCTCTCCCGCTCGGCCCGCTCCAGGTGCTGTTGCAGCCTCTGCACCTCCTCGGCCAGCTGCTCTTCTCTGCTACGCTGCTCCTGTCCGCGCCTCCGGCTTATGCTCAGCTCCCTGTGGAGTCGTGCCACCTGTCCCTGCGCCTCTTCCCGCTGCACCTTGGCCTCCTGCAGCTGCACCCGAAGCTCCTCCACTAAGTTCTCCCGCACGGCCATCAGGTGGGCCTGCATCTGACGCACACGCGCCTCTGAGCCAACCATCCTCCGCTGCACTTCCCGCAGTGCCTCCTCCAGCTGCCAGGAGCGCCCGTGTGCCTCCTGAAGCGCCCGCTCGCCGCTCCTTCGCTGCTCCTCATGCTGAGCCTCCCTTTGGGAGAGCACCGCACGCAGCTTCAGGGCCTCCTCCTCTGCTGCCTCCTGCCTCCTTCGCACCTCCCGCAGTTCCCGACGAAGTGCCTCCACCTCCCCCACAAACACTTCCCCAGGGCGGATGGCAGGTCTGGGCACAACAGCGGGCATGACAGGCACTCCTTTAGCCTAAAGGGTACAGAAAAAAACATGCACTCTGACTGGCAAAAAACTGGCACTCAGTAATCAGTTACTGCAATATTAAGTCAACATTACTGTAAGTACATTACTTAATGTTGAGTTCATTTAGCACAGTCTGTCAATATTATGTCCATATTTAGTCCATCTAACATGCTTATAGTCCATGGTCAGTCTACACATTAAATGTGGCATTAAATGGCATTAAATGTGTTTACTGGGTCAGACTTCAGTGCACCTAACACTTTCAGTCAATATTCAGTCCATTCAGCACCTTCAGTCAATGTTCAGTCTACAGTCATTACATAGGCTAGAACACAATCAGCATTCAGTCCATTGCACAAATGTAGGTTAGTTAGCATTTAGTGTTGTTGGACACGCTGAATCTGTGTTTAGTGCATCAAGAATGCTCAGTCTACATTTTCCAACCACCTGTCAAAGCTGAGTTTATAAAGCATGTCTAACATGTCTGATCAGTTTTCATTGCAACACATTCCATCAGTAAGTCTGTTTAAGTCAAATTTCTGTCAATAAAACACTGTCTATCAAGATAACATCTTTAGTCAGCGCGCAGTTTATTTAACAAGCTATGGTCTTTTAACGCCTGTAAAGGAGCATATCAGCACTGGCACAGACATTAAGTGTGCCTGGATTTGGCAGTGAGAGGACGCGGCATGTTGGGGCGATCTTCAGCACACCTAACAGTTTCTGTCAGAGTTTAGATCAATTAAGGCTTTCCGTCGGATTTCTGTCAGGCGTGTTCAGTCAGCGTCCAGTCCACAAAATGTGATTACTCAGCTCTCTGAGTGTCAAACATTTCCTAAGTTCTGTGCTCAGTATGACTCAGTGGAACTGCTGGCAGGTAGTTTGCTGTCCTTTCTGCACAAGCCACAGATAACAGAGCGAACGGCCAAGATCAGAGAAGACTTGCCCAAGTCAAACTCCTCTCTCTCACACACACACACACACACACACACACACACACACACACACACACACACACACACACACACCTCTCACCTAGACAGGCTTAAGATTTATTTTCCAATTTCCACACCACAGTGAGAAGCATAATCATCCAGTCAATCATTCTTTAAATAGTAACAGTAAGCCAGAACACGCAGGATGAACCTCCGGAGACCTTGACTTGAAGATCTGCTGAAATTCTGCTTTGGCTACTCATCACAGTGAGATATGGAGAGAGAGAGAGAGAGAGAGAAGAGAAGGAAGAGAGGGAGGAAGAAAGAAAGAAAGAACTATAGTATATCTATCAAGAGGTCAGAGATGAGTTGCACTGAGGGGTATTAACTATGAATGACTGATGAAAATCTGAGCAAATTCTCTGAAACAGCAACTTTCTGAAACAATCTACAATCTGATTGAAGAAACACACCATTTGGCATCAAATATACTGGCTTGAGAACAATGAGAATCAAACATCTGAACAATGACAATCAAACATCTGAACATAATCTGAGTACAGAGAGCAGCCTACGAGAATCTGCCCTTTTCGGTTATTGTTCACAGTCATCGCAGCACTTAACAAACTCATAGCCAGGCTTCTGTCTGCAAGCCACTGAATTTTGCCTGTCCTTGTTGTGTGCTGTTTGTACTGTTGTTGATCTGACATGAGATTGTTGTATGCTTACGTGCAGCCTGCTGCTGATCTTGCGTGAGATCCAGCTATATTCAGTTCAGTGGAAATAAGGTGTGTGGCCCTGAAGTAGGTACACATGACTGTGGAACAGAACCGTCATCCAGTGACTAAGAAAACCAACATCATTGTCTGCCATGTGGATAGCACACAGATCACGGATGTGGATCATTTATCTGGAAATAATTATCATGATCAAATTTCAGAAGTGCTGTGTGTGCACTACATGCTAGTTATAATTTGATTGTGTCTACTGTCACTCATACACCACCTGGGATAGGGTGTGTATACATGAGTGTGTAATAAAGAACTAAACGCTTCAACTGTGCCAATACAAGCTTGAGTCTGTGTACACTACTGTCCTCTAAATATCCAAAAACCATTCCGTATTCTACCACTTCCTACCGCACCCAGGAAAGCCCTCTATCAACCACTAGGAGCCAGACCACTTGATCTCAACATTTCCCCTCATCTTAGACTGCAATAGGAAATCCTTGCAAATCCCTTGTTATACTCATTGGAAACATCCAGAGCCTTTAGGATGTGAAAATGATGTAGCACGGCTTCTCAGTGGCAGGTCTGGAAATCTAAGCTGGTCCACTGATTGTTAACTTTCCTACTGCTTCACCGTGGCCACAGTAGTAAGAAGGAGTCTTACTACTTCCGTAGTTGCATCACACGATACTGATACATTTTCAGTTAAACCTGTGGCATTCCTGGGCCTCCATATCCATGTAGTAGGGCCTATACTATATAGAGACATGTAACGCCATGTGAGCTGTCATTTTCCCCAAAGATAACCAACTCCACATCCCATGATGAGACAAAGGCATCCTTGGCAAACATACACACACACACACACACACACACACAATTGAAAAGCAATTACAGGCGATTGTGAACATATGGCACTGGCTGACATTTCAGATGCCAAGCACAGGCTCTATCAAAAGAGCTCCGCTCTACAGTCAACTAACACTGGCTGCCTCCATTACACCTGGGGAGGCAAGCTACATCATTTCTGGGCAGATTGTGAGCTCGATCAATCGTTCAGTCTAGGCACTTATCCACTACCCTAAATCAAAGGTGTGTGTATGTGTGTGTGTGTGTGTGTGTGTGTGTGTGTGTGTGTGTGTGTGTGTTTGAGTATGTGCTGGAATGTGAACATAGGTATCAATTGCTTTAGCCTTCAGAGGTGTTTGTGTGTGTGAGACAAAGTGGGTGAGTGTGCGTGTGTGTGTATGTATGTGTGTGTAAGTGTGTGTGTGTGTGTGTGGTGTTTGTACACTGGTATGCTTGTTCACCAGTGGGTGTTTCTGTGAGCATAACCACCAAGTGTATGTGTATGAATGTGTGCTCCTCAGACCAGAGCTATATGGCATGTGGATGCATTTTTCCAGCTATTCAGAATCAGTAGGCCATCATAAGTATAAAAAATAAATATTACCCCTGGGCAACAAGCCGTTTTCTAGAAAAATCACCTAGTTTACGCCTGCAGCATGGCTGCCAGGCTGGGTGTGGAACCAAGAAGAGAGAGGAGATGAGAGGAGAGGAGAGAGGAGAGAGGAGATGAGAGGAGAGGGGAGAAGGGGAGAGGGGGTGAGGGGTGGAGGAGAGAAGGGGAGAGCAGGTGAGGGGTGGAGGAGAGGTGAGGGAGTCAGGTGCGGACAGAGAGGCTCAGCTGCAGGAGCAAACCTGTCTGCTGTGCTGCCCTAATAAAGACTGACCGTGCTCGCTGCTAACGCTGCCATTTCATACACACACACACACACACACACACACACACACACACACATATATGTATATTTCTATATAAGTATTGTAAGTGTGAAGGGGTAGAATGAATGTGTGAGGCAGTGTGTGATTTTGCATACAAGTTTGTGCATATCATATATTTGAATCTTCAATGGATCCATCCTCACAATTTAATGGCTAACTGGCTTTTCTCACAATTTAATAACTGGCTTTTCAGTTAAAATATATCCACTCAAAAATGACAGTGAAGCTAAAATAGAGACCTTGGCCTTGGCCAATCTTTGGTTGATAGCCATGAAATTTACAGTAAATGTTTTTCACATTGCTCTTGATTTAAATTCAGGTTGTTTCTGTGGAAATTATGTCAAGCAAGGCTGCTAGGAATGAAAAAAACACACCTAACAAAAACAAACAATTCAATTCAACAATAAATTAAAAGATGCGAATAGTGATCAATTTCCAACTATTTCACTGAATCCCATGCATTGTATATGTGTAGGGGTAAAACAAAACCAAAAATAGACAAATCTGCAAAAAACATATTTTAAGGGCCAGTTACGCTAATGAGCTAGTCAAAAGAGAACATGCA
This sequence comes from Tenualosa ilisha, assembly GCA_015244755.2. NCBI lineage: Eukaryota > Metazoa > Chordata > Actinopteri > Clupeiformes > Clupeidae > Tenualosa > Tenualosa ilisha. The sequence continues at coordinate 5,024,738 of PYXC01002821.1, forward strand.
CAGCCTTTTCAGGAACACAGAAACACATTTTTGAATGTTGTTGTTTTGTTAGTTAATACATTAGGGTAATGGACTATACAGTGAATGAGTGGACTTTTCAATAACAGCATTGGTAATTGGACTACAACTACTACTACTACATACTACAACTGTTACTAAGCATAAACAAACAAGTTTCAACCATATAAATATTTAGGGTAATGTGAGTATCACGCCAGTATCACATTCAGGCAAATTTTGAGGCCATCTTGTTTTTTGCTCAAAATCGTATATTTTGCTTTTTATCAGAATTAGAAAAAACTAAAACTTTACTCAAATGAGAGAAGTAGGTATTAATTAATTAATAAGAAATATTAAGTACAAGGGCCAGAAGAGGCAAACATACAATGTCCTCATATGAGGACACCAGGACTTAGGAGGATATGAGAGGGTAAGTATGTGTGTGTGTGTGTGTGTGTGTGTGCGTGCAAGTGCATGTGTGTAACTGTAGAGACTTACAGCATGAAGTTCTGCTGTTGGTGCTCTGTCCTTCACCAACTCCACACCTCCTCCTCCTCCTCCTCTGTTAGTCCACTCCACGCCAGAGGAGGAGAGCTTGGCCTGCAGTTTGTACAGTATGACAATCATAAGCCAATTAGTAAACAAGCACCGTGACTTAGCATCGAAGTCAGCATCTGCACAACTCACTTTTGTGTGTGTGTGTTTGTGTGTGAATGCATGTGTATGTGTGTGGGTGTGATGTGTGCATTAGAAGCCAAAATGACAATAGGCAGGCCAGATCCAAATGATCCCTCTATGGACAATTGGTTGTTCAGTGTCCTTGACATGGTTAGGACCAGTTCCCTCACAACCCTCTCCACCTCCTGGCCCTGCACTGCACTTCCGGAATTCACAACTAAGGGGGCCAACACACACACATACGCTGCACTCACTTTTCTGAACAACACACACACACTCCAACTACACACACACACACACACACACACACACACACACAGACACACACTCCTGGGCTGGCAGACTCCCCAACTCCATTCTGATGTACAATCTCTGAATCATGAATCACATTGATTTGTCTCTTTAGGGTGATTTTTATTTCATCACAAAAAATCAATGTTGCACACGAACTGAGCATCCCAACATCCCAACTAAGGGTGGAAAATAATAATCTATGCTCAAATCTGGTGCAGTGCAACATATATACATGGACAATGTTGTCTTGTACATGATATCAAACTGTACAAAATGCACTGAAAAACTGAAAAACTGGGAAAAAAAATTCTCTGTACTGTAAATTCATTAGACTATTACACACAAAACATGTACGCGCTTTGGTCCAAGACCATCTTCAGCAACTTCAACACTGTCCCTGTTCAAATAAATTACGTACCATTGCATATATATCCATACATGAGTGTTGTTCTGAGGTCATACAGCTCTACTGTTTAAACTGAAGCTCTGTTCACTCTGTCTGCATATTTCCCTGCTCAGCAGGTGAGAACAAGTCATTTGCTTTATTGATTTTCTCAACCATGCCCTCATGGATCAACATGCTAGTTGGTGTGTGTGTGTGTGTGTGTGTGTGTGTGTGTGTGTGTGTGTGTGTGTGCGCGCATATTCTTTCATGTCCCCTTTCATGTCCCCCAATCAAAGCCTGGAATGGAGAGAATAATGGCTGCCCACCCCCCACACACAGCCATCACCACCACCAATCAGAATGGGCTTTTGTGTGCACCAGTGCATGTCATGTTCAGTCATGTGTCTTGTCCAATCTGTGTTTTACCTGCTGTGATCTCTGTGAGGCCCTCGTCGCCTCCTTTGCTGTGGACAGAGGAAATGGTAAAAGAGAACAAAGGTGTCATTCAGGACTAGTGCCACAGCAAAACACAGGCGCACACACACACACACACACACACACATATGGAACCCCATGTGCCCCCTCTGTTTGTACAGACAGGGCAGATATGTAGAGTGCTACTTTAAGGAGTTCTCTCCAGATATCTTTTATTGGGGACACTATGTTTGTATATAGAGCTGTGTTCGTCAAAGCACACACAAACAGAACATCTAGAGTTCACACGCTCACCATAGCACACACACAAACAGAACATCTAGAGTTCATGTTGTACAGTCCAGGAAGTGCTCGAGCATCCGGGCTGTGTGACTGACCCACCAATAAGAAAATATTTCACTTCTCAGGCTCCATAGAGGCACATGAGACACAAAATATCCTTCTACAGCAGATTCACACACAGACACACTCACACCTATATACACACACTTAAATACACACACACAAATACACATGCACACTCACCCACCCACTCTCTCTCACACACACACACACACACACACCTCTGAAGGCTGTGTCTAATGCATTCTTGACCATGATGACGAGATGCTGGTCTTGAGCCAGGCAGGCATAATGGAGGGCATTGTGTCCCTTGATGTCCTTCGCCGCAACATCAGCTCCAGCTTTAAGCAACGCCTCCACAACCTCCTTACTTCCACACTCGGATCCCCACATTAGAGGCGTTCTAGACACACACACACACACACACACACAACACAACACACACATGTATCATATTTATCACATATTTATTATTTACTCCTCGCTCGCTCCATCGTTATCCTTACAGTAAGCACGCGACTGCCGCACTGCATTAAGGGCTCTCGTGCTCGTTTCGTACGCCACACAGCAGAGCAAGATGAGCATGGGCAAAAAAAAAAACAAAAAAATCAAAACGGGTGCGTGATAAAAGTTCTGTTCAAAAATGTCGCACCACTTGTGAACTGACACCACAAACCGCGCAGCTCTGTGTCGTGCCATTTCCAACAAGGGTAACAGTCTTAGCCAGGTCAGCAGTCACTAAGACACCGTGAAAGGTTTGATAGAATTTCTTAATAGCCATAGCAATGGCTGATGTATACATTTTCAGAGCTGGATGTATTTTCTTTAAGAATGAAAACCAAGATCCAATCAAGATTTTACACAATGAAAAGAGTTCAGTCTTAAACGCTGACACAGTTAAGTAAATCCATCACATATGGGTGTTTTAGCTTTCTACTTCACTATACAATTTGTGGACCTGTGATGAATGGCCTCTAAGAACATACACACAAAAGGCACATGCATTTACAGCTGAGCACATTAAGTCTGGTTGGAGGCATTCATTCACAGATAATGGGACATGAACTAGGATCAAGGTTAAGATAGGATGGGGCTGCTGCAGCCTAGCTAAAAGCACATTTTGCACAAGATGTGTGTGTGTGTGTGTGTGTGTGTGTTTGTGTTTATTACTTGTTCTGCTTGTCCGGATGGTTTATGGAGGTGCCAGCCTCCAAGAGCACATGGCACACACCAACCTGGCATCCCTGGGCGGCCAACGACAGAGGTGTGTATCCGTCCTGGGCAAAGTGAAACCAGAGGGGTGGTCAGATCACACACACACACACACACTCAAGCACACACACACACACACACACACACACACACACACACACACACACATACACACACCCAAACGCATATACCAGATTTGATATATAACGTGGTAGTAGCAGGCTTCCTAACTCACCATGTCCACAGCATTGACTGATGCTCCTCGGCTACAAAGCAGTTTGACACTGACGACACTTCCAGCAATGACTACAGAAATAGGGAAACAGAACATCATCTGTACCATCGTCATAATTCTCATCTTCATCATCCTCACTCTGGTATTTACTGAAAACATCACTGCCATGACTAGACTTGCCATAACCATCAGGTGTTTGTGAGTGTGTGTGTGTGTGTGTGTGTGTGTGTGTGAGTGTGTGTGTGAGGGGCAACAGTCCAGAGTCAATCAACCCAGAACCCTATTGCTTGTGGTTGACGAGGACTGTTGGTAGGAATATGAGAATTTGGTAAAGCGCAGACTAAATAGCGAAGCAGCAGCCAATGCTAATTGATGAGGGCAAAGAAACTTTCAGTTTCAGTTCTGTTTTCTTGAGCTCCCATACAGTTAGTTAGGTGCCGGTTTGCAAATTCGGTCTGTGTTGTACCAAATTTTGGTTGTTTTCATACCTACTGACAGCACTCAGCAACCACACACACACACACACACACACACACACAGAAAGCAAAAGCCATTACTGTTTTCCATCTACACTATCAGAGGGTAGTTGGTGTTTTGTGTGCTTATTCACACGATGGTGTGTTTTCAATGCAAAAACACAAATGTTTAAAAAAGAGTTCTTCAAGAATTGTCTGCTTTTGCTGGTTTGGTGAAAGGTCTTGCAAAAACAGCAGCTCATCATTGTTGTCAAAACAATGTGTGTGTGTAGACATAGCCTTCAGAGGTGTGTATGTGTGTGTTTCTGTGTGTGTGTATTATTATTTCTATGTGTGTGGCCAATGGGACAAATATAAAGAGCTCATCGGAGATTAATGATGTCCACTTGCTGCTGGTGGTGTGTATCTCCCTGTGTGTGTGTGTGTGTGTATGGGCGCATGTTTGTGTGTCTGACTAAGTTGCAGTCTTGTGCCATTGATGATGTTATTTATCCTGTTCTCCTCTTGAGTCGTGACAGAGGACTGCGTGTTCCAACCAGTGCTGCTATCTCTCCATTCCATCTATTTACCCTGGTCTCCAATCAGCCTGTTTCATCTGCTCCGCTAGGGACAATCAGGAACTATTCACATGGTGTGCATTCTCACAGCTTATGTAACTGTATAGTGCCATAATTTCTGTTCTGTTTGTGTGTTAATGTGTTTTTATATTTTATGTCCACTGTATTTATACGGTATGTATATTGTCTGGGATATCTGAAGAAACAAATCCATTCAGGAGATGAGGGAGGATTGATGCTACACAATTACTATTCTACTAGTCTTTACATTCTACATTCTGCTATCATTGCATCAAATCACAGCCACATCTACATAGATATCGATTGTGTTTGCATCACTATTCAAAATTACAGGCCACTTTGGACCTTCAAGTTGCCCTAGATTTTTAGATGTTTAGATCTTTGAAAAGGTTGTTATTTATAAGATACTGCACACATAATGTACTGGTGATATGTAAAATTTACAGTGCTGTGTGAAAGTTTGTGAACCCCTTTGAGTTACCTACTTTTCTCTTAGTTTTTGCAGCATTTGGTCATAATATGTGGTCTGATTTTCATCTGAGTCTGAGTATAGTCAAGGACAAGGACAACATGCCACGACTGAAAGAAGTTCCAACCAAGTTCAAACTGGTTCCAACTCCATTTCTAACTAGCCCCAACAGTTCTTTATTGAGATGCATTCATATCAGACACCCTACAAATATGGCTGAAGTGAAAGAAGAATGGGCTAAAAGACCTCCTAAACATCCTGCCAGGGTTGTGCAAATCTGATTCACAGTTAGGAGCCCTGTCTTGGGTTTATTCCTGCCAAATTAGGTTCAACCAGAGAATAGCCTTTGGGCCTACGCTATTCTCAGGCTAATTTCACTACCTTTTCTTCTAAGCTTTTATCTAACGCATTATAAGGGCCATCTACACATGCTATATCTTGATATATCAGTGAACAGGATACAGTGTTTGATGTGATAATACTTGCATATGCCTTAGTATCAAGAAAAAATTGTTTGATAATATAATGTTAGCAAACCATAGATCTGAGCACCTTATACATTTCTTGCATGTGTCCTGGCTATATGACAGACAGACAGGTCTGAGAACAACTTTGGAACTGTTAATCACACTGGATTTCTCTACACCATTGGAAGTGGCTTATTTTGATATCTGGTTTGCCACATTCAAGCAAAAATATCATGACAAATTTCAGAGAGGTCTATTGAGTAGCACCATTGCAAAGGTCAGGTGATATGGGTACGATATCTGTGTGACAACAGAGGATGGGTGAAGGGGCTACACAGTGGTGGAGGAGTTGTGTAAAGTAAAATACGCACACACACACACACACACACACACACACACACATTACCTGCATCATGCACCGCTGTTCTTCCTTGCAGATCTGTGGCATCAATTGGGCAGTTACTCTTAAAAAAGGAAGGCCACAGTTGTCAACAATGCGAGCACGTGCGCACGCACACACACACACACACACACACACACACACACACACACACACACACACAGACACATGCACAAATACACACACACAAATACAAACACTTCAAAACACTCTCAAATATACACATAGGACACAAACACTGTAAACAGCACATTAATTTGGATGTGTTTGACTGTTTAATCTTCTGCACAAAGCCCAAAAACGAATTGACTTTGTTCACTTCAAAGTGCAGCGGTATTACGTTTTAATCCAAAGCTCCAAAGAATGCACCATCCCATTATTAAAACATCCGCTTCAACCTCACCCGTGTTCCTCTGTGCATTCTCACAAAAGCAAGCTCTGTCTCTTTTTGCCTCCATCCATTTGAGGCAGACAGGATGCCAACACACAAAGACACAGCAAAACACATTTACAAAGCACATTCAAGGCACATTCGCAAGGTTCCACACCAGGAATGACAACTTTAAAGACAACTAGAACAATATTGGCATCCATATTGAATTAACAATAAGGAAAAATCTCTCATCTGGAAATTTCCATGGATTTTGACTAGCTGACATCTTTCTACTGTTCTAAAAGTCAGTCTCAAAAAGATCCCTGTTGATGTCTTTTGTTCGTGACATTATTGTGACAAAGTTTGTTGTGGAAATTGTAATTCATATCAGCTATTGAGCGATACATAAAACTATTCGCTTTGCCATTACTGTTGTAGTTATTGTCACTGGTGTGAACAGACTTTTAAGCATCAGCACATTATTCACAAATCTCTCATTTTTCTTCCCAGAGGTCTTAGAAAATTGCACAGCAGTCAGGATTGACTCATGATAGCTAAGCAGAACGACACTAATTTTTTAAATTGACAATGCATTCCGCATGCGCATGAATGTAAGTTTTGTGTGTGTGTGTGTCTATGTATGTGTGTGTGTGTCTATGAGTGAGAGGGGTATCTGCATGTGTGTGTGTGTGACAGAGAGAAAGACATGTTTGTATGGGTGCATGTGTGTGTGCGTGTGTGTGAGAGGAAAAGACAGAGAGAGAGAAAGAGAGAGATGTTTGTATGTGTGTGTGTGTGTTTGTTTGTGTGATAGTTACTTCACATGCAGGAGGTACCATAATCACAATCAACTAGTGAGTGTTGTGTGTGAGTACCTGGAGTAGCCTCTGTATGCAGAGTGTGTGTCCATCCTTGGCGGCAAGGTGAAGGGCAGTCTTGCCTGTAGCATGGGAGCATAATCTGTTTGAGAGCTTTGAAGCAGCAGAGCAGGGGGTCCTGCACAGCCCCAGCTCAAAGTGAAACACACACACTAATACACACACGCACGCGCGCGCACATACATACACGCCCGTGCTGTTCTCTGACTGGAACTCACACTGAGTTAAGTCACACTCTGTCATCTCAATCAATATGTATGACGACCAAATTCTAATAAATCAGAAAAAACCCTTTTCAGTTGACGGGTGCGGTTCCTATTTCCAACCAAAGGTGCTAACTGGTTACGCATCCCAGTTCAGTAATATCTGCTCTTACCAGATCCATTGGCGGCTTTGACATCAGCTCCATGAGTCAGAAAGAAAGTGAGAATCCTCTCATCCCCTCTTCCTGCTGCTTCGTGGAACCTGAGCAGAGACACAATCATGAGGAGGATGTGAGAAGACAGTAATGAGGAGAAGCTACGGAGAGACACAGCAATGACGGCCATGACACTCACAGGACACATGGAGCAGACGGAATGTAAAGGTCTGCTAACATTTGTGAGAGGATAGTGCCTTTCCATTAGTAACCTGAACAGGAGACTCACTAAATGGAATACATTATTTCAAAAGTAAATAGGCAGTATAGCCTATTATAGGTAGTTTAATTAGCCACAGAAATGCCACAGGGCCTAAAGATTTTTTAGATTCAGAGAGGCTAACACTCTTTTCTACAGACTGGGTTTAGGGCACTTGGACGGAGTTTGCATACTAAGAAACTCCATGCATCACAAATGATAAGGAGCCACAAGTCTTTCGTGTTTGATCTCTCTGAAGAAAGAGATTCAAAAGGACAGAAACTCTGCACAGTCAAATGGAATGTCCAAATTCTTTGCTAAATTATTAATTAGGATTTAAAAGAAGCTGGTTTTAATATTCATCTTCCCACACTCTTAATTTATAGCGTCTACAAATTTTCCAGTCTGAAGTAGTCTGAAGTAAAGGAGTATTTTTGACCATGGATGGTTCTTCTTCTTTGTGGTGTCTCGTTAGCAAGTTTTAAGTAGACGTTCCTATTAAAAAAGCTTTAAATTGCCTGTTTAAAATTCATTAATAACAGTTTTTTCAACGTACTTCGATTCTGTACAACTTATAAGACATTACAATATATATTTTTAAATTAGGTCTCTTTCGGAATGGAGAAAAGCTGCCTCAGCAGAGAAGGAATTGGTTCAACTTGGGACTCAAATGCAGACACCCTAGTTATTACACACATACATACACACATACGCGCACACACCATTGTAAAAAGAGACAGAGAGTGAAAATATACATTGTTTTATCTGTGTGACATTGCGAGAATCATTTGTACCCACAACAACGATTAGTCACAGAATTGATTTTCTCTTTCACCTCCTGGTCGGTGAACCACTGCTTTCAGTGCCTCCAAATCCCATTAAAAAGTTTGGGATGTGTTCCGCCACGCTGACAGGTGTGAATAAATGTAATGAGACAGCAATTACAGAACAGAGACAGCGAGAGATAGGACCAGCAAAAGTAGAGGGCGGCAAAAGAAGGATGAACTCAGCGAGCTGTGAGAACAGCAAGACAGTCCAGAGGAGCAGTGAGGGGGCACTACAGTGGAGGGCAGAAAAGGGCATCTACACATGATGAACAAATTAACAGATGATCCCATTCATCACAGTATGGAAAAGAACACTCACTTCCTAGTCGGGGTCCCTATGTATCTGGTTTGGGGGCCCATTGGCTTTGCATTTTAATTTTTGGAGAGCATTATAGAATTGGAGAAGCTATAGCTTTATAGCTTGATTCTAGGGGGTCTAACGAATAAAAAAGTCTTTTTACTTGTAACTTTTAGTGACTGGCAAAAGATAATATTTGGAAACAAAGGACCATAGGAATCTGGGAACATACTTTCTGTGTCTCATGTTTAGTCTACCATTACCAGTATTTCCTATAGCTGACCACTGAGACTGTTTTTTTGTTTTGCTGAGGATAGTCAGATCATTGGCTGATTACTATCCTCTTGTGGGAAACTGCATCCAGATTTCTCAGGTATGTATGTTTAGTATGTAGGTTACTTGGATTCATCCATTAGTATTGTTTCTGCAACTGGCTTACAGGTCAGTATCTGATTTGTTTGTGCATTTAATGTGATATGAATGAATGGCCAGGACTCATTTCAGTGTGACCTTCAATTTTGATGCATTGCATGTTTCAAGACGGCAAACTAAATTTTCTCTGTTCTCTGAAGCAAGATCGGAAATCTATATGCAAGATCTTAAGCTATGTGTCAGTGTCAGAAGGCACATATGCATGGACTGGTAAATCAGGCATCACATATTCCAAGTTTTGTCTCTTGTCTATGAGAGAGGACAGTATGAAGAGGCAGGTTACTCAGAATGAGAATGAGTGCAGTGGAGGGGTAGGGAAGTATAGGCTAAGTGCTAGAACAGAAGATGCTCTCTGAAGTGTTGGGTCTTTAAGAGCTTCTCGAAGACAGACAGGGACCCCCCTGTTCTGGTAGCGCTTGGTAGGTCATATGAAAAGAGTCTGGATTGTCTTATGTGAGGTGCTAAGTCTGCCAGACGGCATTCCTTTGATGACTGGAGTTGATGAGGGGATGTCATAAGCTTTTATGAGAGCACTTAAGGAGGTAGGTCAGAACCATTAAGAACTTTGTAGGTTAGCATTAGTGATTTGAATTTGATGCGTGCAGCCAGGGATAGTCAGCGTAGCTCAATGAACATAGGGGTGACATGTGCCCTTTTGGGCTGATTGAAGACCAGACACTTCGCCGGGTTCTCGACCATCTGTAGCGGTTTCACAGCACAGGATGGGAGCCCTGTTAGAAGGGCATTGCAGTAGTCAAGGTGATAGCAAAAGCCACACATTTTCTAAAAGCTTATACCTTGTAGATGTGATGTAACATGCATTGAGACATGCCCCAACATGGACTATGCATAGTTTTCTATGTTATTTCAATAGAATGGAATAAAAGGCTTAGCCCCAATGATTGTCATACATGGGTCTGAAACAGGTAGTGCTTCCCAAAGTTTTCAATGATAACATTTAAATTCACATTCAGCATGGCCAGAGCTTTCAAAAACAGTTGGTTGTTGAGTTCCAAAAACATGCTTGAAATTTGGCGTTCTTAACATATAAAACCCAGTGTTACGTTCTCTTTTAAACTGTATGTTACAAGATACTTCAATAAAAAAAGAAAAAAAAACCATTAAAAATCGAACATAATTTTTCTCTAAGTTCAGTGACCCTTTGACACACTCTCCAAAAAATAACATTGGATTCTAATGAAAAACACACATGCCCTCCTACTAACACAAACACACTCTACTCAACCTATTCATTCTGTACAACCCAAGGACTTTCCGTCAAAACATTCTAGACTCTGAAGAATTAAAAAAAAAATTCCCTCTTCCGTAACCTCTTCCTTCCCTGCTGATGTGCACAGCGAGTTACTCTGTAGATTTCAGAAGTATTTCTATGCAGACTTCACAGACACAGCATCTCAAATAAGCCAGATGTAAATCTGGTCCGGTTCCTCATCTGTTTCCTGTGTGCACCCAATTCCATTCATGCGTCACAATTTATTAACACATCTCTGTTCTCGGTCATGCTGCTTTTTCATCCTCTAATCACTGCTAGATTTCAACCCATACATAAATACGCCACAGAGGCTGACACAGACACACACACACACACACAGCAGCTCTTTATCAGCTCCACCTCCAGATGGAATGGTGGGAGGAAGGGTTACGAGTAACTGCTCCAAAAGTCTGGAATTCCTACTCCTACAGACTCCTTCTGATGTGTGTATGTGCGTGCAAGCGCGTGTATATGTATGTGTGTGTGTGTGTGTGTGTGTGTGTGTGTGTGGCAATCTGGAAAGGTCACAATCACACCATCCGTCTCTGCGAACCTTGTACAGAGGGGTATGAGTTATATTGCCCTCCTCTGTGACCAAACAGCCTTTGACTCTCTTTGTCATTTCCAGTTATTACAGCAATTCATCTGTGCATGGTCTGATGACTCTGTGAACTTAGGAAAGTTTGCTTGTCAGAATACAGAGTAGTATAAGTATCTGTAAGCATATAATGAAAAGCTTAGGAGGCTGAGTCAACCATAACCATATGATGCATGAAATCCAAGCAACCACCAGCATGATCCAATATCTGGCTTTAATCTATTAAAGGAGAAATCAGACATCAGAATCAGACTCAATCCATAACCCTGTTGTTCAAAGTCACCAAGTGCTGTCGGTTGGAAAAAGAACGAGAAAATCTGATATAATATAGACCGAATAGTGAACTGGAAGTTAACACTGAGTGGGACACAGCAACTTACTTTCAATCTCATTTTCCTATGAGCCCTTTAGTTAACATTAGCTGTCGGTTTGTTATTCGGTCTATATTGTATCAAATTTTCTGGCTCTTTTTCCTATAGACAGGACTATGGTTTGATTGACACTGAAGTTCTCCTTTAAGAGAAGTAAGGCATTGCTGTGTGTAACGGTCCACCTCCTCTTCATCAAACATTATTCTTTTAGTGGAACAAAGATGTAATTGCGATATGTAATTCATTTTGAAAAAAATAAAAAATCCTTCCCAGAACATCCTTCCTGACTGTGTTTGCCTTCATGTCTCATCAGCTTCTCAAGACCCATAGGCCATTTAGCTCCATATAATTTCCTATTTACCATCTTAAAGCCATTAGGTAGAGACAGGGAAACATGTGCCTTTAATTATCTAAGCACAAGCTCCTGGAAGCTCTTGTTTTTCCCCCCTCCGCAGAAAAATGAAACAAAAGGCTCATTTGTGTGAGAGGCCTGTCGTTCTCCTGTCTGAGAAACACTACTGCTTGCTGCCTATTTCCCACTGATGATGAGGAGAAATGTAACCCTTTTCATGTAGAGGTCACAGAGAGAGGCACGCAATCCCCTTGTATTGTCACACACAATTGTCTGAAATGCTAACGATGAATCTTCTCTCACAAAACACTTAAAGCTGTTAGATAATCAGTGGTGAATATTCAATATGACAAGTACTCTTTTGTCAAATAGCTACCAGCAAATAAAATGAATTTATATTATTTACACAGTTTTGAATGGATGCTTATTGTAATACTCAGAACAATGTGCACTTTACAAAACAATAACAGGTGCTGGACCCAAGGCTGTTCTCTACAAAAAAGGTTGTGTTCACAAATTTACATCCTGTCAACGATTCAGTGGCTGTGAAACGAACATTGAACAACAAGGATGTCTGTGGCCTAAAATGACCTTTTTTGCACCTTAGATTCTGTGCTTGAGCAGACAAACAGATGGATTAAAGTGTGTTTTGCCTGCCACAGACTGGGATCTGGGCTCTTCTTACTCAGGTATATAGATTCATGGGCAAGTTGAGGGAAAAGTGGGAGTTTCTCCCAAAAACATGTTCATGAGAATGTGTTCATGAAAATCACATATTGGTTTTGCGAGGACAATTTCACACCTAATTACCTTAAAAGTAAATGTAATCCAAATTGAGGTATAAATGTATCAATAATCTTGCATTAGCTCAAAAGCAACCTTTAACTTTTGCTTGCCTTTCCATTGTCTTACCATTCACTTCCGTACTACCAGACAATCAAATCTATCATAGCTCATGCACACAAATAGCTGAATTAGAACTACTTCTGTGCAGCATCTATCTGTTTGTTGACCTGCTGAATTAGAACTACTTCTGTGCATTATCTATCTTCTTGTTGACCTGCTGTTTATCATCATTAGCATCGCTTCATGATCACTAAACTTTCATTTCCTTAATGTTGTCATCAGCTGACTGCATTCAACTGCCTGATTGAATTATACTGTTCATACGGACTGCAAATTCTGTTTGAGGATGGTGATGGGTGGCAATGAGTGCTGTTTACCCGGTGAAGTGAAAGCTTTGTTAATTCCATGCGATATGGCATGCCACAGAGTTCACTACATGGACAGAGTATCCCAGAATACTTGTGTTCATATACTGGCCCATCTGAGTCTTGTCTTAACTCAGTTTTTTTTTTTTAAAGAGAACAGAAATGACCAGCCTATAAATTATATATATATATTTTGCAGTTCAATCAGTAATTAAGAAATAGTTAACGGAAACTGTAACAAAATTACTTGGATTAGGACCAGACATTTTTTATTGCCACCACACACACTGAGGAGGATAAGTAAGGGGCTTATAAGGTGCTAGTACAACAGGAACAGGTATTCTCAGGAACAATTATTCTCAATCAAAAATGTAACTAGGACTTCTTTGGACAAGATTAGAACTTGTAGCTTTGGATTTTGTTCCTATGAATAGACCATCTTTTTTCAGTATTACTGAAGGAGAATAACTGTTCCTGTTGTACTACCGTCTTGTAAGCCCCACTAACCAACGCATATTAAAATCATAATTCACATACAACAACTAACTTACTATCTGCGAATAAACAGTAATTAGGTGTTAATATTGGAAAAATTCTGAGTTAATGGTCTATTATGGGTAGAATAAAGTCGCGCAGAATAATGTATTAATAAGTGATTTGTACTGACTAACAAATGGCTAGTATGTTATTAATTTGCATGTTAATAAGCAGCTTGTTAATGGTGGATCTGTGTGTGCTAATATAAAGTGTTACCCAAAAATGTAACCATTTAAGATTATATCCACTTTTTCTTTCAGATGTTTTTGAACTCTTATACTCTTCTATAAAACATATTTTGCTAATACCACAACGGTTTTAAATAGGCATGTTATTGCATTTGGCAAAACTTGACAGTGCAGGAGCAGTTTTGAAAGGATTGACTTTTTTGTCAAATCTAAGCCTACTGTGTTTAAAAAATTACAGTTTGTTTCAAATAAGTAATATTCATTTTGCATGCAGTTAATGTTAGTACCTAAGAAAAATGTTTTGACAGATTGATGTAGTCTATCATGTAGGCTAATTTGTCACTAATGTTATGCTGGTGGGAGTAATGAGCACAATAGGATTAGGCTCTATACTGGTCTTTAGTGTTTTTCTCCCCATAAGACATGTTTATATTTTGTAGCAAACTTTTTTCATGGACACCCCTGCAACGTGCTGCAGACCCCTGTGGGTCCCCGGACTCCAGTTTGAGAGCCAATACTCCAAATGACATCCATTTTAATATATGAAAAAGAGAGAGAGAAAAAACTCTTTCCTGTCATTTTAATTGCAAATTAAAGAGGTTGAAATGCTATGGGGGACTTCATCGTCAGATGAAAGAGCCTTTTGGCAATGAGCTCTCAAGGTGCGTTAGGCGTACATACAAAGACAGCTATGCCAGAAAGAGCCCCATGTCTACTGGCAGGCAGTGATAGGTCTGTAATGTTGTGAGGCTGTTTTAATCCCAAAGGCCCTGAGAACCTCATTAAATTGCATGCATGCTCTATAGCAGGGTCTACAAGTCCAGTAGGTTTAATTAACCAAATAATGTCTTTAAAGCCTCTCTCACGGCTGACACAGTCACCTGATCCTAACTGCATAACAAACCCATGAGGGTGAGCGAAAGGAGAAAATACACAACAAAGGACATATGGACTATCAATGATCTGGATGAATTCTATATGGTCTCAATGGTCTTGTAGTCTCCAACTCAATGGCATATACCTGGATAATGTTAACAACTGTATTACTGGCCAGAGGTGGCTTTATGGTGTATTGAATGCAGGAGAGGCAATAATAGTGGCACACATGCTTTTGGTAGCAAATAAAAAACTTATTTCTTGAAGCAAAGAAGCAGTGTTGTTTCTAAGGACAAATACGCTTCCCCTCAAGGATTTTCTATATATGAATAGATAGATAGATAGATAGATAGATAGATAGATAGATAGATAGATAGATAGATAGATAGATAGATAGATAGATAGGTAGATCATAAAAATCACTGTACCCTTTCAGGTAGAATCTTCCCTTCCTCAATTCAACCATATCAGAGGGGCTTCTTACTATTCAGGTGAAAATTTCCAGGTGCAATGTAACATATTTAAGTATGGGTTCAGAAAATGGGCTTATCAGGAAAATATATTGCAGAGGCATCTACCAGATTTGAAAATGTATCTGAAATTGCATTCATCTTAAAGAAATCCAAAGAAAGCATATCCCCAGGTGTATTGGCACTGAAGCTATGGAATGTCCCATTATAATGTGGGGTCTTTCTTATCAATCTATGTATGAAATATTACTGTCAAATATGCTGTATGCATCCTATGTATCTACAGGACATACTAATCTGAACCCAATCTGTATATCAATGTTTTGAAGGAATAGGTACACACACATCATATGACTCATAAGAACTTAAATACAAAAAACAGTATAAAAACTATTTAATAGATGTGGTCCAACTGGCAGTTCAAAACAAAATAAAACAACTGCACATCAATCATACATACTTTGGCTTCAGTGCCTCTCCATCCAAATACAAACCCAGTAGGTCAGGTTTAATGTTGCTCTGTCTGGTTTACTACAGATTATACTACAGAAATGGACAGCAAAAAGATCTCAGGACCGATAATATACCAAACGTCCACATTCTTGCACTTAAACACCGAGCTTTGCTCTGGGTGGGGCGGTTTGACATTGAAAAAGCACAGGTGTGAAGTCCTCATAAAATATGCATCTAAAGGGCAGCATCCAGAATGGTTCAATGGCTGAAGAGAAAGAACACAAGGGAAAATAGTCCCTTCAGCAACATACACACACAGCATATTTTAACACTCTATCTGTACTTATTAAGGGTTTGGACACTGTTATCTCTGGCTCTGAATGGTAAAAGCATGGCAACGATATTGAGATGCAGGAATGTTTACAGAGCTCTCTGGAGAAATCCATGGTAAGACAGATGTCAGGTTTGGTGTGGAGCTATGCACAAACAAGCACAAACTAACTACAAACAATACTGTATATCAACAAATCACACTGAAACAGTATACACCATTTTCTACATCTCTCTCTCTCTCTCTCTGTAGCAGTGTATGCAATGCAGTAATGCAGTAGTTAATGTCCCTGATTAAATCTTCAGTGTCTGTGTAAGTCTGTCAATAATCAGTTATCTGGGCTAAATATTGATTCTTTGCTTCAATCAGTGCTTTCATCACAAAGAAAGTGTCAACAATTTTTCTTGTTTCATTATTTTTTTGTGTGTGTTTTTTTCCATTATAGTTAATTCCCCCTTGGGAGGAGAGTTTAAGTGGGGCTGTGCCTAGTGAGAGATGTATAGAGCTGTGACAACACAGACATTAGACTGGGCACAGCGGCAGTGGGAGAGAGGCATTGGGACTGCAGTCCTGGTTTCCAGGCACATTTGCAGTCAGGTCTCTTGACTGGCAGACGCCACCACTAAGCTCCAGCGAGTGATTGGCAGCTGCGGAGGGGAGATTGGTGTTGCAGTATCTACTGGATGTGAGCAAGAGTGTGCTGACCAGAGCACTTTAAATGCCACCTGCCTGGCATACAGCCAGCGGAGATGCGGTGCCCACTCTGAAAGAGTACCTCAGAGATGCAGGAGTGGAGGGGTGATGTGTGTGTGTGTGTGTGTGTGGTGTGTGAGAGAGAGAGTGTGTGTGTCTGTCCATGTGTCCGTGTGTGTGTGTGTTATCTCTTCCCCTGCCTTAACACAGGTCATTTGCACTTTTATTTCGTGGCAAACTGAGCTAAAGTTTTTAAAGTAGCAGGCCTGTGGGTTGCTTACTGATTAGAGGTGCACTGAAGGAAATTGAACACAGCAGGGCTGAAGTGCGAAGCAGGGGAAAGTGGATAAAAAGAGTAGAGTCTAGGTGGGGGTGGGTGATTAAGGTAGGTGAGGCAAAGAGGTTCCACACGTCAATAAAATAGATCAGAGTTCCCACCAGGGATCCACCTGCATACTGAGTGCTCTTTTCAGATGAGCTGAAGAACTACAGCTGGGACCAAGCCACTGGAAACTTTATGATTTGATGTATTATTCCAGGAGGCCTTCTAGACTAAGGTTGTAATGTTAGTAGAAGTTCTAACGTTATAGTTCGGAGTAATTCCAATCATAGCCCTGTTGCACAAGTTTGCTGAGTGCTGTCGTAAAAGCAAATAAAAGAATTTGGAACAACACAGACCAAATACTGAACAAGCCGCTAACACTAACTGAATGGTACCGTGGGTAAACCAAAGTGAAACTGAGTTCATGAAGCCATTCAGTCAGCGTAAGCTGCATGTTCACTATTCAGTCTACGTTGTACAAAATTCTCTCATTCTACTTCCTACCGACAGCACTCAGGAAGCCTGTACCAACAGGGCTATAATTAGAATTACTCCAAACTATCACTTTAAGTCAGGGGTGTTACCTAAGACTGTAAGCCAGAACCTAAAGATTAGCAGTGTAACTTAAGACTGCAGTCCAGAACTTTTATATAAGGAATATAAGCTACTCAAGACTGAAGTCCAGACCTTATAGGACTAAGATAGGTTAACACTGCAGTCTTTGCTGCAGGTAGAGTTTACGCTAAAACACACATTTACCATTAATTAATTATTATACTTGACTGTTGTTTTATTTTATTGTGTTAACCTTAATTGTTGTGTTATTTTTCATTATTGTTGTTGTTTTGTTATTTGTTTCTAGTGTACTGGGACCATGCTATATGGTAATTTTGCAGTATAAATAATAAAGTGATCAACTGATTGATCAATTGACTACTGAGTCCTGAGGAATGGCAGATTTAACACATCTGCTGTCAACCTGTTACACTACTGACAGCCCCGCATAGCTTAACAGGCTACAGTTCTTACTGTGTTTGCCAGCAGACCTGTATGAAAGCTGGTAACCCAACCTCACCGCACCATCCACTCAAAACCCCTTTCATCACCTATTACACATGTGCACTCACACGCACGCGCGCGCACACACACGCACACACACACACAAACACACACACACACACACACACACATTACATGGTGCTTTTGGGTAAACCTCTTTCATAACAATATGATGTGGTGTTTGATTAAAGTTAATGTATATATAACTCCCTTGGGCCTAGTCTAGTGATGCTCTATTAGCATCACAGCTAGACCAGGTCTGGTAGACTGAGGATGTGAATTATAGAGAGAGAGGTGGTATGCTCAGAGATGAAGAAAAAGAGAGAAAGGGGATATCAAGGCCATACTAGATAAGAGAGAAAAAGAGAGCCAGAGGGTGACTGAAAGCAAAAAATCTAGACAGAGAGAGAGAAAAGAGAGAAAAACATCAGACACTCACACTGAATGGCCCTGAGGGGTGGGTTGATGGAGACAGAGAAAGGGTGTGTGCATGCATGTGAAACACTCATGCTGAATAACCCTGTGAGTTGATTTTGGTGGGGGCTGAGAAATGGTGTGTGTGTGTGTGTGTGTGTGTGTGTGTGTGTGTGTGTGTGTGTGTATGTGTGTATGTATGTATGTGTGTGAGACACTCACGCAGAATGGCCCTGTGGGTTAAGTTTGGTAGGGACCACACCCTTCTTGGCAAGGGTTGCGGCAACTTTGTCCAGCTCCCCACTCTCCACCGCTTTCAGCAGCCTTTCATCATACTTGGACCAGTCCTTGTTCTGCCCCAGACAGGAAAGCAGGAAGAGGAAGGCAGTTAGGAACAAAAGAACAGCCCATGCCACAGACTAATCCATCAACACTGAGCTAACAAGGGCTATCTCTTCAGTTCTGTCATGCCTCCATCCACCACCACACACACACACACACACACACACACAGGAATACACCATGCACGCACACACACACAGCATACATTAACACAACATACATTAACAGAGAGATCTACAGACACATCTTAAGAATGCAGACACATACAAACCTGCAAGCCCATCACTCCCTGCACTTGGTTAATAGTGATGCGTCACATGATAAAGGTTGCCAAGGAGAGCCATCACCCTTCACAACCCTTTCCAGACCATATGACCCTGACCTGAGTCTCTGGAACGGGGCCATATAAGATGCAAAAAAAGGCCAATGCAAATGGCAAACACATGCAGAGCTAGGGTTGCTAAATCCTGGGAATTTTCAAAGTTGGAAATTTTCCATGTGAATTTACGGAAATTTATGGAAATTAACTGTAATAACGCAAAGACTTTTTGATAAAGATGCACCGATTGACTGACTGGTGATCAGAATCAGCCACATTGACTATTTACTTTCACTTTCTAAGCAACAGTCATGGGAATTGGTGAGTTTGCTGTGTTTAAAGACAGCAAAATGTGCCACTGTGGGGACTGTGTAAAGCAAACGCTTTAGTTTTAGTTTTAGGTCTCAAATTTGAGTTTAGGGCCAAGATGTGAGACTGAATAAAAATTGTGGAGCCTACCATAGACTATGTTACTGATGGCTGGTAGACAGTTTAAATTGACTATGAGGACGAATGGGCTTCTCCCGTTGTCTCGAATCTTATTTGACTATAACTTCATAAAAATAATGAAATTGCAGTAGCATAACTGTAGAAGCAAATTAGAAACTTAGTTTGACTTTCAAGAAGGCATGTCTATATGACTGTTATGTGTTGTGTTGAAAATAAATTTCTGGTTTAGAAATGGATTAATGCATGTTAATCCTGACCCCTGGGGGGGTGTTACCTGTAGGCCTAATTACCAGCATCTAGATTAGGCCTATGGGATTCATTGCACTCTTGATAACCAGAAGTTGTTTGAGTGTCTGGTTCTGGTTAGACTTTCTATGTTAAAATGTTTGATTAGAGAAATCTTTGTGTGTGTGTGTGTGGTGTGTGGTGTGGGAGTCAAACTCCATGAAACATGGGAAGTATTGGCTCAAAAAATTGCAATCAGTGTATCTCTACTTTCTGAAAAATAGTTAATAATTAATAATTTCAAACTCTGTATGTGACCCTGAGCAATTCTATATCAGTTGCAATGGGCCCGACACCACGGTCCTTATTTTTTGCTGATTTGTTGTCCAAACATTCCTTCGTGTCTTATTAGAATCAAGTGAACATTTCATCTTGATAGCTTGTTTGGTTTCTGAGATTTGGCTCTTCAAACATGACTAGACATGACCAAGAAAAACACTGCAAATTTTAGTTTTTCATGAGGACCACTTTTTATATATTCATCTCCTCACTTAATACAATAACATCTTTGATGTCTTATTCACTAAAATAAACTTATAATTGATGAAAAAAAATGTGATTAATCACAATAGAAAATTTAGGTTAATCACAATTAATCACTCATTTAAAGTTTGTTCCAGAATTCTTTATTTTTTTGTGAAGACAGAATATCACACATGCCCCTGGTTCATTTCCGCAAAGTAGAGCTCCTGGGTTTCCTACACACCCAATGTGAAAGTGTGTAGTTACCACAGGTTGTCTATGACAAGGATGCCCAAGGGTGACCAACAACATGATTTTTTTTTTTAATTATTAACTCCTAAACTAGGCCTAAATAACAAATTTTCTGTGAAGATGGCAACTTTAATAACTCTTTGGAAGGACATTTTTTTCATTGAAGTAGTATGTCATATTGTAGCACATAGAAAAGTGTAGGATCCAATTTACCTCCTTTGTCAACCCCTCACTACATGTCAGAAGTTGGAAAAAAAATGGCCAAAGGAGCCAAAATGGTTGTTAGTTTCTTTTTGTAAACTTTCTGGAAGGGCAATAACTTAAACCGTTTAATATTTGTCTCCAGGGTCACATAATGCCAATAAAAGAGTGTGACTCCCATACTGTCCTTTCAGAAGTATCATTAAATTGGAACCAAAACAGAACATTTCCTCAGCATAGGCCTATGTCTTTCTTCATGGACTAAACCTCTGCTACGTTTTGAAATGGTTGGTGTATATGTAACATTTCATGTAACATTTTTCATTTATATCAATTTTTAAATATTTTAATAATCTTTTAATTGAATATAATAACAGGGTGGTATTTTATTCCCAAAAACAGAAAAAAAAAATAGTTTTAGTTGTTGCCCTTCCAGAAGTTCACAACAAAGACACTTAAAAACACTTTGGCCAAGATAGTCTAATGTTCTGAGGGGATGGTAAAAGTGTAAAGCTGGGTCTTACACTTTTACAATCATCACACAGTATTACAACAAAAAGAGGAATTTGGGTTGTAGTTCATTCTATCCTTCCAATGATAATAAAATTGCCATTTTCACAGAAAAAAGTGTTATTTAGGCCCAATTTAAGAGTTCATAACTTTTGAACAAGGCAAAATATAATTTCAAAATTTCTTCAGCATAGACTTTTCCTGATACACTACACCTCCACAAAGTTTTGAAATTGACAGTATTTTGCACTCAAAACCACCTGTAAATAAATAATAAAAGTATTTTATATCACCTTTTTCACTTATGTCAACTTGGACATGCTTTAAAGGAACACTGACATAGAAAAGTTGTATGGGATGGTAAAAGAGAGGAGTTAAATCTTACACATTTACGTGCTCCACAATGTGGCATACTATTGCCTCAAAAAAGAATTTTGTCTAGATTTTATCCTCACCTTGAAAGAGAGGGTATTTACAGAAAAACACCATTAAGGTGAAATTGAAAGGCTCATAACTTTTGAACAAGACAACTAACCTCTCAATTTTTTCAGCTTGTATATTTCCTAATAGAGTACAAGTCTGCAAAGTTTGGAAAATGTGAGTGCATGTAGGATGACTAGAAACAAAATCTTGCTTTTTTTTCTAGACACTGAAAAAATAATCTGATCTTAGACACATCTGCACACAGTACTACCACAGCGTGAAAACTTGGAAAATTGTCATTGCACCAATATAAGAGACGAGTATATAAAGTGGTCCTCATGACAATTTTTTTTTCAATATTTCCAAAATTCCTGAACTAAAGTTTCCATGAAAGATACAGTAAATTATCCACCCCCTTGCAACCCTTTGCAGAGCAGTGGCTATTGAAAAACACAATCTGCCATCAACAATTCTAAGAAACGTTCTCTGTGTTTCCAAGAGTCAAAAGCACCTGACTGAGGCTGTGTCAGCCCTATCACCCTATGTTTCTATGCCACACCCTCATTGTCAGAACTGCACAAAATGCAAAAATGTTGAAAACAGTCTTTCAGCATGCTGTTCATGTCCAGGCTAGGGCTGCAATGATTAATCAATTGATTGATTAGTTGTCATCCCATATAATGAATCAAAAACTATTTTGGCAGTTGGACAGTGTGTGCCATTTTAAGGGAAATACTTAAAATTAAGAGTAAGAGGATTGTGAGAGAGAATGTCAGTTCTACGTGCTCCTGTATGACAGCAAACTTGATATCTTTGGCATGAGAATAAAAAAAGGGCATTTAAGGGTCTGTTTGGGGCGTTTTAATTTTCTAGCATATCTAACAACTAATTGAGCAAGAAAATAATCAATAGATTATGAAGAGTATGAAAATAATAACTAGTTGCAGCCCTAGTCCAGATGCAGGCTCAATTTCTCCTCAATAAGCTGTGAACTAAGCTGAGGCTGAGGGGTAACCTATGTCCATCCAAGTGTGTTTGTTGGTAGGGATGATGTGTTGAGGGTGAACATGCACTGATGCTTTTCCTAAAGTAAAAATAAATTCTTTGAATTGAATTGAACTGAACTGAATTGAACTGGCGGTCAGAAGCTCAATCACATTTTTAATTAAAACACAGGAGCTATCTGCCAAAACAACAGGAATAGCTTGCTTTCAATAAGCTTTGTGCTTATCCTTAGAGGCTTCAAAGTAGTGTGACGATGTGGGCAGCAGTGCTTCTGAGGAGTGGAATAGTGAAATAGGAGGGGGGGCAGCCCTTGCGTTGAGATACCACTCTGGAGAAAAATTAAGCTAATTATTTCTCCACCTGCTGCAATACCCTGTTCACCAATATACTTGCAGTCCAGTATTTGATTATTCTGTACTTAGCGGGCCATAATTCCAATCTACAGCTGTGATAATAGGAGCTGGATACCAAGGCTATGGGCTGTTTGAAAGCACAGAGAGCTGGGAGAGAATCCTGCATTTCACTGAGGGTTTTCAAGTCACAACTTGAAATGTGTGTGTGTGTGTGTGTGTGTGTGTGTGTGTGTGTGTGTGTGTGTGTGTGTTCCTGCTTGCCTACACGGGGGAGTATAAAACACATTTAGTTGTGGTACCTCTGGACAACTTCCTTGGGAAATACACTTCATTTTCATGGATTCCTCGATGCATGGACTACACCACCCCTGCCTCTAAAGGCACTTCACAATGATGCATGCAGAAATGCATGTATTAATCTCTGAGTCTAATGTTTGGTAACCAAACCTATTCCTTTTCTCACTAGTGTTTTTGGTCTGTTCTGGTTTGACTGCTCAGTGGCATCTCCAGACTGGTTGAACTGGTGCGTGTCTGGCATTCTTTTGTCTGTTTTGTGTTGACACTAAATACTTGGAGTGGAGTTGCAGGTAAGGAGGGCATTCCTCTGTTCAGAAGAGTATGGCAAACGCAACATGCACTGCACTGCCACACAAGTACCCTTCTGTACCGGTGGATTTATCCAGCAAGGCTAGTGTTGCATGATAACTGGGACAATGTCAGGTCTGCTGTGCTTAGCGGGCTAATCCCAGTTCTCACATGATGTCAGAAAGCAGGAATGTTTCTACCCTTGCTCACTGTGGTGTCCTGTTCTTTTCCATATGCGCAGAGCCAGGGAGGAACCACTAAGCTTATGGCACTGGTGTCCATTTGTCTACTGGTGCATGAATCTCAAGTGCAGGCTCCCAATTCCTTCGCAACTCTCCAAGATTTTGATAGACCCTGATAGACACCATACCGGGCCAAAACACAGATGTTCCGATCAAGATCATAAGCACACAAGTAGATGGCTGGTCTAAAGCCCGTTAGAAGGAATTTGACGAGGCAGTCAACTGACAGATAAAATTGTTGTTAATTGTTAATTAACTAAAGTAATCGCGGTTTTAGAGTAACCTCCATTATGCCCATTACTTATTGTTTTAGGACTAGGTACTGACAGATTATAGCCTATTTACTAACATATTCTATGTGCGCTTGGTCATACCTTCTAGAATTATGTTCCACTTTTTAATGCCATTGCCTCTGGCTAAAGCCAGCTCATTTCAGAAGTTACGCTGCTTATTTCTCTTTGCTCGATTAAGCACAAATTGACCTGGACGTGTTATGAATTGTAAAAGAATGCCTATCAAGTAAAGAAAAAGTGCTCCACACTGGTCACGGAAATGAAAACACAAATTATCTATACAAATCCCTCTCTTTTGGAGTAAACATTATTGTTTAAAAGTTAACTGAGACAACTGTGCTAATTTTACAGACAACCTGGTAGGTTACGTCTGTCGGCGTGTCTGAGCCTTACGTTAAGTTACACCATATCCACCCTTTCCCGACAAGCCTAACCCAGAGATGTTAGTAGTATTGTTAGTATTATGTTAGTATTAGTTTGCGTCTTAAAATTAGACTTACATCGATTGTCACTTCATGTCTCATCAGCCGATTTTTAAAACTTTTCATTGTTGGCAAGAGGCGTCACCGACTTTGTTGTGAAATGTCAAAGTCCGTGCATATGTTTATTGAATATTTCCTGCCCCTGTCAGTCCACCAGTCGGGGCCAGCCTGTGCCTGACGTAGACACGCTCAAAATCCAATGACGGGAGAAAACTTTAACAACTGGAGAACCAGAGCCAATCGCCTGTTGTTTGGGAAGGCGCGGCACGAAGGTGACGTTTTGCGTAGTCGCGAAGCTGCTTAACTTCACATGATGCTAGTGAAACAGATTCCATCAACCTTAACGCTTTCCTGCCAGATCGAACAACACAATGGGTTGGGTGTTGGCCGTAAAAACAGTTTGCTCAACCTTTCCATGGCAGCAGACAGCCTTCCCGTCAGACGATCAGCCAAGAGCAAAAGTGTTTTCCAAGTGTAGAAACATTCTAGCCTACTTCACCAGAATGCCAGCAGAGAAAGCAGATGTCACCTATTGGGTTTTGAGGTTTGCGCAGGGTGTGGAAGTTTGGTTGAAAAACTCTGTAATAGGCCTAGAGTCTCCCTTTGACAAAATGTTGCTATTTAATCTAATTTAATAGCAGTTTCACAATGACTTTCTATTGCAACACTCTCTTTTTTGCCCTGTTTTATTTATGTTGCATAAACACGATGGTTTGCGATTTGGCCGTGGTTTTGCTCTGAGTAAGCCAAATACATGCACAGACCAGCGTCACTCCATACTTCAAGAAACAGCTGTCTTCTGGTTGAGTCAGCCAGTACAGCAACATTTATTTTTATTCATTTAATTTTTTTATCCTTTATTTAACCAGGGTAGTCACATGGAGACAGTTGTCTCTTTTTTAAGTGAGCCCTGGCCAAGAAAGGCTTCACTTTGCTGAACACTTCTTCTGTTCAGCTTTTGCAGTTTTAACCCCAGCACACCGTAAATCGGAAATACAGCAACCTTTTACCTGATGGCAGTAAGGGGAAGAGTGCATGAGACAGGTGTGTTGTGTTCTTAACAATGCTTGTGGCTTTGTGCAGACAGTGAGTGTGATCTTTTCAACCATCCTCACAATTGTCTGCAGGGCCTCTTGTTCTGCCGCAGTGCAGTTACCTAACCATGCTGTGATGGCCCTGCTGGGGAGGGGAGGTGGGCTTTCTGCAAAAAATAGAAGCCTTAATGCGCTTTCTTTGTAATGTATGTGGTGTTCTTGGTTCATGTGAGGTTGTCTGCGATGTGTATGCCCAGACACATTGTGTCCTGAACAATCTCAACTGGAAGGTTGTTTATGGATAGTAGGGTGTGTTTACCTGCAGGTCTTTTGAAATCAATAAGTTCTTTTGTTTTGTTCACATTGAGGAACAGGTTGTTGAGCTGTGTTACCTCCTCTCCTCTCTGTACAGGGCCTCATTGTCTCTGCTTATCAAACCCACCACAGTTGTCATCAGCGAATTGGATGATGTGGTTTGAACAGTGTGTAGCTGCCAGTCATGGGTTAGAAGTGTGAACAGCCGGGCCTGAGCACAGCCTTGAGGGGCTCCTGTAATCAGCAAGGTGGTGTTGGAGGTCCTGTTTCCATCCTGACTGCCTGCGGTCTCCCTACCCAGAAGTCGCGGATCCAGTTGCAGAGGGTGGTGTTCAGACCCAGCTGACCCAGTTTCTTTACCAGCTGTTGCGGAATGATGGTGTTGAATGCTGAGCTGACGTCTATGAACAGCATTCTGACATAAGTGTCCTTTGTGTCCAGATGTATGACAGGCAGGTAAATGGCAGTGGTGATGGCATCATTCCTGGAGCAGTTGGGACAATATGCAAACTGAATAGGATCCAGTGTGGCAGGTAGCTGGGACTTGATGTGTTTCATGACTGGCCTCTTGAAGCACTTCATGATGGTGCATGTAAGTGCAACTGAGCGGTATATATATATATATATATACATAATATTCCCCTATTACACATCACAGGATACAGGGGGACGTTGCAGACATACCACAAGTAGGACAAATGACTTTGAAGATATCAGAATAAAGGAGATGGGGACTGTTACAAAAGTTTTAGTGCAGGGATAGCTGAAGGAACAAAAACTTTTCTAAAAATGGGCTTCGTTCCAATCCAGGCTCTGTATCTGTGGCCAGATAGGAGTAGAGTCAAGAGCTGATTCAGGGGGTGGTCAGAACTGTTTGCTATGGTGCATGGCTAGGCGTATGTTGGCTGTCTGTTGGCCGGGGGAGAGAGGTAAGGTACCTGCTCATTACCAGACTTTAAAGTGATACCAGGCAAGACTGCAATTTTTTTTTTATCTCCGGATAAAAAAATTTATCTACAGGCGCCAATTTAAAAAAAAAAAAAAAAAGAAAGCAACAACATTGAAATCCATGTGAATTTACTTGCAAACCAAAGAATAGGAACTAGCAATGATCATTTTTGTGCATTATGTTGACTGACAAGCCAGTAATAACAAGCTTGGTTTCATTCATTCTCAGTTATGTTCCTCTGACTCTGTTTCAAATTCTGTAATAAGACGTGTAATAACTACAGAATCTACATTTAGCAGTTGCTTTATCCAAAGCGACTTACATTTATCAACTGTCAAATAACATCAGAGCAGCTTAGGGTTAACCCACAACCCACAACTCAGGGTTAAGGAACCTGGCTAGCATGCAGGTAGCTTGGAAATTGTGGGTTAACCCTGAGTTGTGGGTTAACCCTAATTTCCTCTGATGTTATTTGACAGTTGATAAATACAAGTCGCTTTGGATAACGCAACTGCTAAATGTAGATTCTACACCACCACCACCCACAATCTACACTGGAGACGGCCGAGAGAGCCTTCATTCACCCCGTAATAAGCCGTTTAATCATCAAAGTGACTACGAAGCTGGTAAATTAACCTAAAAACATTGCCTGGTGTACCTTTAACTGTAGTTTCCCAAATGGACCCCTTTTTGCAGCAGGCAATTTTCCAGGAAGCAGCAAGGTAGCCACAGGTGTTACTAATATCTTGATGACATCCAACAAGGATCTGATTCTACTACACTGAATCAGAATCTTACTGGCTGTCATGTGCTTACCTTGCCACTTTTTGGAAAAATAGGACTGCAGTTTTTTCTCATAGAAATTAGCTGGAAGTGCATCATAAATGGTCACCATGCTTTGCTTGCTTCTGTGCTGCAAAGAAGTTCATGAACAAGGATGCCTTTGAGAATTCTTCAGGGATGTGCTCCCAACCACAACTTCTCTGTTTGGCCACCATAATGCTACATTTCTCCCACAGCTCTTTCTACTTACAGCAGCATCCTGGGAATCAAAAGACAGCTCTTGTGGAGCAACATGTCCATAAATTTGCACTACACCCATTCTGGAATCCTTGGCATTCTTATCCAAAAGTCAATGGGTAAAAAAGACTGCACTAGCACTGTAAGCTGCGCTGCTGTGGTCATAATTATTATACTTGAGATTGAAAACACATCATGTCAGGTTGATCACTCTTGAGAAGTGGAACTGAGCTACAGAGTCAGACAGCAACATCAGCCACAAACCAATTTGAGAGTGCTGGAATCTTTGCTTCAGACTAACTACACAGAATACAAAGGAACATTTCCCAAGACCACAGACAGTAGGACATAACAGGCTAAAATTACTGACAAAAGTAAAACTTTCCCTTTTGACTTTTCATGGTGGCCAGTCTCTGTTCAAAATATAACTGGTCAAAATAACGTCAGGACTGGAGACTGTTGTCTCCAGAATGCAATTAAATCCCAGAGCTTAGCAATAGCTATTCACTGCTTGGAATGTGCTTGCTAACACAAAACCCCAGAAGCACAATTTTTCCACTAAATAAACCACATCAGAATACACAACAGCACCCATGAATGGGCAAGGATCCACAGCGGCATTCACATCCATCTCAAGCACACTATGTAGTCTACAGTAAAGGCCATTCTGGGCAACTAGGGACACAATGTGTCTTTTCATCCAACATGTGGAAGCTCTTTGAGGAAAGAAGCTTTTCGCCCCACTCTTATCAATGGCAATATGGAAATGGGGATCAAGGAAAACACAGAAGCATTTGTACCACCTTTGAGCCAATTAAAAACACAGTCCGCAATTTGTCATTGGGAATGCTTGAGCTCCAAAGCTAATTAAATTCCACCCCCTGGCCCTCTGTGTTTAGCACCATGAAGATTGCCTAGGATGTTTATCACTCATTCCAGGCCACTACATTTGTTTCCTATTGAAAAACTTTAACCTTAACCTTTTTAAACGTC
Source organism: Tenualosa ilisha (assembly GCA_015244755.2). NCBI lineage: Eukaryota > Metazoa > Chordata > Actinopteri > Clupeiformes > Clupeidae > Tenualosa > Tenualosa ilisha. The sequence continues at coordinate 5,053,797 of PYXC01002821.1, forward strand.
ACCACCACCATCATGGTTGGCAATGTGAGTAGAAATCACTGATATCTGTAAAGATATGACTCATAATAATAATTAAAAAATAAGAATATATTCCTGCACATATAAATGTGCCTTAGCAGCCTTTTGGAAAACCTGAACATTGTAATGTGGACTGCACACCCTGCAGGCAGCTTTTAGGTCGATGGCTTTTGAGATCTTGGCACCAGCAATTTTTCTGTCAAATTACAGTGTCATGTAGAACAGGGTAAATGGGACCTGATTATGGGCACAATTAATTCACCTAGGGGGTAACCTCAAAAAGGGTCAAACTTAAAATTAAAGAAAAAGAAAATGCTTGTGGTTGAAAAGATAATTGACATCATTGTACACAAGTATTACATCAGAGCATGTGTTGCATATAAAACAACCCTGCAAAAGCACCAGGACCAAGATTATAATTGCTCAAAGAAATGCAAACCCTTCTGTAAGGTTAACAGAGGAAGTGCACACGCTGTATTTAAGATGTATTGAAGAAAAACAAGGCAGGAAGAAAAGAAAACAACATTTTATTATAAAAGCACACAAAACAAAGACAGACATAATTTTGTGGTATGTTGGAATAAAACATTTGTTTGATGTGACCTCATCAAATGTTTTTATTCTGTGATTCCAACATGGTTTTTGAGAATGGAGTACAGCTCAAATCCACAAAAAAAGGGATCTCCACCAAGTCTGATTCTGAAGATCTCATCCTACTGTAACTACAGTGTTTGAACTGTAGTCGCAAATGAATTCTGGCATCTTCTTTTGGAAATGAGAAAAAGAAAGATGTTGGGTCCTTGCCTGTCCTTTTTTAAAAAGGGCAAAAACAGAGAGATGACATGCATATGCAATGCTTGTGCCCCCATGGTCCTCTGCGGCCTTCACACGGCCTTCCGATGATACTCTGGTGGTGCTACCTCATAGTCGCTGGCGCTAAAGAGTGATGAGGAGTTCTTCACCAGGTACCTTAGAAAAAAACACAACAGTGTGTCACCAACACACACACACACACACGCGTGCACAGAGAAAGAGTGAGTGGCCTTGAGAGGCCTTACTTGTTCACTACATATAGTAGCCTTCACTTTGTGTTCCCTGTCCCCTTATACACATTACTACTATTTATTACCAATGGAGTATCTTCCAAAGTGATCTTCATATACAATGCAGAAAATTTAATCTTGCAGGGGTGACAGAAACAAAATAAAGTGCATTCATGAAAAACAATTTACCACTAAGATGCTACCTTAATAAGCTAACAGTCTGCTTTAGGAAGCTTAACAACATTGCTTACTTCCACTAGTGAAAGGGCATGGCCAACCTTCCAAACAGAACTAAACAGAAATATTTTTTTAGTCTAACAAATACCTGTTGTTAAATTATATTAAAATGATTCTTCATGAGAAGCAATCATATAAATAACCGTGTGTTCTGTTCTGACAGTATATTGCAATATCAAAATGTGTGTGCACTCACAACCTCTCAACTACACCATTTACTCTCAAATACACAGATTTTGTTTATTCAAAATGTTCGTGAATCATTGATGAAACAAATTATGATGCAAAATTAGGGAGGTTGATACAGCTTCCTAACTTTTTTTCTTTTAGAAGGGCAAGAGGCCTGAAATGTCCCATTGAGGTAGTAGCCTTTATTAAAGGTTTTTTTGGAGCATATTATGGTGTCCTTTTAATGTACTTTGTAGATACATGCCCACGTCAGAGGAATAAGCATATCATCATAATTCAGGTCTCTTCCCCATTACAAGGTTGGGCCCTCATCACATTCCTCTGTGGGGCAAAGAAGCCCCTTAGTTAAGGATCTTTGAAGGTTCTGTTTGCAAAATGTAACTGGAATAGTCAAAAAGCTATAGCAATATGTAATGCCAACAGAAAAAAAAGAAAAAGAAAAAAGCCTACAGAACGCTGTTAGCAGGATGTATTCATCCAGCACAATCAGCTGGACAATTCTGTCTAGATGCTTTTGAATGTGAAAGTGCCATTAAGAATCAACATGAACGTTATTTACCTGCTGAGCCAGTGGTCTTAAAAGATTTAGACTTAAAATGAAGATCTTTTTAACTGCGTAACAGGGAAGTGCAGCAGGACAGGCACCTAACAGTTACTTACATTAACATTATCTTAAGTCTCCTTTCAGAGCCTGTGGAATAAAAAGACCTTTTTGAAAGTTCAGAAGGATGGGCAACTTAATCCCGAAAAAGTCATGTTCAAAATGCCTATGACATATGCATTTGGCAGATGGTTTTATCCAAAGCGACTTCCATTCGTCAACTATCAATTAGTTCAGGGCCAATCTTCCTTAGAACAAACTTAGGGCTAAGTGCCTTGCTCAAGGGCACAACGGTTCCAGGCTAGCCACGTCTCTTAACCGCTACGCTACCACCACCCCCGATCAGTGTTACATGCAGTTTCTTAAACACAGACCACTGTGTCTTACCATTCGTTAATGTATCGCAAAGTGTACACAGTTGACAGGCGGTGAGAAAACTGTGCCTCCTCATTGAGTGAGGCAGCCATGGCCTACTGAAGTGACTGCTCACTGCTCCCCAGCCCCCGCAGCAGCAGGCTGCATGCCTCCTTGTTCAGATACTCACTTGAGAAAGTCCTGTAGGTAGCTCAGCAGCAGTGCCAAACTCTTCTCATCTAGAGGTGTGTAGGCCAACATGGCGCCAATCCTCACTGGACAGAGAACACATGCATAAATACATACATTAAAGAAAGACACACACACACACACACACACACATACTCAAACACAAACTGGGACAAAACAGACCAGTCAAACAAAAACAACAGTTTGAATTTTGCTAATTCTCCAATTCTTTCATATGGGTTGGAACAGAGGTAATATGATTTGCTCAACTGTGAAAGACAACACACAAAACAAATAATCTTCAGACAGAGATTTTTCCCCTTCATGGAGGCAAGAGTGAATTATATTGGAACGTCGAGTGCAATGGTCTGTGAAATGATAAAACCTACAAAACAGATTCCAAGCTTAGAGGCAGCACCCCCCTCCCCAAACCACCTGTGGAGTCAATTCCCCAGAAATCCATTACCAAGAAGTCAATCAAACTGCTTTCCATATCTATTTTGTGTGTAAAAGGGCTGTTATCTACCCATTCAATGCCAGGTGAATAATAGAACACATTCAACAATGAATGCCCGTCTAACAGTTTGCATGAGAAACCCTCACACCAATTACAACACCTTTAGCACTCAGACACACATTCATTGCGAACATACTCATTACCCCATCACAGACTTTGGATGCCTGCCCCACTACTAAAGCTGATTACATTTGCATATCAACATCTATGAGGTTATGCCTGGGACAGAGGTGTGTGTGTTTGTGTGTACACATGTTTGTTTGATAGGCGAGTTTTGTGTTTTTCGATACATAAGTTCTTTACATTGAGTGATGCTCCAAAACACTACTCATAATGGCAGGTCTCACATGCACCTTTGCCATTTTTATTTTCAGAGAGAGAGATAAAGAAAGAACCGAGCCAGCCTGTGTGAAAAAAAGATGGGAGGAGAGAGAGGGGGACGGGAGAGGGAGAGAGAGAGAGAGAGGCAAACAACACACGAGAGGGAGTGAGAGTGATAAATTTATCCTGCATTCAACTGACACTAACTTTACCTCTTAGACATGGACTGATTTCCATACCCTTGAGGCACAACAGGGTGTCTGGTTTTCAGGATAAAGCTTTTTCTGAAAGATGCTACCTGGAGGAGACTCGTACTATTCACTTCCTGGCATATGAATGTATGCATCTGCCATTCATATTTAAGTGAACACACAAGCACACACACACACACACACTTCTGCAAATATACTCGGGAATAAATGGATGCCTACTGCTGTGCAGCAAAACCCAACATCACCCTGTCAGCTTCTCAATGTGACTAGATGAGCTGGTTTGCATTCAGATGGTGGGTAGGTATGTGGGGTTGGGGGCAACAAACCAACAACAAAAGTGGTCCGAGCTCTCGTGGATGATTTAGTTTTCAAAAGTTTTCAGATTGAGAGTCATGCCATATTAAAATAGACTTGTACATCAGTTTATCACCAGGCCTTCATAAAAGAACAGGTGCCACAGAGGTCTTTGGGACCATTTTTATTCCTCGTTCCAGCTCAGATGAGCTTTTAAAAAAGAGGAATTACAAAATGGCTTTGATTTCCATTGTGGAGGCATTAGAAATGTTGCCATGAGAGCACAGTCATAATTCATAATGAGCATGCACATGCTGTAACAGAGTGGAGAATTAACCTGGCAAAACTGAAGCTTAGGATCTCTGTCCACGGCCGGACCACAGCCATGGGGATGTCCACTACCCTCCCCACTCCCATCCGTGTTATATTGATTATTTACCACAGATAGCTATTATATGCATAGCAAGCAAGGCTGCAATTTTTTACCTCCAGAACTCCCCCTATATGGATAACAGTTATACTGACTGACAAGGTGATTTCCGTTTCAGTTTTTTGGCTCGCTGCTTCAGCAGATAGCAAGTGCAGTCAGTGCAGAATATAGATAGAGGTGGCTGAGTCTAGTTTGCTTTTAATTTTTGGTTCGTTTATGATATAGTGTGTTTATGAAAATGGGCCATACAGGTAGTAACGTGACCACAAACTTGTTTTCACTCTCTGGATGCTGCAGAAAGACCTGATTTGGGAATTACAAAAAGCTATTCATAAAGTTACACAACAAATTACTTGTGTTTTACATTTTTGATGACAGACTATAATATTTTCTACAACATATTTTATATTTTCTTCAAAAAACATAATGGACAGATGCCTTGGCTTTAATGATTTAGGAGAGGTTGTGCATTGCCAAAGAACTACCATGAACATGAGGCATGGTTGTGAACTCCTTCATATGAAAATCTTGCCACTAAAACATAAGCAGATTAGAACAAAGCCTACATGTGATGTCAAACAGCACAAAGCAATAGTACTGCAAAAAAGGGCGCCATTTAGCCAAAAGGACCATTTCAACACCCAGCCTAAATATAAGGTTTTAATTGGGCTTGTAAAATTGCACTTATTATGCGCTTATTTTTAATAAATTAAAGTTGAATACATTCTATTTTAACATCAGAGAGCAAGATACAATGCTCCATTCATCTATGCAATGTCCCCTTTCAAACATTATTAAAATAGCAGCGCACTGGCCAGGGCTTTTTAAATATACCCATTTTACATTCTACAACCTGATCATCTCCTGCAGGAGTGCAGTGACCTCCACAAAATTCCATCTTAGTTATTACTGTATTATTAGAGGGCTGAGGAGATGCCACCCGGAGTGGAAGTAAGTACCATTGCAGAGGCATTAATATTATTCCTGTTTAAGCTCAAAGTAATCAACCAGCCTGAAGCATTCAATAAAATGCATACATTTATGTACTGGTCATTGCATTCATGATGTTCCTATTATTGTGTGTCTTTCTTACCAAAAAGTCGGAGCAGGTGAGGGGCCCCATAGATCTGGGACATGGGTGTGTCCGGGTGGTTGGTCAGGATGTCGGCGTACTGCGGCCGTTCAAACTTATAGAGGAGCTGGGTGCCCAGCATGACGTTGAAATACTCACGGATGCCAGCAACCACCTCATTCACAGCATATTCTCTGAGTAGCACAGATGACACAATTTAGGCCTCTCTTTTCATACAAAACTGCACATGCATGTGTAAATATGTACAAGATGTAATCTACAGCAGAGCCAAAAATCATTTTGCATTAGCAATTCAAATTACATGGACCAGAGATTACAGTGTTGAAAGCCCACATGCATTTTTAATTGGCAGAAACACACACACACACACACACACACACACACACACACACACACACACACACACACACACACACACACACACAGAAACAGATGCACTGATTAAATGCTGACAAATTGGGAAACAGAGTTACATTCTGAATTTAACAGGCAGTTTAATTGCTTTAGTGCCCTTGTTAAAAAAACAAAACAAAAAAAAAAACCCTGCAGGGTTTCAAACAAAGTGCAAAGACAAAACTGACAGGTTCCCTGTATGTCCACCTTTTCCATTTTTTTTTGACAATTTCGCACATCTCTGCGGCAACCAGCCTACCTGTTATCCGAGTTTCCTCTTGACTTCTTGTAATTTGCATAGTCCTCTAAGACAGCATCGACATTCTTCTTCGCAGGAAGGTGGAAGAGCTGTGAGAACAGACAGGGAGAAGGAGAAGCGTAGGGGAAGGGGAGGGGAGGGGGGGTGGTAGAGAGGTGAAATTGATTGGGGTAGCTGGTTTTTGCCTCAGGGTGCTTCTTTATTTGATCCACTAAAGAGCAGGTCAGGGCTGGACATGAGCAGAGTATTGATCCAGGGTCTTGGTACCAAAGCCCCAGTACCAGTGCAGAGCTCAGACTAAGCCAGCTCCTGCTGGCGACACCTGTTAGTCTGAGCAGTAGTATCTGTTACTGCCATTATCGAGCCACAGTTAGCAATTAAAATGTTTTGGTAAAACAAAAAACAAACAAACATACATAAATACATCAACACAAACAAATAAAAAAAACACCTTATCTACATTTTGCTTTCTTTCATCATTCACTTTGAGAGTGAAGCCCAAAATTTACTGTGAATTATAGTGTTCCCTCAGGGAACAGGAAGTTTGACTTGCACTCGTCAGGCTGCTGTGCAGATATGAGAAAGAACAGATCCTTAGGAAGGGAGCAAACAGAGACCTGACTGTGGCGGCAGTGACAACGAAACAACTGATATCCTCTGTATTTGCTGCTCTTTAATTGTTAAATTATAGCCAGTAATCCAAACGTATAGCCAGTAATTTCATTTCCAGGACATGAAATGGAGTGCTTTGGGAAATGCAAGGATGGTAAACAAACTAACATATGAGAACACACAACAGATCCATGAAGGGAGGGGGTCATTAGTTTTAGAGGCCAATGTAAAGTTAAAAAAAAAAAAAAACAGTAAGCCATGTACTATTGCTTGCTGGTAGTCTGTCACAGGCAGAAGCAGAGTCAGAGGAGGGATAATCAGGTGCACCCCAAAAATTTCATTTGCTAATACTGATGACTGACAGTTCATGGCAAGTTTTTGTAAGAAGCACTTTTTTTAGGCTGGAGAGCAAGGAAATGGGAACATTTGCAGCAGTCAAGTCACTGAGGGGAAATGGAGAGGTTCTACCATGAAAATATAATTATGATGTTTTGATCATTAAGTAATTTCTATGCAAGATATGGTGCTAGCAAAATACAGCAACAATCAGAATTAAGACAAACAAGGTAATATAATAAGGTATAGCAATTAGTGTTCAAGATGCTTAAACAGCAATTTGCAATCAATTCAGGCAGCAATTTTGTCTGCCAGTTTGAACTAAAATTACGTGTTTGACATGCTCCAAAACACCCATTTTCTCTCTCCTGAACTACTCACGCACTACTGGACACACACGCACATCTTGCATATCAAATAAAAGTATATAATATGAGCCTTCACATGGTGTCATTTACCAGTTGCCGCGATAAACAGTTTGCAAGAAAATTAACTTTGAAATTACTTTACATATCTAAATTTGCACATATTTCCATTCTGTGTCTAAAACATACATTTTCACACCACTGGATTGCGCTCTCAGTATTCGTCACACATGCACACCACGCACAAAACATAAAAGTTCATATTCTGTGCTTTCAACTGGTCGCTAGTTGCTGTGATGAACACTTCATGACAAAATTAACTTTGAAATTAATTGATGAATTTAGCATGTGGCATTCCTCTCTAAAACACTCTTTTTCTCTGTTGAACTGCTCTCACACTATCATGTGAAAGTACACAATTTGAACTTTCCAATGGTACTAGTTGCTAGTTACTATGATAAATTGTCCCGCACTTCACTATGAATTCATGCTGCACGTAATCATATTTTATTCTGTGTAGCTGCATTGCTCAAGAACTCTACACACTTTAAAAGAGATGTCAAAGCATCTCAACAATCTTACTGAATCCAAAGCTAAAGATATTCGACACAGGTATAGCCTTAAATTATACATTAGGCTACTGTAATCCAGTTCAAAATGTCCAGAAAGCTTGTTTGCTCTTGTGTAAAATAAGCTATTTATTTCAGTGCTATGATCTAACTAAAGATTTATAGGCATGGTTGCAATAGTTTGGAATAGGATATTTTTAAGCTAGTCTACAGAATGAGCATGTGAATAATTTAGAATGTAATTAAATTGTGAATTTCATGTTTGAATTATGCAATGCAATATGTTCAAGCCAGTGAAAAAAGGGAAATTAGAAAGATTTAACAATTCTTTTAAAGCAACATTTGAAATAAGACCTGTTTCTCCTACACAGTAAAAAACAAAAAAAGGAATATAGATCAAGAAGAATGGAGTTTTGAGTGGTTTCCCCCAGTAAGCTACTTGAGCCAAAATAAGAGGGATTTTAAGCAAGTGTGTGTGTGTGTGTGTGAATCAGTGATGCACCGGTAAGCTTAGAAACGACCTGCAATCATCCGACGCTTTCAACCAACCAAATAATACCCAACCCACTACATGACTTGCATCTTGCATCACAATAAGTAAAAAAACTCTTATGCCTTGTGTTTTATTAACTGCAAACACAAAGTATTGAAATGTAATGATGCCGTTTAACGTGAGCTACAGGCGTCCTGACTGTCTTGGACTGTACTTTGGCCTATTGGGATGTGAAGGCTTACCCATTCCGCATTTGTGGCAAGCCCTTGTTTGTGGTGCCCATTTGGGGCTCTCGTACTCACAGATGGCATCACTGCAAGTAGGCTACATAACACAGAGCCTGCACCTGTATCATCTTCATTTAGTGTACCATTTCATCTACTGTTTCCCAAACTTTGCTTTTTCCATCCCCCAATGTTTAAGTGTGCCTGAGAGACAGTGAATTTGCTCCGAATGGCCCTCATTTACAAAACAACTGTATGACCGAAAATTTTGTGTACGCTTACTCCCTTGGTATTTATCAATCTGCACATGAGCTAGAATGAGAAGTATTCATGCTCAAATCGACGTAAAGTCAGGACATGTTTATGAAATACAGCCTCTGACAAAACTACTCCTGCACATTTACTGTCTTTCCTTAACGTAGCCTGTCATTATTGATAAAATAGTCCTTTATGCAGCAAGGATTGTATGACAGATCATTTCAGTAAATAAATAATTTCAACAGTTCAACAGTGCGTGCATGAGTCCTGTATTTCCTCCAGGTACAAATTACTTTTGTGTGATGTTGTGGTGAAATAGCCCTACAGTGCAGAATGATATCAATTCATACGCTCAGTCTGTGTTATACCCCCTGCCTTCCTTTGATGCTGCCTTTCAAAATTAATTGGTTCAACTGGAACTAGAAAAAAAAAGGTCTAATTTTGGATGTATGATGCACCATCATGTCATAAATTCTAGGGCAAGGCCTCTACACTGCGAATACATTTGGGCATGGCATTTAAATTACGCTTGATTTCAGGCACCGCATTTACCAACACCTGTTCTTCTGTACACTGATTTCTGAGCAATATGAAGGGCCTCATAAATCACTCGTGAGTGTTGTCGTAAGTTGACTCCTGCTGTCAAACTGACTCTGGTTTCTATGCTTGTTTGATAAATAAGGGCCTATGTGGTTTTAGGCATCTTTGGGCACCTTAGCTATAGGTGTGTGGGAATGGGTACTCTGAGGCAAGAATCTGAGAAAGCTTTAGAGAAAGTTCATTTAGAATCGTTCATCGACCATCTCTGCCAGAACATTCCCACCTGCATGGCTTGTGGCTACACAAGTTTACAGCCTTGGTGCTCGATTCCACAGCATGACCTTTGACTTCTGCCGTGGGTGTAGTGCTCACCTGCTTCTGGCGTGTGATGAGATCCCAGTCATCAACGAGCCATGGCTTCAACTCCTCAGGGATCTTGACCTTCACTTCCACACGGTTTATGAAGGTCTCCTCCTAAACACAAAAAGGCACAAAACTGAAGGTCTCTTCCTAAACACACAAAAAGATCAACTCACATGCACCCACACAGGTTACTTAAGGTCTCCTCCAAAGCAGCAATACAAACACAGAGCAGTGCCTGACAGATGCTTGCACACACACTGGACAGAGCTCTATGTCTCAGTGTGTATTTTCTGCGCATTTCACTTTTTTGCCTGGACTGAGGCTAAGATGAACATCAATTTTGCATCAGAAATACAAATCTCCATGCATTGTGGTTCAATTTTGCTCACTTGATAATTTATTGCCTTGGCTCCACTCAGCAAAGAAGGAAGGAGAAACTTCAATAACAAAAGTTAGTACTCACAAGAAAACTGATGAAATGCACTGAGAAAAGTTTCTTTTGAACAAAACCCAGAATGGCATCCATATATTTATTTCTAATAAAGTAAAATCTGTTTTCATCACTCAACACAAATGGTGCCATGCACACAAACAAAAAATTTACGAACTGCACATAGTTGGACAACGGAAATGTTAGGGGGAAGTTTTAATGTGCTTTCAATATATCACCATCTGCCATTTCTGGTCCTTGTCCAGGCATGCTGCCAGGAGACAACTGGGGTAAGATAAGACCAACTGGCTGGAGTCTACATCGACCAGAGTCTGACGAGTGCACCCAATCAGGGAGCCCATAAAAGAACAGCCTGTTACTACGGAAACGGAGCTAAGCTGCTGTTTGTGGGTTCGTTTGAGGAGAACAGAGATGTACAGGCAGCCAATGAGCATTTAAGGTCCCATCGACCTCATAATGAACATAATCACACTTTCCCCTAAACACTCCATGACAACCTTAAGTACTGCTAGAGTGCACATTATGGAGTCATGAAACACTTATCTTAAGTACTGAATTAGATAAGTTACAGAGAAGTGACAATGTCAGAGTGTAGAGAAAGGCATTTACTGCCTTTCCTAAAGTGTGTGAGAATCTACAGTACATCATGTCTAAGTACAGGTGTATAAGTCCTTGTTCATGAATGTTTGCATGATCGTAGATGTGTGCATACTTGTAAGCGCCTGTGAGTGTTTACACGTGTTCACACTCTCAAGTGTAAGTAAATATTAGGCCTCATTTGACAACTTTCTAAAATTTTGGGGCCTCTTAAGGTCCTATTTAAAAGCCAGTATCTGTGAATTCAAATCTTGTTGAACGAGATGTAAGTGGGTTGTAAGAACAACTGTCTTAATACGAATGGTTGGTCAATGAGGCCTATTGTATGAGAGCGGATGAGTCTGTGTAGGTTTCAGATTGTGTGTGTGTGTATGAAGGTGTATATTTATGCAGCTATGCATGCATGACTGTATCTCTATATGAGTGAGTACATACGCTCTCCACTGTTGGGTCCACACGGGCCCTCTTCTTGCGTGGTGGGTGGGGCATTTCCCCACTGCTGGTCCCTTCACCAGCCCCTGGTGCTGCACACAGAAAACACACACACACATAAACAGAATAACTCCTTTATCATCATCATCATCTTCTTCCTCCCCAACTCTGATCAAAATCATTCCTCCATGATGGCCAATCATTACCAAAATGGCCACCTATTATCATCATTTATAGTCCTCACTTCAACAATCCTCTTTGAGCATCCAGGTCTGACGCCACAGACCTTTATGTGCTCCAAGTCAACTTGGAATAGGAGCCCAAACTATAGGCCTCCAACACACTTCGAGCAGGAGAAGAGCAGAAGGGTCAGGCCATGAAACCATCCATTTTCCTGGATTTAAGTACTTCACTTTTGATTCAGGCCTGAGCCACCTGACCCTGAGCTATCAAAGCCCGGCCCCTGTACAATTCCATGCTCAGAGGAGGATGTTTTTTCCTGCTTCAGCCTCACAGAGAGAGTGAAGTGTTAAAAGGGATGCCTTTAATGTTCTTATCTTCATTTCATGTCAACATGTCATGCTAGTTTATGCTACAATAAGCCTGGGCAATATGGCAAAAAATTTGATCAAAATATATTTTTCCATATTGACCGAAATCAGATATTTTTATCACGACAGGGCTGGGCAATAAAACTTAAAATCAAAATCATGTTTAATTGACTGGACTAGGCAGAATCACATGTGGTAGCGTGCTTTCAAGGAACTGTACATGAACACACACAGTAAAATTCATAAAGAAAAAATGTACAAAATAAATAACAACAGTAACAATAAACAACAATTAGTCAGGTCAGGTTTTGTTTAGTTGACTGGTGCTTTCCCCTAGCGTGATAGCAAGGTTGTGCAGGACTTCTCCATGCTATTCAGACAAACTGTCCCCATTCCTGTCAGCTGAGGGGGCGTTCAGAGGCTCCAGTGACGCTCCTCTATGTCGCCGCTTTAATTAAATTTCTCCCGGGTGCAGAGACCCAGTCATATCGCCGTTGCTACATGCACATTCACATATGCATTTATGAGGGTGTGTGTTTGTAATGTGTTTAGTGACATCCAATGTTTATAATCATAGGCAAACACACAGGAGTGTGTGGGAGGGAGTCTGCCCAATTTACATCCAAACTGTTCCAGAGCACTATGGCTACAACGTCTGATATAGACTGAGAGATTGGTGGTGGTGATTAAAAATAAATATTGTCCATGTCAGAGAGGGTGGGGTGTTAGTATGTGTGCATGACTCCCCCTTTGTCTCTATGTGTACACACAATCTCTATGTAAGAGTGTGTGGTGTGTGTGTGTGTGTGTGTGTGTGTGTGAGATGAGGACATCGTCAATCGATGTGTGAATGTTATAACTGACAAGAGGCCCATAAAGATGAGATACTTACTCTTTTGTTTGTTCTTTTTTGTTTTCCTTGTGGGACAAGATGGGACAGGAGGAGTAGAAATGAGGAAGAAAAGCAAATTATTATTTTAAGTTTAATATCATTTACCCATCATATTTACACAGTCCACTCATAAAGCGTCAACTGTGACAACAAATATATATCTCTTTGAACAAAAGAATTGTAAAGCAAAGACAATTTCAAGAGCCACTTTGACCCTTTTATAATAGGAAAAAACAGTAAGAAAAGCAAACAAAGTTTCCACAGGGTTTGACCTTTAAACCTTGCGTACTCACACATCAACGTTTTTCTGCTGCACTGCAGCGATCTTTTTGCTTGGTGCCACCCCCCTCATCCTTCCCTCAACATAATGGTCTCTGTCAAAGAAAGACAGACAGAAAGGCACAAGGGTGATTGTTCTGCTCAATGCTCCAAGAAACAGAACAGGGCAGCAGTGCAGAAGGAGAGGACTGGGGGAAAAGTGCTCATTCATCAGTAGGTGCAGCGGATTGTGAAGGCCAGTGCCCAGCAGACACAGCATGTCAAACACAGGTTATAGAATGCTCTATAGAACGTTCTGATGTTTCCATTCACAGTGCTGCCATCAAAATGTAGCAAAACCCCAACTTCACGCTACTTTAAGACATAACAATGACAAAAATACATTTCAATGCCATTCTAATTGACAATGGCTTTGTATATGTTCCTACACCATTAAATTGCCATTTTTATCTGCCAAAATATGAACTAGATCATCTACACTTTTATTTTTGATCACCGATGGCAACGGTTGCTAAGGGAAGACAACAATAAAATGAACAGAAATAAGCAAGTGAGCCTGCTAATATGCGACCCACCCTCGAGTCACATCGCCCATTTTTATTCAAATAAATTATTGTATTTCAATGAAAGAGCACAAAGGCTTTCAAATGATAATGATCAATAACATTGATATTGACAAACTACAGAGATAGTGGCATTCAAAGAGTCACAACTTGTAAAACTGGGCAATGGAAAATGTGGAGAAATACGGCTGTGAAGTTTAAATTATTCCCACTGTGACATTTGTGTTGTTTGGGCGCTGCTATGTTAGACATCACGTCTTTGAACTCGTTATAAACTGTGGACACTTTCTGTCAAACTTCTGGGCATCTTTGCACGGCCAAACAATCTCTAGACATTGTAACTGTAGGCTTTGCTCCATTAAAATCAATGGAGTTGTAAACTCCATTGGGTGCTGGCCATAAAGCTCCAAAGCTAACGATCTGTAGATGTTGTCCGTCTCGGATTCATCTGAAAATGGGAGTAGAACCAACATGTCTGTACAGCAAAAACACAATCAATTTTAAACGCCAGAAAATACGATCCCTGATTGGTCACATGATCCTTGCAGGGAAGCCAGGGCAAAACAACTTTGAGAAATGAGCGGTCTAATTTTCCATTATTACAAATGTTAGCAGCGTGAATATCAAATTAGAAATGTTGTTAACCTTACTGCCTATGATGACGGTCATTTAGTTTGGGCAATATGTTTCTATGATGCAACAGTAGTGGGTGACATATGTGGAGGTAGACTATTATTTTACCAGTGTGAATGAGTGTGTACTGTCGGAAGCCTGTAGAGAACCTTCCACAGAGACTGATCAAGACCTGTACGGAGATTGTTTTTGTTCTGCTTCGCAGATTTATTTGATTGTGGCTTAATGTAAATGTAGCTTATGTCTACTAGACTGACTGGGGACAACTGAGGACAGCTCAAATCCTGTCCCACCTAATCTGGCAGATCAGGAGGGACCCCCTAGATAGTTACAGACCTTCGCATAGCCTAACCTGCCACTTGCACTTGTGGCGAATTGATTCATAAATAGCCTAACCTAGGCTACTCTTAAAATTGTCGCGCAGGTTAATATTTTCATGTTTTAGGACAGAAAGTAATGAACCCTTCTGGCTTTAACCATTTTTTCCATGAGACGAGTCCCAGTGCAGCATTGCTCCAAATATTGTTCATCAGGTTCAGGTGGCAAATGGCAAAAAAAAAAAAAAATTGCCTCTAAGGTTCGAGCATTTCCCTCTTGGAGATTATGGGTAGAAGTGCTTGTTGTACTTTTAAAGATTTGTCTGTATCTGCACAACATCAATCATCATTTTGAGAACGAAATGACAAGTCAACCAAATGTAGGCGTGTTCATAATTCAAGGCTTTGAACTGGTTAACGGAAGAAAGATGAACCTAATAATTATCATTTTGCTAGGAACTTGTGTGTGTAAATGTAGGCCTGAACAGAATCTCCACCAGTTAAAACATGTTATACGTAACGTAATATTTTTTTTTTCCTTTCAGTAAGTTTCTGTTTGCAAAGACTTTTAAGAACAGAGAAACATAAGCCTACTAAAGGGCAGGGTACTGTTAAATGTTAGAAAAAGCGTAACTGTTAGATTTGAGAGAAACATGATTAAAACACAGTGAGAATGTTGTTAGTTGCAGCAACTTGGCTATAACAAAAATCTATATTTGCACAAACCCAAAATGAGTGATTGCGCTTCTTGTTATACAAGTCAACCTAGAATGATTCATTTGGAATGATGGAATTATTATTTCTGATTGCTTAAAAATGACATCAACAAGTCCTAAAGTGCTGCTTTGCATAACCAGAATGGACCAAAAAACTATGGTCAGTTTTAGAACTTTTGGTGCTCTGCATAAAAACAAGTGAGGCAAGGGCAGGTGACAGTGGGAGGGGAGGGGAGGGGAGAAAGCGTGGGAAAGACAGCAACAGTGAGCAAGACACACTTGACACATTTAGCCTATACACATCTTAGTCCCTGTTTATAAAATGGCATAATGCTCTGTCATTTTGTATTAAAAGAATTGGTGATCGTTGGAAACTGTTTACACACTTTAAGTTAGTAAGAAAATGAGTATTAAGTATTAAGTATTAAGTCAAATTAGCACACATTTCCCCAACTTACAACCTCAAAAAAATCTAGCTATGGTATATTCAAGGTCATATGGAGTATGTAGTACAACTGTATGCCATTTTGGAAACAGCAAAAGTTTTTGGCTACTGATGCACACATTGCTTTCTGCCAAGTGTAGGCCTATTTACACTTTATGGTTCACATGGCCAGTATAACATCTGTCAAAGATTTGACTGAAAATAACTATCCTAAACAAAGCTATACCTTGCAAGGAGGGGCAGAGGGAAGACACACACAGACCACTAGTTCAGTTTGAGCCTGACGGAGCGTATCCATACAGGAGTTATTTGACTTTTAATCACATTATCTGTTTGTGTGGACGTCTGATTTTAGTTGGATGAGCACAATAATTAGATTTCCTCTACAATCATGTAAACCTACTGAGTGAGACAGAAAAAGAGGAAGGCAGAAAGGGAGGGGGAGTGTGTGTGCGCGTGTGTGTTTAAATAAAGGAACTCACTGATTTGCCTTCTGGAGCTCTTTCTGTTTCTGCAGGTTGCTGTCCACATATTTAAGCACACGGCTTTCAGGAACCCATTCGTCCCAGCTGGGGAGGCAGCAGCAAATATTTAACAAATATTTATTTGCAAATAAAGAAACTACAGAGAATATTAAGCTATGGTAAAGCGTAGAGATATCCTGTGAACACAGAGAATTTCATGTGAATGCTCCTGTAACTTTTTTTAACTATTCTTTGGAGATGAATTAACTGTTATGTAAACATGTCAAATCCAGAACAATGCATACAAACAAGGTGTACAGGTGTAGTCAGTAGGTTTTAGGTGTAGCTTAACTAATTACATAAATGCACTTTTTTCACTGCTCTGAAAAAAGGGAGTAAAGCTATCCGAGCAAAAAGTGCGAAGTTCACAGGTGTAGACAGTGTAGCAAGCACAACTTCACATTTGATGATGAAAAAGCGTTATGACATCTTCCAAAGAAAGCTAATGTGCTTGCAATAATCACTTGACAACTTCTTAGAAACTGAACATGCACATAAAAATCTTTTTCCATTTTTTGATTAAGATGTTTACAAGACCAAGTATTCCAGTTAATACAGGCATATGCCAGGAGGTTTATTCGGGTTTTTTGAAACCAGATCAAATTCAGAATATGACAATCGTAATGAGGAGTTCACATGACTTTCACACAAACCCAAATATTGTCAACATCCCAGTTTGAACAGGAATATGCTGTGTATGTAAATGTAGTCTATATTGGCCACAAATATACAGTCAAATCATCAGCGTGTCAAGCTAATCAGGCTACACATCCGTCAACCCTGTTCAAGTCATGTCCTCACAAAGATGTCTTCTCAAAGACAGTTTCAATGCTTTTTATTTACATTTTATTTACACTTGAGGCTTGAGGCACACTGTGTGTGCAGTGTTCCTCAAAAGAAAGCAAAACCACTAAACTTGTCTGTTTCACTTACTTCTTATTCCAGCCACTGTAATGAATGAAGTATTTCACTTGCTTGTCCTTGATATTAATTTTAACACACTGCAAAGACAAGAACCAAAATCAACAACAGGCATCCTTGCTATAAAAAAGCAATCACTGTAGGAATTAACTGGACTGTTCTGCAGTGACAAGACAGATATAACACTCATTTTCTTAATAAACAACATATTGTATACATAAGCCTAACTCTAGTTCTACCTGACATTTGGCATGCTCTTTTGGTACATGAATATGTGCTGTCAGCTACAAATAACCTGGAAAGGACAGCACTAAATACATGTGATATTATTAAGTTCTGACTAATAATTTCCACCTAGCCTACTTATCTGCTGGGATAGTAATACAAATCAAGTTGTCTGACTTCACCAAGCACACTCTGACAGATCTAACATTAGTGTAGAAGGAGTGCAACTTGCACAAGCATGCACTAACAGGTTCATACCTTAGCTTCGTAGAGCAATGGCCCATGAAAACACAGCACTCGTTCACCTGAAGCAGGAGACACATACAACACACACAAACACATACATACACACATAATAAAAGAGAATAATTTTGTCATTAGACTACAAATACAGGTAAGCATTAATAGTTATCATGCTATGTAAAATGGGAGGAAAAATACATTTTCCAAAGAACCGATGCTTGCCAATTCCGATGCTATTACCAGGGCCTTTGAGGCTCTTTTGATACGTCTATGTGTTAACGTTACTGCCATTTAATTTTAAATCCTGATATGCTATTCACTCTCATAGTAGCGATATAGGCGCCAGAAGCTCTCTGCACCCGCGGGTTACATGTAATCTCTTGATGGCGAAATCTCCAGTATAAAGCATGCAATTAACACCCAAAATTGTGATGCTCCTGCAAAAAAATGATTAATAACATTTGATTAGGCATCCGTCCATTCTCACTTTATCACTCACAACCGAATCATCCTCCGCGAAACTGGAATGCACGTATAGGCAACCTGAGATCTACATGTTATAGGAAATAAGAACTAAAGACACAGAAGTACGCAAATGTAACGTTTAAATGGACATGATGCCATTTTATGCCGCTTTTAAAACAGGCAGTGTGCTTAACCTTCACATCTCACTAGCTGTTATGTTAGCCAACTAGCTAGCTAGTCACAAAATCAACGAGCTCGTACGCATCTTTAACAGCGCTCTTTGCTGTTACTTCTTTGAAAGGCAGATCATATACGTGTATATCTATATGACGTTCATGTGGGCTCAGATTCAATGATGCAGCTATGTTACAATTAGGTGGATAAACTTTTAGCATAACATTAGCAGATGCTGTTTACGTAGAGCGCCATTGTACAGGCGGCAGCGCCCACCACAGCAATGAACCGTAGAGAACAATGGCAGGCGCGAGTTTGAGCTGAACCGGGGAGTCAAACGGCTCCTTACCTTCTTGAAATTTAGGTTTAGGGTCCTGTTTAGGCGCCATTCACAGATTAAGCAATCAAAATATCTGGAAAATCAAATCCAGGCATCGCCAGCTCGGATTTCTTTCAGACACAGTGAAAGCGCCGCTCTCCGTCTCTATCGTGACGCATTTTCATCGCGCCTGGGTCACATGGCTGAAATTACGTTTTTAAACCAATGACAGCCTTTCAATAAACTAGCCAATTAGGTTCGGTGGGTTTATTTAATGTGTTTTTTCACAAGAGAATATATTTCTATTTAACTGAAATAGCATCCATAAGACGAAATAGTATATCTATACAGTACTATACAATCCTGTGTTTGTCAACCCTTTAAGATACCAGTTTCCTAGTTACCTGATTTGTTATCAAAGTCAGTAACGGAAGCTAGCAGCAAAAAAATACATTGTTACATTTAATACCTTTGTTGAAAACAATCATGAAACAATTCAAAAAGGCTGTGTGCAAAAGTCCTGTAAGTAAACCTCTCAGATTAATAATAATAATAATTATTATTATTATTATAGGCTGTGGTACAAATATTGTCAGAGTGCAGCCCTTACACATCTCACAATGAAACCTACAATTTTTGCTGAATGTGAAATTAAATTCAAAGCCATTTAATTACATTGAAATACATCAGAAAACTATGCATAGTCCATGGGATGGTGGAAGTTGGGCCAGGCCTCAATGCATGTTAAATTACATTGAGAGATCACAGGCTTTTATACAATATGCTGTTTAACCTTAACTTTACTTTACGCCCCTGACAGTGCCAATATACAGTTGTCTTGTGGTGCTTCACAGACATAAACGAAGCGCACCCAAGAGCAACAGGAGCTTGCGGTAGTTACTCAAGGAAGAAACCTTGGATATATCCACAGCTCAAGGAGCTGACCCAAGTGCCAGGGATCATGTTAGAAATATACAGTCATTAGTTACCATTAGGTGATAGATTACAAATGAATGTCCATAGTTTTGGCTGAGCAACATGATAGTTGCAAAATATTGTCCCACAACATTACGTGACAAGTCTGGCTAAAGATTGTTTAAAGTTAAGTTAAAGACAGCATACTGGCAGCTAGACATAATGTTACATAATGCTATATGTGGCCAGATGATGCATTTTTGCTTTATACCCTTGAGGCAAACATTTTAAAAACTATATATTTTCTAAAAGCAAAAGATGTGATTTATCATGCATTGAGACGACATCCTCCATCCCATGGACTATGCATTTTTTTCCAATGTATTTCAAATGGAATTAAAAGGCTTTGAAACCAGTGATTTTCCATGGACATACATTCATGAGGTAGTGTATCCCAAAATTTTCAGTGTTAACTTTCAAATTCACATTCAGCAAGTCCAGAGCTTTTTTTTAAAAAACATGGTTTGGTTGAGAGGTGGTGTGTGTGTGCACTATGACCCTATCTGGCCCTTGCCCATTAGCCCAGGACAGACAAATCAATCACTGTTGCTCAACAACACCAATTTCCTAGTTGTAAAAGTAAACAAAAGACAAATAACTGCGAGATTTGATTTTTTACTGAGACAGATAGACATATTATTCAAGGACCTCATTTATGGTGCAAAACAGGCTACTGTATTATATAGGTTAAGCAATACATCTTTACTGTAATAATGGATCCCCATGTGACCTTTGGCCACCTGAACCTTGGTTTTTGCTGCAGTCAGTGTTTGGTATCACATGATCAGATGATTACGTGTTGGCTACACATGGTCATTAATCCTACAGGTAGATTATTTAGGATGAAGGAGTTACATAGGGTGGCATATAGCACTGTGATTTTCTGAACAGAATGAAAATTATAACATAACTGAATGCATAATACACATAAAATAATAAATAAGTATGACCTAATTATGTAGCCTCTGCCTTCAAATGACCCAGATGGAAATAGGCCATGTGTGGAGTCAGGGAACAAGTATGACCACATAGTGATCTAATCTGACAATGGAGGGAAATGTGTTGGGAATGTCTATATCAGGGTTGTGTTGAAAACATTTATTTGGAAAATTACTCTTTAAATGATAACTTCTTTTGATGACCATGGGCAAAGATGCAGGGTTGCTAACTTTGGTCAGGTGGATGAGACAATTTTTTGTCTCACCACACATTTTTTTCTCTTTTGTATGTGTGCGTCCTGTAGTGTACCCCTAGTCTAAAAATCTAGACATATCCTGGCAGTTACAAATACTGTTGTTCAGCCTAGGTATGTGTAACCATGAGCCATAGAACCTCAGTAGGTCTTCCAAGGTTTCGTCGGACCAATCATATTGCTCTATCCTGAGGTAATTTTTCAGTTTATCAGCGTGCAGAGGCAATTTGAAAGACAGCCGCTGATTCCACTCATTGGATTGAGTCTATCGGGCATGGCCAGGTTATTTTAATATTATAGTCTGGCTTGTAAAGCGAGTGTACCCCCTGAGTGAGTTTGAATTTAGTTTGGTAGTGTAATTGGTTGCTGTAAATGGTTTGGGAGGGTGGTCTGCGGGTCCTAGCCAATAAAAAAATAATAATAACGTACATGTAATTTCCTGCATTCTGGTGCATTTTAATAGGTTGTTAGCTGACTTTACAGGGCTTTACCTGGGAGACAGCTTCAATGCACTCATTATTTAGTCAAACTGTTTAGTCAAAAAAATTCTGTCTGTAATGACTATGCAGTAAAAGTAATGTACAAATGACAATCCATTCTGCATCAGCCTATTTAAGTCACTGCTACTTCCACGCCCACAAGTTAAATTTGTTTTCATATAGGGATCATAAGTGGTTGTGGCCACCTTGTCAGCGCATGAACTTTGCGCACTGCTTAGCCCAAGTCCGAAAGGGAGATCATTGTGGAAAACTTGAAATGGATTTTGTCCTGCTGCCTTTGAATAATAAATGTATAAGTTTGAATGAATTTTGAATAAAAGTTTGCAAGTTGTTGAAACTTGACATGTAGCCTATTTTGTCATCTAGTTGCCTAGAATTGAAACATCGTTTTTGCATAAAGTAAACGTGAGTTATTCATTCAAAGTTTGTCCTATTTCGCATATCCAAATTCTGCCATCTGATAAGCAAATTGATGCAGCCCATTCACAAGACTAAAGAATTTTAGTGTTGTTGTGCAAGTCTGTTTACCAATTTGAATAAATTTGCTAGTTGTTGTTAGCCTAGAAATGTAGACGCACCCTTGCGGTAGCAAATAGCCATTCTGATGTGATAGTCTGGCTTGTGAGGCTAAATTGTTGAAACATTTGCTTCGTAATCTCTTTGCCAAGGATTGAAACATCGTTTTAGCAAAAATTAAATGTGAGCCATTCATTCAACGTTTCTGTCCCATTTTGCGTATCCCAGCTCTTCTACGGCAGCGAACGACGCAGCCAACGTTAAACTTGTAAACAAAGAAAAAAGTCCGCAAGTCGTCTCATATCGCCTATATTCATTACAGCCTAAACCAATGACGAAATAATATTAGATATTTTTATAATCAATGACGAGAAAACATGTTTAACCGACCCGACTTTCACTTTGCATCAGTGAAAGAATAATTGTCCCCGGCTTTCACGTTGCACCAGCTTATGTGCAAGGGTTCAGCCTCGGACAGCCCCGGACCAATTTTACCCCTGAGGAGGATGATATAAACAAGAGACATCAATAGTTTAGGTTAATATGTCCATGTGGAAAATACACAGCAAAATGAATACAAACCTAGCTATCCAAACATGCGCGCGCGCACAGACACACTCGCACACAAACACACAGAGACCAGAGAGAGAGAGAGTGAGATTTTAATATAATGATGTATTCAAGCTTTAAGCTTTATAAGCTTTATATTTTGTCAACATTCATAATAGCCAACTTTGGCAGCTATTGAGTAATCGTATGCAGGTGCGTATTCAGTGTTGTCCCTAGTGGAACGTCAAAGCAAGGTCTCATGCAACAACTGTCCATACAATTCCAAAACACAGAATATCTATTGGCAGTGCGACAATAAAGGACAAGTCTCATATTTACATGTGTTAATAATTTATATCTTATCTATATTGTGCAGCACAAATGTATTTCGTTCCAACTAATGGGCTACCTGCCGCGTGATACTTGTACGCAGAGAGTGCTTCTCGGTGTGAGAAGATAAACTGTGCGCGAGGTGTTTCAGCTTCTTTCTGAACTCTCTTCTCGTCAGGCAGTAGAAAAAGGGATTTAAACAGCTGTTGGTGTGCGCAAGGCAAACAGTTGCGGGGAAAATGTATGTATGCACAACGTAGTATGCTTCATCCCAGTAGACGACATTTAATTTGACCAGCACTCCCCACAGCGTAATTGCATGGTTTGGCATCCAGCAGAGAAAGAAAGCCATAACGATAATGGTTACAGATTTGGTTACATGTAATTTTCTAGTCGACGCATTATTATTCATGCTACGCTTTTTCACGTACCTCACAAGCAATAAATAACTTATTGACAATATTAACATGGGCAAAACAAAGGCGATTAGGATTTTCTGGAGGTGGTACATTGCCAGCCAGTACTGTCCAGCAGGAAACCTCAACAGGCAAAGGTTTTCACCGGCCACGCTCGTCACTGTGGAGAAGATGGTTGTCGGCGCAGTGGCCAGAGTGGCGACTGTCCACAAAAAAGCGCACACCCATTTAACTGAGCAAAGGGGTTTACAAGAGTTGCCTTTAGTGGACGATGCCACTGACCAATACCGTGTTATGCTCATAGCGGTGAGAAAGAAGACACTGGCATACATATTCATTACTGTCACAGACAGAATAATTTTACACATGGCGTTTCCAAATATCCAGCTAAAATCCAGCGCTGTATCCACCGCCCAGAAGGGCAAAGTCAAAACAAACAGAAAGTCTGTTATAGCCAAGTTAAATATAAAATAGTTTATAGTTGAATTCTTCCTCCCTTGTTTGAGTTTTATCAAGAAAAAGACGAGTAGGTTGCCCACTAACCCCACTGCGCAGACGACAGAATAGACAACGGACATCATGATTCTTAACACTGGGCTTCTGTCCGCAGTCACGTCGATGTCCTCTGCACTTCCATACCTGTCCTCGTCCCCCAGTGTCATGTTCAATGTGTTGTTCATAATTCCCAAATCCCGCAACAACTCTGTTAAACGATCCATTGCTTCGGATTTCAGAGAATTATGCGCAGTGGGAGAATGTCTTTTAACGACTACAGTTAAGTTTATTTGTCCATAACTTACAGTGCTTCCAAACTGAGAACGACTGCATCTTCTGAGGCCGGTAGGACTGCATCAAATGAAAGGACTGACAGTATTTAAGAGGGGCGTCCAGCTTCAGCCCAGCCTCCTGCTCCCCGGATTGGCCAGGTTTCTTGACAGGTACTTCGTACATTCCTGTCAGTCTTGACATGGGAGAACGAGTCCGCAGCATGTGTAACGTGTAATATGCAGCCCCTTGGTGCATGGTGCTGCGCACTCCTGGGGCTTATTACAGATAGATGAAGGTTTCTTGCCTACTGAATTTCCTTCAATGACCAAGCGCGCACTGCCTGCCTGCATTAATCAAAGCATTTTGAACTAGTGCGGTAAAGGCACATCATTCACCTCTACCCCAAACAACTATAAAACGCTAGTGAGAGCCAGAGGTGTAAACTAATGAGAAATGTTATTGTTGAGCTCAGTCTTCCAAGCAGGGACAGCTGCTGGAAGGGTCACAGCGCTGAACACTGAGTTTCCCAAAAGCATAGGTTCTAAGTTACCTACTTTGTTGGCTGCAATGCAATTGCCAATTATCAAGCAATTAACTAGTTTTGAGAAACAACCCAGGTTGAGTCAAGACATCTCCCTGTGTTCCGAACAAGGCCATCCACACAGACCTCCTCTCAAGCCCCCATGTCCCTGAGACCAAGTGGGCCTACCCCTCTCCAAGTCCCCCTGGCTGACGTCAGTATTTTGAGCATTTTGAAGTTAAGTGTTCACTAGAATTCTGAATCACTGTGTCTGAGAACTTTTGGGTTACATGTATCAGGTCTCCCCAACAGACTATTGCTTATGACTTATAGTCATATATAGTGGAATACTCTACAACCACAACAAACCAATCTACCAATGCCACTAATTATAAGTAATAGCTATAACAAATATCTGCAGGGTAAATTATAGCCAATGTCTGTTCATCTTACAGGCTCCTTTCAAGTGAGGCTTCTTTTATGTTTCCTTTCATATGTGATACAAACGTTAAGCTTAATTTGAACATAATTTACTTCCTGCTGCTGCTAGGTGTGGTGATGGGTATGGGACCGGGGTACTTGAGGCTAAAGGATAGACTGTAGATTGTTTGTTAGATAGTCATGGTGAGCATGAGGGTGAGATTGTTAGATGGTCATGGTGAGCACACCCTTATGACATTGCCATGACGACCATCTAACAAACAATCTCACCCTCATGCATGCAAAATACACTTGAACAAGACTGCAAATTTAGCACAGGGCCTTTTCGTCACTGGTTGCGTTTGAAGTAAATGGAAATCATTGGCAGTCATTGTTTTGGGTTTAACAACATTGCTCTTCCTCTCAGATCTATTACACCAGGAGTGTAAAGTTCACCCCGCAGCCCCCACAAGTCCAAAGGGCTCTGCCCTACCTGTCAAATCAAAGTTTTAAATGATATTGTTCTTACTATGCAAAAGTTAGCTAGCATTGTTCTGCCTTAAGCATATAGATGCACACGTCTTCATCACATTTGAGAACCAAAAAAATCTTTTCTCACTGAACATAGCTGAGTTCAACCTGAGAATCAGTGTAGGCTATTGCCTATAACTGAGAGATATGCAGTTTTGGATGGGAGCAAGCCTAGCTGTACTGTTGATGAATGCCGCGATATTCAGACGCATCACTCCTTAAGCTCCTATTTTTCTTTTTTAAGGGGGGTGGGATCCTGCAGGGGTGGGCGTGCGTTTGCGTTACGACACTGGATTACACTGCATATCACAGACTAAATTATTAATTGTTTTCACTGAAAAGGTTCATTTTCAACACCTGAATGTGATGGTTCCTCTTCATACAAAATGTATGAGTAAGACACTGCAGGCTAGTGGTGCCGACTTTCCGTGTACAAACAAAATCATGTTTTCCATGCGGGTATTCCAAGTGATAAACCACGGGGGTGTCGAATTGAGCGAATTCCTAACCAAAAATTATGGAACCGACTGCTCTGGTTCAATCGTCATGGGTTCAGTCAACCTCGAGTACAGACTTTAACTCAGTGTTTGTTAAACCTCCTTTCTGGAATACCCCCTTAGGTAAGTAAAGCTAAGTGGCAAACCTCCTAACAGAGTGGCTTGCTTGCTTAGTATAGTAAGAACGAGGACTCCTGGACTTTCTATATCAGGTTTAACATTACCTCTGTCTTGTTTGCCACTTTTGGGAATACCCCCAACACATCTACGCAGAAAGCACTAAAAGTCTCAAGAGGTATGTAATAGATAATCAATTAAAAAGAAAATAAAAGTATTACAGTATAAAAGTATAAAAGTATTTTTTTTAAGAGTTTTAATTTTCAACACAGAATCAAATCTGTAACAGCATGGTAGACAGCGAAAATGAAGGGATGTCTTAATTTCTGACAAACCAGGATCAAGTAGAGACGAAAAAAAGTTTCCATACAAAGCCATAAAGCTCTTTAAATAATTATATAATTATGGAAGAAATGACATGTACGGTAACAGCAACGCATACTTGTCAAACAAAATGTAAAAATATGTAGATAAAATAAATTAAATTTAATTTTGTACACAAAAGTAATAATAATAATAATAATAATAATAATAATAATGAAAAGCAGAAGAAGAAGAGAGAAAACAGAACCAGCAAATCTACTGAAGCTGTGAAGCTGTAACTTCATTTGAAAAAGCACACTGAGGCAAGCCTGGGCTGTGTACAGCAACCCCCCACTCAGGCTGATCGAGGAGCTGAGCCAGATAAAATAAACACGGGGTTAAGAAGGTACTCTGTGAATGATATGAAGAGATAACAGCACACATCTTTTCCTTCTCTATAGAAAATAAGCGATCCAATGAACTGACAACACAAAAATGCATGCGCACGCACACACACACACACACACACACACACACACACACACACACACACACACACACACACACACACACACACACACACAGTGTGAGTCAGAATGTAGCTGAAGACATGAATTGTGAATCATTTTAAGATTTGATAACTGCTCACCATGGTACAATGGCATTTTTCAGTGAGCATAAAACTTGCTTTGAAGCATTCATCTGGGTATTTTTTTTAAAATAAATCAGCTTTATAAATAAATCATACAGAGAGGGAAAACTTTAGTGCGCCTTGTTTGGTCTCCTGGTGAGAAGTCTGGCTGAAGGATCTTCTGATTAAGCAATGTCAGAAGCACTGGCAATGATTAACCCTCGCCTGCTGCCAGCCTCCATACAGGGGCACAAAAGAAGTACTCAAACAAACCAAAAACATTAGGGTTTCTCTCTTCGTCCTTTTTCTTTCTCACTTTAAGAAAAATAAAATGAAATAAAATTTAATAGACTGCCGTGGGAGGGCAACCTTTCATGAGTCTGGGCGAAAGAAACATCAATTCTAATCAATTCTTTTCTTGTCTTTTTTTTTCCAGCGTGCCTTCACTTCAGGTGAGCTATGAGGTTTGGAGCTAATCTTAATGCGAGTCGATTTCAGATGCCATTCATGTCCGTGAGATGAACACGCATGTTATTACTCAATGTTTTCAGTGATTTGAAAACAAAAAAGTCCTTTTGTTTTTTTAAAATGACAACATAACATGACCACAGATTCTTTGGAGTGAGGGTCAAGAGAGTAAGAAACGAGCAGTCACATGGATTTCTAGAGCCTTCCATGGCAAACAGTCAGGATTGCTCTCGCACAGCATACATCTCTACACATTTGAAGAGCATCATAAATAATCGGTACAGGAAATAAACTTTAAATACATTTACTGACCCCGTCCTTTCCTCTCCTGAAACCCCTAAGCTGATTCAAGGTCTTATGACGTTTTTAAAACAGACACACAAGGAGAACATGATGGTGAATGAATGCATGATTGTGAAGTGATTCTGCTGGTATCAAATACCAAAAACACAACAAAAAAGAAGTATAAAAAGTATTATTATATAATAAAGGGACGACACATCGATCTGTGAAGAAAACACACACATCTTCACCATCCAGGAGAAAAAGTCTAAATGAAGTCACCCTCTGGATAGGTCAGTGTCCTATGTTTTCTGTTTTTTTTCCTTAATATATATTTATATTTATATATATGTACAAAAGTAAAACTGAAAATATATTTCTCTTCTCTATACACAGTATTGTTTGTTTTCTTCCACTTTGCCTCTTCTATTTCTCCTCTTCATCTGGTATACAAAATGGCGTTAAGTTTCTTTTCAGCCTCCTTTTTCACTCCTTTCAACCTCCTGACCTTTTAGTCCACTGCTGGAAAAAAAAAAAAAAAAGAAAAAAAGACTTCTTGTCCAGGTTCATCACACATATGCCCACGCACACACACACACACAATTTCTTTCTCAGTGCTCTCCTCTATCGACTGCATGCTAGTCTCTGGTGGGGAGGGGGTGTCTTTGTATGGTGGTGGTGGGATGAGGTCAGTCCAGTGAGATGACGTCTGGGATGGCGCCGTAGATGACTGACGCTGCCGCTTCTGCATTGGCCCGGCTGGTTGCCGAGGACGCTGTGCTGTGGCTGTGACTGCTGCTGCTGCTTTCCCTCAGCCCGCCGGGCGACACTAGGCTGCTACTGCTGCTACTGCTGGTGCTTCTCCCATTGGTTACGGCCACCCCAAGGCCCGCCCCTACAGCGCTGGCTGCTGCACCCGATTGGTCAAGGAACAGCGAGGAGGAAGTGTAGGGCAGGAAGCGGTTCATGAGCAGCTCATGCTCCTCTGGAGAGGTGGCCGAGGCAGAGGCTGCGGCCGCGGCAGCCATCACCATGTTATAATGCTGCGGGGGGGGAGAAGGAATTAAAAAAAGACAGAAAGCCATATAGAGATAAAGAGGAAGAGACAGAAGAGCATGCAGAGTGGTAGGTAGAGAGAAAGAAAGACAGAAAGAAAGAGAGTGCAATAGATAGATAGTTTTGCTTTCCCCCTTATAGTCTAACCCTTACAGTTTACAGATGATGCTGGACTGAGCTTTCTGTTGGCATCTATGAGTGAATACTGCCACATACTGCCTATGAAGGAGGAACACTTCCGTTTTCATTCTTTGTGTTTGTTTATTGTTTTCCTTGAGCCATAGAGGACATAACAAGGCGGTGTGCAATACTGCCCCCTGGCCAATACTACAGCCTGGGATTGAGGCGTCTCTGCTTACCTGATTGTCATTCTGTAGGAACGAGTGGAAGAAGTTTAGATCTGTAGACAAAGAGATAAGAGAGAGAAATCAGACACTGAAAACAAAGAGAGCCATTTCACAGACATTTTTTGCAGCAAGTTTATCATTCTGGGTTTATATAAAACACATTTTTAATTTATGCATTTGCACCCATCATCTACACGTAAACAGAGGTTTCAGTCACTGAACGGCTACTTTTGAAAGTTCTGTTGCACAATGCTCTTTTGAAGCCCGACACCTGAAAAAGCTTTAGAGGGAATAGATGTTATAGATGGCTTTAAATAATCAAATGATAAACAGGATGTCTGGGGTAAAGAGAGTCTCTGTTTATCATACTGTATAAATATGGCTTCATACATCATTCCATCAGAATAGCCAGAACTAAAGAGTTGTAGTTCAAGCACCTGGGTACTGCAATCCAGAGAAAGTGGGATAGATCCGGTCCTTGATTATGACTGGTTGAATTGCGTCTGATGTTGTTGTATATTGCCCAATATACAACAGCTTAGGGCGCATTCAGTTACGGTGGCTGCTTTTGTGCATTACTACCACTTTGTTTTTAGTTCTCAGAGCCAGAGACATATACTTTTTTTAAAGCAGTATAGAGCTAAAGCTGTGCAAACTGCCTAGCATCCCTAACCTCAGAGGCCTCCTACCCTGAGCTTATTTGCCTAGATTAGTCATTAAACTACACACTTGAAACACCCACCAGGTCCTCAGGTGTCAAAATACTAAATGAATACCACAATGTCCTTGTGACAAATTCATCGGAAAAACGTGCCCAACTTGATTGTGACATGAACAAAAAAAAGCTTAATTTTAAATTCATGCCCTGTCGTCAGAGCAGATTGTGTGCTTGTGTCCTTATGGGTAAGTGAGCAAGATAAAATCATTTCCAGACTCATGAGACTGTCAGCCAAGTAATGTCTGGAATGTTTTGAAAGGCACTGTTTATATCCAACTTATGGAGATGAGCCAAAACACAAACATGTGTGAGACACACACACATGCACGCATGCACGCGCACACACACACACACACGCACACACACACACACACACACACACACACACACACACACACACACACAAATGAGGATAATACTTATATTCTGGAACTCCTTAGCTTTTTGCCCTTTACTCTCTGATCAA
Source organism: Tenualosa ilisha (assembly GCA_015244755.2). NCBI lineage: Eukaryota > Metazoa > Chordata > Actinopteri > Clupeiformes > Clupeidae > Tenualosa > Tenualosa ilisha. The sequence goes on from PYXC01002821.1 coordinate 5,084,056, forward strand.
ATCCTGAATTGGATTTACATTTATGCATTTGGCAGACACTTTTACCCAAAGCGACTCACAATAAGAGGACCAACACTCAAGCTGAGAGAGCAATGAGAGTGTAGAATTGTGCTGAAGTGCAGCACAGACAGATGGAGCAATGGAGTGTGTGTGCGCGCGTTCTTTGTAAGTGCATTCTGAGTAGTTAGAAGTGTTATGCCAAGAAGTGCACTCAGAAGAGCTTTAAGGTAGAGAGGGACATTCCTGCCCTGGTAGCACTTGGAAGGTCATTCCCCCAGTATGGAACGACAGACGAGAATACTCTCAATGTCTTGTCTTGTGCGAAGTGCTGGCAATGCTACAATGTTCCTTAAAAGAACATGGCAGCCGGTAGTGATTTGAATTTGATGAGGTTAGCTAGGAACAGCTGGTGGAGCTCAATGAACAGAGGGGTGACATGTCCTTTTAGGATGACTGAAAACTAGGCAAACCAGGGTGTTCTGGATCATCTGTAGAAGTCTCACAGCGCAGGGTGGAGGGCATGGCCTGATCTACCTTATATTCAATAAGGAAAAGAGGCAACGTGATCAGTGAAGGTCAGCTGGTCATCAATCATGACGATCGGGTTTCTTGCAACCTTGGTGAGAGCAAGAGATGGGGTGTCGATTTTTATGCAGATGTTGTAATGCACGGTTTAGTTGGCTAGGAGGACCAGCGAGGTTTAGTTGGTGGTGATGTTCCTTTATCCAAGCAGACAGAGCGAAGAGAGACTGAGATTGAGACATGGAGTTGTCGGGATGAAACGATCCAGTAAGGTGGTATACATAGCAAACACAAAGGTCCTGAGCTTATTTGATTACAGTGGAAAATGTACACAAAGCCAGCGAGGCGTCGATCATATATATGGTTGCTGCCATAACGGTGTGCTTTGCTATGGCTTGAGGGAGGCTGGTTGGAATGGCGCCCAGTAGGCATCTAGTTGGATGGCTGCCTGTAAGAAGTAGGCAACTCTCTTTCAGTGAGAGGACTGAATGAGAACGAGGAAGCAGTGAGTTTAGTAAGGCACAGAGGAAGAAACTGTGAGGGGGAGTGAGACAAGCTCTCTGTATGGGCGGTTCAGAGGAATGGCTGCTGATAGCTGCCACTTTGAAGCAAAGGTGTTCGTTGTGAGGTTGGTAGCGGCAACAGAGGGCTGAGAATTGTGTAACGTCCTAGGAAACGATCAAAGGCTATTTTCTCTGTGGGTTATTATGATTCATCTCGCTAGCGCTGTTACCACCTATAGAGTTCAGTTTATGGAGCTTCCATTACACAAAATACAGGCTCTTCACAGGGCTGCTATTACCTTGTAAAACAGGACAGTGATTTCCTGACAATGCATACCAAAAAATGCTTTTCATCTAAATTTAGTCTTACATTTTTCAATCTGTTGAACAGCACAGTCATCTCTCAAACAGTGCAGACATTAGTGCCCACTGGGGCCTCTGTACCAACTCCACTGTGCTCCTGAGCTCCTGTCCTGTGTGTATGTATGTGTGTGTGTGTGTGTGTGTTAAATGAAAGCCTGTGTCTGACCATGCTTAGTCAGTTGTGCATGGAATAAAAGTGTGAGTATCTGTGCCTCGTCAAAAAAAAGCTCATTGCGCAGAGGGGTAGACGTGTGTGTGTGTGTGTGTGTGTGTGTTTGTGTGTGTGTGTGTGTATGTGTATCCTGCCATACCCAGCTCGCTATGCGCAGGGTAGAAGTGGCGGTAGTCCTGAATGAGAGGAGGGGGTGGGGGGATGTAGCTCGTCTCCATGGTGGGCATACTGGGCGCTCGGGTCACCGGAGATGACTGGTGGTGCAGATTCAACACACTGTTTACAGAGAGAGATGGAAGGAGGGAGAGAGAAAGAGAGAAACATGGGAGAAATTGATGTTGTCAATAAAATGAACAGCTGGAAGTTCAATGACAGTGTGCACTGACACGCACAATAATTATCTGTGCATCACGGATCGAAATACTCATAAATTTTTAAGTTTTCCAATTCTCTTCACTACTCGCTGACTCACTGCGAAGCATAACATATAATACAATTGATTCTTTGAATTAATAAAAACATGATAAAAGTAGGATACGATGGATTCAAAGATTCAAGGATTTGAACTGTCAATTTACTACACAGTATGTTAGGGACATACTGTGAAGATACTGACTCTCTCTCTCCATTAGAAAAAGAGGAATGAAGAGTAAATAGAATAAAGAATGAAGATGGCATTATAAAAGAATCTGTAAATAAAGTAACGCATGGAACCATGCAAGCTGAGTATGTACCTTTTGCTGATTGGTGGTGAGGTGGGTGACAAGGACGGACAGGTCCTCTTGGGTGGGGGCTCGTCGTCGGCATCATCATCTGAGGAGCTGTCCAGTGTGAGGTCGATAATCTCCACCTTTTTGCTGTCACCGCTCTGCGAGGAACTGTTCCGATGTTCCGACGATGTTCGGCACGATTCTGAGAGACAATTAAAAAGGTATTAAAGGTCAAGACCACCTGAGCGGTATGTCATATGCATGCTGCTTTTGCTCTTCACCACCTACATTTTAGACTCTGATTAGGTGACGCCATCAAAACCATCAAAAGCATGGAATATTCCAGAACACTGACTGTTAAATAAAAGTGCTGGTGTGTATGCCATTCCTTGAGGCGAAATTAAATAGTTAAGAGAGGAAGCTAAGCAAGTATCAACTGTTGAAAAACAAATAAACAAACAAAAAAATACAGGACCTTAAAAGTTGAACTGTTTTTCATTGTGAACACCTTGAATATTTCAGAGGTTCATGTTCTCTGCTTGTGCTCTTGTTTGATGCTAATGCTAGGGGTGTATACTGCAAGCTGCACTGCAATGGTCAGCTTGCATCATTCTATTGAGAAACAACAAGTGCCTAGAGATGAAAAGTGTCTCTCTGCGAACTTCAACTAACCGTAGCCACAAAGAAACACATGATAAAGGTGAAATGGGTTTCTTAGAATAACAGCAACATGCTTATTTCATTCAAAAACTTCATAAACTGGAGGGGGAGAAGCCCCTAGAAGCAAAGATGGTATGTAAGATCAGGTGGCTGGCCGCCCCTCATCACGCTGTTTCTACTCAGAGGGAGAAAATATCAAGGGAATTTGTTTGTATCCTCAGAGAAGAATGGAGGACTGTGTGTGAAGGGCCAAACAATGGAGGATGGGAGATTGCCTGAGGGCATTGCTGGAGTCGAGAGCTGTAACTCAAGCTGGGCAGCTGGACAAAGGAGAGCCTGTACGGTGCGGGGTTGCGGCGGCCTTAACCTCAACCCGACAGGCAGGATTTACAGGGTCTGGCAAAGGCACGTACCTTCCAGGCCATTGGAGGAGGCCGACACCTCTTGCACAATCTTCTTAGATCTCATGGGGGCCCAGTTGCCATCCTCCTTAAACTGGATCTCATCACAGTCCACACAACTGCTCAGGATCTCCATAAATAGCCTGTCCGCAGGACAAGACCCAAACACGCATACATACAGAAAAGCAGTACTGTTTAGTCTTAGCAAACACATAAATTTGTTGTGTAACACACATAATTCAGCTTCAACCCACTTATTTTGTGGAGAGGCTGTCAAATGGACTACATCCTTTGAGGTAGGAGAACAAACATTTTTATGATGCTGGATAAAGAAGAAATTTGAGGTTGACTGATCTTAACAGACGAGTATTTGCGGCATGAACGGTGAATTCGCAAGTCGAGTCGAACCATAGTCACCTAAGTATTAGAGCTGTTACCAACTCAACTACTGCTCTACTAAACCACCACTGGGAGAGAGAGAGAGAGAGAGAGAAAGAGAGGTTGAGAAAGAGGGATTACCCATCAATGATGAGGTGTTCATAGGGAGCTTTCTTGTCACAGACGGGACACACCCATGTCGGCTTCTTCTCGTTCATCTGGAGGTAGAGCGTGGCGTCAAAACACTGCAGGTGCGAACAGGTGATTGCCCGGCACGGGATGGTCAGTCTCATCTTTCCCAGCTGAAAAGAAATGTACACACACACACACACACACGTTAATCACTTCTACCCACTACAGAGATGCACACACACACTCACAAAATAGTGAAATAATATACATGAACACACACAATAAACCACATATCATAATAGTTCCTTCCCAACACTTTCCAATCTCCACACCCATCCAACACCATCGTGCACACACACACACACACACACACAAAGGGCCAGGGCATGAGCAAGTGAGCCTCACACATCAGGATATGCAGGACACGTACAGCACGCTGCACTCACTTACCGGACAAAGTAAGGACACTCGTAGACTGGTGGTGGCGATTTCACTGTCTGGGTCAGCTGTAAGCTTCTCTTTAACTGAAATGAGGGAGAGAGAACAGTCAGACACAGATCAAAGATCCACACACACACATGCGCACACACACACACACACACACAAGGAGTAGGACAAGCCTTTTCTAAGCAGTCTTGTCTTTGATGTACTTTTTCTGACATACTGACAGCTACAGAGAGTTAGCAAAAGTTCATAACCTTTGAGCTGGAAGATGAGACATTAGACCCTTCAGAATTAGCACCTTCAGAGCTTTTGTGTGTGTGTATGTAAGTGTCGCATCTTTAATCTTTAATTAAAAAAAAAAAAAAAACACATCCAATAGGTTTCTTTTAGTGCAAAGGGATGTTGTGTCTTGCTGTGTAGCAGGTGTCTGAAAGGCTTGTTCTCCTCTCTAACTGGCCGTCAGTGATCCGTTTTGGCTTCAGGTTTGCCTGAACTCCCTCGCTCTCCCCGCACGCCTGCGCTCCACTGCAGCACTGGCTCCATGGCTGCTTTGACTCATTTTTTATAATTTTTTTCCCCCTTAGCCTTAATTTCAAACTTCCCATGAGGCCAGCTAAGCCTGGCGTGACATCTTCATACCTCCATGTTCGGATAAGGATGTTTGCGCTCGCTAATCTGGTACGTTTGTTTTAGAGACATCTTAATTGAGGACTCCCTGAGGAAGGCAGCCTGATGACTTCAAACTAAGTTAATCAGACACTTGTCTATTGCTTTGATTTTGTTACTGCGATGCACATGTGAGTTTGTACGTATGTGTTGGCTACTGTTAGACTCTGTTTAGGCTAAACTATTGCTCACTTTACCTCTGTTTATCCTAATTGTTCCTAGTGGCAACATTTCCAGAGGCTCCAAACTTAATGCTGATGTGCCTGTGCCCATATAATCTTCTATATTCATAGCTCTGGATGTGGATAAGCCACATCTGCTGTTTTTGTGTCAGCAGTGGAGCTTTTAAGGTGTACATGACCTTATGTTCTAGCTCCAGGACATCTGTAAGGGAGATTGCTTTTGTGGCTTTGCCATTTCAGATCTGTTTTTGTTTTTTCTAAAGAGGCTGCGCTGAAAAAGTGACCATCTTTCCACTGGGAGATGTGCTGGTATTCTCTTTCAACTATGTAGATGAATTCTCATTAGCACTGTGCAATCCTATGCATTATTTATCAGTGTTTTCTTCAGAGAACACTTTGGGCAAAACAGACAAACAAACAGACAAACAAACAAACAAAAAAATAGAAAAGTATGGTGACGACACAGAGGGAGTTAGCCTTTACAACATGGGCAATCTGTACATGAGACAACTGACTTACATGTATGACACAGCCCATCCAATATCACCAAAAAAATGTCTACTAAATGAGAATTACTAGCTTACGGCACCATCTTGGAAGACCGCTGTGACCTAAGTCTACCATGTTGCTCAAAGCAGTTTGCCTCTGTCCTGCAGTGCACTCTCTTCAGCATGTGTATACACTGCCTCATCAGTAAGAACAGTCGGAGAATGAAATCTATTTATATAACTCTCAAGGACCACTTTCAGCTCAACACGGCAGTACATATATTATGAAAAGCCAATAGAAAGGAGACCCCCCCTCCCCTCCCCAATAAATAAATATATAAAAAACACTGTAGATGTTTTGACTTGCTTAACAACGTGAAGGGGAATAGAAATCCATTCATCCAAATGCTTGTATATTAAAGAAATCTATCAGTAACACAAATCGAGGCAGCTTAAGGTTCATTTATCCTGTTAAGTGTGTGGGGACATGAGTGTGTGGGGACATGGTGACTCACTGAGTGCTCTGGAGTGGTCAGGGTTTCGGATGCCTTTAGAGCGCAGCCTCTGGAGCAACACTGAGGACGACTGTTGTCGCACTAGGTACACTGCCATGGAGTAACTCTATAACACACACAGAGGCAAAAACACAAAAACACACACACGCACACACATACAAACAAAAGACGACACAGGCACACGCACTTGTTAGAGACTGGACAATCTTCCCTCAGACACTAAACACTATTTTCACCTTGTAACTATTCAAATGCAAAGTGATGAAGGCAAAGACTTAAAACTTAAATAAGCTTCTCAAACACTCAAATACACACACACACACGTGGCACTTTGATGCAGGGAAAATTTTCAGCACTTAATAGTCATTCAGGGATCCTCCCAGTCCCCTATGTATTTTTGGTCCATATGGCTACAGGGCAGGAGATGAGGGGTGGCAGAGCTCCATATTTACCCGTCCGATTTCCGACGTCCATGAGACGATGATGGTGTTGGGGACTGTGGTAGAGAGGCGCACCAGTGAGGTGATGTTGATGGGCCGGCTCGGCCGCTTTGGTTCCACGCCGTTTTTGGTGGGGGGGAGATAGCCCTGAGGTCAAGGGTAGAGGGGGGGTGGAGGCCATCAGCACTGTTTCAACTAACAGCTGAACTGTGTTTGAGTCCTGTATATAGTATCAGCACATCTATGGCTCACTTAAGCATGCTTCTCATGGCAATGGCCCTGTACCTCTTACGCCAGCAGGGGGCAGCACAACTGGACTAATAAGATCATCTTAAGAGATCGGAGATATGCTATTGTTCTGATTATCCTCACAGTCACCTATCAAGCCAAGGTACCAATCTAGCTCAGTGTGTTTACCAACAGGTTTTTAACTAACAATCTAACCAACTATCTAACTAACTAAGTAGTCAAATGACTAATAATCAATGAAATAACCTCACTGAAACACAGCAGAGCTGTTCTGGTGAGGTGCAGGTGGTTGACAATAGGAAACGTACCGGAAGGTTACATGGCTTGCCGTTTACTTTGACGCAGAGGTTGGGAGGGAAGTGATCTTCCTGAGGGCAGCTCGTCTCTGACAGACAAAACCTGCAGCACAGGAGAGATGGGGACAGGGGAATTTGGAGGGTAAAGAAAGGACAAGAAAGTAAAAGTGAGAGAGAGAGAGAGAGAGGGAAAACGAAAGGACGAGAAAGTTAGGGCATAAGAGACAGTTTGGCAGGTTTTCCAACTTCCACATTTTTTAACTCAGGAAGTCTTGAGAAAGAACAAAAAGCTGAAAATGCAAGGAGCTTTCTGAAAGCCCATTTGATCTGTTCTGCCTGCCACCCGCAAACCCCCACAAGACACAGTTAAAGACAGAGAGCCCCTCGTCTGGAAGTTCAGTTCAGTGTGGCTTAGGCCACATTCACACAATCCAGAACATACGCTCTCAATGAAACCATGCTTCCAATAAAAACTACACTCAGCCTTTGAAGTATATTCTCATTTTAATCAATAAAAGGACCTGAAGGTTATATACATGGTGGGCATGTGGACACTCTGAAGGCTACACAACACATGTAGCATATTATAGCTAGCAAGACATATTGTGTGAACTCACACCAACTAAAGCTGTAAAACCTTGTAGCTAGCCTCTCATTGCATGGCTGCTAAATATCTGCTTGCTCATGTTACCACTGCCAATTCATTTATAGACAAAAACATATCATAGCTAATTTGCACAAATTTGAGCCATCCCCTCCTTTCCAGTTGCTCTAGTCGCCCAAACTTTCTCGCTCGTCGTTTTTGTCGCTCCTGTCGGCCTTGTCATTTGAAAGTGATTTAGTTCCGGCAATTGTACAGCTTTAGTAGCTCCTGGTGTGAACGCACAGATGGGAATAAGGAACTACTTGTAAGGTGCTTTATACGTCTGTCGGCTTTATGCACGCTACCCTCGCTGGCAAGGAGAAGTTATAGGTGGAGAGTTCATCAAACTCATTAAAGGTCTGTCAAACTTGCAGATGCGTCATGAGATCTTACCTTAGTTGAACCTGAACTGAGAAGTCACACTTTGTCCCCGAGATGTCCCTGGGAGGGAGGGGGTGTAGGAGAGAGGGAAGGACGGAGGGAAGGATGAAGGGGGAATGAGAGAGAGAGAGAGAGAGGGAAAGAGAAAGAGAAAGAGAGAGAGCGATAGGGAGAAAAAGGGAGGGGGAATATGAGAGAGAGAGAGAGAGAGAGAGAGAGAGGACGGGGGGAGAGAGAGAAAGAAGAGTCAGGTTTCATTCTTTTCATTCTTGTGAGGCCTGTCATCAGTGTGTAACATGTTTAATAAAGTCTCTGGAGAGTCCGACTGTAACCCTGGGCAGTCTTATTCTTGAGCTGCGCTGCCTCCTTCAGTCCCACACAGTGCAGGTGGAGAGGGCTTGAGCAGACCTGAAATCATCTACCTACACAGACTCGGCAGCTAAGCCCCTGAACGGCGTCTCTGAAGGGTGGGGGATGGGCCTGGCATAGCCATGACGCAACGGAAAGGTCGGGTGATACATTAACAGCAGAGGTGGGGGCATCCAGTGTACGCTTACACACACACACACACCACACACGCACGCACACACACGCACGCACACACACGCACGCACGCACACACACACACACACACACACGCACACGCACACACACACACGCACATGCAAACACGCATGCAATCATGAAGACCCAGAGGAACACAGGTGCAGGTGTAAACATTCAAACACAAACACACACACACACACACAAACAAACAAACACACACACACACACACACACACACATAGAGCCAAATGCACATACATGGTGTTATACTCACATTGAACTGCTGATCTGTTGGACCTGCTGTGGGGTCAGAGCGAAGGCAAAGCACGTCTCCTGGAAACGCTGGTTACTGTCTGTGGCTGTACATGCACAAGAGAGAGAAAGAGAGAAAGAGAGAAAGAAAGAAAGGAAGAAAGGAGGAGGGAAAGAAAGAGGGAAAGGAAGAAAGAAAAAAAGAAAGACAGACAGACAGTGATTTCAACACAGATTTCAATGAAGCTGTTCAAAAACATCTCTCAACCTCTATAGTCATAGACAGAAGACGTGTTAGGACAGGGCTGCAGTCTACCAGCTGTGTGTGTGTGTGTGTTTATGTGAGTATATGCACAAGACTTGACTACTGTGGGTCATTGCCTTGGTGTCTTTTAAGGAAATAGGATAACAGACCATGTTTAGTTCTGTATGTGTGTGTGTGTGTGTGTGTGTGTGTGTGTGTGTGTGTGTGTATACTTGAGGGTAGAATGGGAAGCGGTTAGAGGCTATGCTTTCTAAACACAAGACAGGCACACATCCCTATGATGTGGAGATGAATGGGATCCACATGTTCTGTCTACCCCTCTTCCTTTTTGTCTGTCTGCATGTCTCTCCCACACAACCCGTCTCTTGCTCTTCTCCTCCTCCCTCCTGTGCCCAATTCTTCTCTCCTTCTTGTCAAAAACCTCTCTCTCTCTCTCTCTCTCTCTTTCTGTCTCCCTCCCTCTAAACTCAACCCAACCCAACCCAACCCAACCTATCTTTCTCCCAGTAACTTTCCCTTCTCCAACTCTCTGTCTCACTCTTTCTCCCTCCCTACCCAACCTGTCTCTCTCCAGTCCCCCTCTCTCTCTCTCTCTCTCCTCTCTCTCTCAATAATCGTCTGCTCTAAAAATAGCTCCTGGCTGGGTGCACAATCCAATCCCGCTTAAGCCTGGCCCAGCCCAGCAGCAGCCTGTGGGAGATAAGGAGAGACTGAGGACTGGAGAGACTGAGCGCAGGGTTAGCACAGCAGGACAATGACAGCAGCAGCAGAGAGAGAGACAGAGACAGAGAGAGAGAGAGAGAGAGAGAGAGAGAGAGAGAGAGAGAGAGAGAGAGGTTTTATAGAGAGAGAGATTTTCTAAAAAAAAAATAAAAATAAAAATGGGCAATTGCACACAAAACTGTCGTATTCCACGTCCATAACGCCAGCACAATGCCACTGTATGGTACGATGTGAATGATGATTGCATCAAATTTGAGCGTTCACTTTTCTTGGTTGTAGAACAAATTTTATGAAACTTGTCACAAAATCGTTCGCATCATACAAATACCTGCAAATACCATGGCGCTTTTTGGGGGGCCGTTATGGACATGACGATGGTTTGCATGGGACCGCCCACAGTTTCTAAATGCTTTAGCAATGCAGTATATGACTTCTCATGCCAATACAGCACATTTGAATTGAACTGAAGAGAGAGAGAGTGAGAGAGAGAGAGAGAAACAATGTATAAGTGCCACTCCAGAGTGAGAGAGACAAAGAAAGAGAGAGAGCAGCTGCCTTGCTGGGCTAACGCCGGGCCATTTCTGGACCACCAGAGGACTTCAGCACCACCTGACACACTAGGTCTGCTAGGTTTTTGGGCCGACTTTAGGCTACATATGGCATTAGGAAGGTGAGGAGGTAAAATCCAATGATTAAGTACAGTAGCCCAAGTCAATTCAGTCAATTCATAAAATTATTCCATCTCTGACTTTCAATCTCTGTCTAGCCCTCCATGTAACCCTCTGAGACAAAAAGTGCAGTAAAGAGGCTGTTTGATGTATAATTGAAGGGAACTGGGCAGGACTGTAAGATGACATGGGGTGAAGAGTGGTCTGATGCCTCGCTGCAGGAGTTCAAGCACACTGGGAGCACCAGGAGGGCGTGCGTGTGCGTGTGTGTGTGTATGTGTGCGTGCGTGTCTCATAGAGTCTCATAAATATTCTACTGGGCTCCATACTGTTGAGCTTTAAGTTCCTCTGTGATCCAAAGTCTTGGGCAGGCACGAACACACACACTTTACCTAAAGTCTCATAGGAAATTAACAGGTCTACTGAATGTAAGAACCAGCAGGTCACCCTATGCTGAAGGGCAGACTAAACTACATGTGTCAGCACATAACAGACGGCCTGATGAGGGCTATGAGGAAATGTGTCCGTGTGTGTGTGTGTGTGTACCTGGGGTAATAAAACAGGAGGGTAAACAACTCTGCTGTGACATAACACATAAGGAAACCCACATGCACAGTACTGGTTACAGACCAGGGGTGACTGATGGGATTCAACACAAACTACTTCTTTGTCTTTTTTCTCTAGAATGTTCTGAGAATTACCGGTAAGCTAAGTGGGAGGAGGCTGCAGACACACACACAAGAGGTGATGAAGAGAGGAGTATAGAAATCAACGGCCCACACACACACACACACACACACACACACACACACACACACACACACACACACACACACACACACACACACACACACCACTCCTCCTCAAGGAAGAGAGGAGAGGAAAAAAGAAGACAAAAGACAGGAGGGAGGGGAAAAGAGAGAGAGATGAAACTGAACAGGGCCAGAGAGAGAGAGAACGAATAAGGGAATCAAAATGAATAGTGCCACTCCAGACACTACTCCCCCTCATCAGGAAAGACAGAGGGAGAGGGGGAGAGGGAGAGAGGGAGGGAGGGAGGGAGGGAGAGAGGGAGAGAAAGAAAGAGAGAGAGATGAAAAGGATGAAGGGAGTAAGAGAGGTGAAATTAACAATGCCATTGCAGCTACACTCCCTGCCTCAAAAAAAGAGTGAGAATGAGAGAGAGAAAATGTGGGAGTGAATGAGGAATGAGGGATAGAGAGAAAAAGGATGATAAAAAAAGACAGAAAGAGAGAGAGGACAAATTAACAGTGCCACACCAGACATGCACTCACTCCTCCTTGAAGGCAGAGATTGAGAGACAGAGAAAGAGAAAGAGAGAGAGAAAGAGAGAGAGAAAGAGATAGATAGAGACAGAGAGAAAGAGAGAAAGAAAGAAAGAAAGAAAGAAAGAAAGAAAGAAAGAAAGAAAGAGGGGAACATTAACAGGGCCACTCCAGATGCTTTCCTCCTCTCACAGAGAAATGAGCAGGAAAAGAGAGGGAGAGACAGAAGACATGGAGGATAGACAGACAGATAGATAGATAGATAGATAGATAGAGGTAGAGAGAGAGAGAAAGAAAGAGAGAGAGATGAAAAGGATGAAGGGAGTAAGAGAGGTGAAATTAACAATACCATTGCAGCTACACTCCTCTGCCTCAAAAAGAGTGAGAATGAGAGAGAAAATGTGGGAGTGAATGAGGAATGAGGGATAGAGAACGAGGATGAGAAAAAAAGATAGAAAGAGAGAGAGGACAAATTAACAGTGCCACACTAGACATGCACTCACTCCTCCTTGAAGGCAGGGAGAGACAGAGAAAAAGAAAAAGACAAAGAAAAAGAGACAGAGAGTGAGAGAACGAAAGAAAGAAAGAAAGAAAAAGGGGAATATTAACACTCCAGATGCTTTCCTCCTCTCCACAGAGAAAAGAGCAGGAAAAGAGAGGAAGACACAAGAGATGGAGGAAAGATAGATAGACATATAGAGAGATAGGGAGAGAGAGAAAGAGAGAAAGAGAGGGCAAAATACTCCATCACTGAGAAAGAGCAAGAGAGAGAAGGTGTAGAGGTAAAAATAGAGAGGGTGAGGGATCAAATATACAACAGAGACAGGAGAAAGATGGTGAGAGAGAGAAAGAGGAGTGAACAATGCGGGGGAGGGCGACGGGACGTTCTATAGAAACCTGCCAGAAAGCTGACGTCAGATGCATATTATTGGAAACTTTTCTTTTGTGTGTGTAGGTGTTTCAAGACAACAGTCTCATACCAACAGGCTCAAAACACACAGCCCTCTTTTCCGATGGCATTAAATTACACACAAACTTCACCCCTCTCTGTCTCTATGGACTACTGGACTGGTGACCAATACTGTTATTGACCTAATCCAGCCTGTTCAGGCTTAAATCACATGAACACCTAACAGAACTTCAGTGTGATTTCTGCTGCTGCAGACACTCAACCCAGTGAGCCATTTCTGCAGCCTTACAGGAATTAAAACCACTTTTGTTGCTCATATCTTATACCTGGTTAACTGGTACTTAACCTGTGTGTTTTAATTCAGTTTAAAAGTCTGCCAGTGACAGGCGTGTAGAAGTCAGACCTCTTCCCCCAGATCTTTTAAAGTGACAATTTACTCAAAGTCACAAGATTACAGGCAACCTGTAGATTTCCGGCACATTGTGCCAACAAGAAAACTTGCCGTCATGAGTGCTCTCAACATTTATACAAGTGGGTCAGATAACAATATTTTTATGACAAGACAGATCAAATGCACTTGATGCCTTTATAAGCAGTATTAACATACTGTGCAAACATTCATTACTTGACACCAGAGATGTATAGTAACTAAGAAAAAAATACTTCACTACAGTGCTTAAAGGAAAAATCCGGAGGAAAATGCTTTCTAGGGCTACGTTAGCATAACTGTGCATGTAAAGGATCACACTAGTCCTTATATGTTTTGTATGTTTTCCTTTGAGTAAAATCATAAATATGTCTAATTTATACTCTAACTTAAACTCTAACTTATTCAAAATATTTCTATTTTTCTATGTGTTTTGATGTGGTTGGTGTGTGTGTGTGTGTTTGCAATTGAATACTGAATGTACCTGAATCGGCAATCCGAATGTATTGACTTTTGTCCTGTGGGGACACCGTAGTTTGTACAAGGGAGAGAACTCTATAGCCAGCAGGTGTGGGGTCATTAGGAAGCTGCTTTGTTTGGGCCTGTGCCGCATGAGTGTTTGTCTCGAGTCTTTGTCCCGAGTTTTTGCTTCATTCGCACAACTAAAGTTAAAGTAACGCCTGTTTTAATGACAGAAGAAAGGATTATTGTATCATACATTTTGCATTCCTTGGTGAGCGCAGCGAGGTATGTTTGTAGCGTGGATGAATGAAATGCATTGTTGTATAAATTAATGAATGTTTTAGTACTTTTTCTCATGAATATGAAGTTTGCATCCGTGAGAACAAGACTGTGAAAATGTATTGTTTGTGTATGTCCTGACACAGTTTTCAGTTTTAAGAACTTCGGGTAATGCATCAACTTTGTAAATGGTCTTCTAAATAATCTTTGAGCTTGTCACTGGTTTTAAAAAAATAAAAAATAGTGTTTTGTATTGGCACAATGACATGCTCCAAACAATGCCGTTTTAGCGCCTGAAGTTAAAATCACAAAAAACGTTTATTTTGGGAAAGCCCACTTGTCACTGGACAAATGTAAACAACAAACTCTACATTAAACCTGTAGATGTGATGTAGGCATCATTTTTCATTCTGACTGTGTGTATGTGTGAGATTGTGTGAGTCTATTTTTTGAAGTTTGTTGTAAGCTACATGTTTTAAACAGACTTCTTTGGCCTACTTGTACTTTCACTTTCATTACTGAAGTACATTTAATCATAGATTACTTCTCATACTTAAGTAAAATAAATATGAAATACTTTTAGACTTTTACTTGAGCAACATCCTTGTGGGTGTCTTGAACTTCAGCCACAGTAATTTTTAGGTACTTTATACACCACTGCTTGACACTTAAAGCAATAATGTCAATCAACCCTGTTGTTTAGGGTTGGCAAGTGCGGTCCGTAGAAACAAGACAATTTGGTATTACTTAAACCAAATGGCAAAGTGGCAGCCAATGCTAGCCTAACTGCATTCAGTCTGTTACTCCAAATGGTCTTGTTCTCATTCCTACTGACAGCACTTAGTGGCCTCAAACAATAGGGCTATGGGTAAACTCATTCCAGACAATCCCTTTAAGTAGTTATGATTCAGTACTAAGTCTAACAGAGGATTCTAGACTGAGAGGGTCTTGGTCTGTGGTCTCACACTCACCCAGGCTGGTGGGCTTGATGAGCTCGTCCAGCAGGTCGTAGAAGGGAAGCCTCTGCAGCTTGACGTCCGGGTGTAGCGGGTGCATGGCGGGGGGCAGGTGGGGTAGGCCGCCCAGCTCATGCTTGGTGCTCAGCAGGGAGACGGGCAGCAGGGGCGAGGGGGCGCCGTGGCCATCGAAGGCCAGCTGTGCCAGGCCAGGGGGCAGGGAGCCGGGCGCTGCTGCCGGGCTGGAGGCTGTCGTGGCGCTGGGAGAGGCCAGGTGAACGCCGGGCAGAGCCAGGTCCACGGGCGACACCAGCTTGGAGGGGAAGCGTCTGCGGTACAGCTCCTTGATCTTGAGCTGCACGGCGGGGCTCACGCCGGCCTTCAGCAAGTGCAGGGCCTTGGTCAGCAGCTCGTGCTTTCGGCCGTGCTTGTTCCGCCCCGCGTATCCCAGAAGCACCTGCAGCTCCGAGACGCGTAGGCTCATCACCATTTGCTGTTTGAGTTGTAGAGAGAGTACAAAAAAAAGAGCTAAAGCTAAGTGTTCTTCACCCTTTCAAGGCCACTTTTACAAGTTGTCGCCATGCCACTAAGGAGAATCAGGAAAGATAAACGTAACCCTAGGGCTACACTTGATGCGTTACAGAAGCGTACAGAAGCATCAAAAATACATTGAAAAGACTGGTCTATTTGTTTAGAATGTTTGCTGCGCTGCTGTAGCCAGTTCCATTAATTATTGTAGAAGCTAACTGTTACGGCAGATACTTCTTTCACTTAACGCATCCAGTGTAGCCTCCCTGTTAGGTAAGTGACACACACACACACACACACACACACACACACACACACACACACACACACATAATAATCATCAAACGTGGCCAGGCAAACATCCGAAGAGCAAGCGCTCACTACAGAGTGTACACTACAAACACAGACCTCACATACACACACACACACACACACATACACACACACAGAGCCTGGGCTCATTGCAGTCTCATAACCCTCCAACAGAATCTCTTTGCGCAAAGTTCCGGAAGAATGACGCATAATCATTTACTCACTTATTCCACAAACAGACACACACACACACACACCCCGAGGCTGAAAGAGGGAGAAAGCTCCACTAATTCATTTTTATATTATGTGTTCTATTATTGCTGTTGTTGTTGTTTCTTTATAACTAATCTATGACTGAGGCTGCACACCCTACAAAAGTACTAAAGAAAGAAAGAAAGAAAGAAAGAGAGAGAGAGAGAGAGAGAGAGAGAGACATGCTACTGTAGTGCAGAACCTTCACCAACAGTGTGCACTTCTGCAGACGCTGAGTCACACACACGGAGGCTAAACTCACCGGTGAGACACAACCAAAACAAGACGAGACAAACTGAGGCAAAGTACAGCAGAGCCTTCAGGCTCGCTGGTGACAACGGCCGCTGCTCAGTGCAGCCCTAAGGGGGGGGTTGTGGTTGCAGTGATGACTGGTTACCGTCTTCAGCATCCCCAAGGGTGTATTTACCAAATGATTTATGACTTTTTACATGGGAGTGTGTGTGTGAGGGAGGCCTCTGAGGTTTCTCAGTTTGCGCTCATGCACACCAACGCAAACAAAAACACACTTCCATTACACACCACAGCTTGACATGGTTCATTTTGAAAAATCCTGTGCCAACTGCATGGCTACATCTTCATAGAGACTTCAGCCTGATTCTTGGAAACAAATGCAGATGAACAAGTAGCTTGCCTAACCAAACTTCATCATTGAACAGACAGTAGGAATTTCAACACTTCAGGAAACAGAATCCATAGAAATAACTGGCTGATCAGCAATTCATCAACAGCCACCAACAGATTTTTTGAAAACTATTAGTGATAACTATCAGAGGTACAATGATCAGTGTGAGCTGTGGTGATAAACCACAGACAATCTGCTTCAGTGGGACAACTTTCCAGCAAGAAGCCTATTTTATGAAAACAACTGTCTGCAGTACATCCAACCATAGTCCTGAATTCTGATACATTGTAGACTGAATAGCAAACCTGCAGTTTACACTAACTGAATAGGGCTATGGGGAAACATATTTAAACATCGCTATTTGCTTTAGGCCATAAAAAAAGGTTTGGTTCCTGTTGGTTGTCAGTTGAGGTCATGGGTCGGCAGGGATTTTTTTTCCACCAATGGCAGCAAGGGATAGGGAATTTTTTATTTCCCTTTACAAAAGCAATGTTATTTTTTCATAACATAGCCTACCTGTACAACACGCACTCTATCAACTTGTGTGTCCCAGCATGTTACACAAACAAACAGGCGTGCACACACACACGCACACACAGAGCCAGCCTCCCTCGTCATTGATGATGTAGTTTGCACGCTTCGCTGTTGTGTATGTACAGTATGCGGTTTGTTACTGTTTGACGGTAAACTGTGGTTTGGTTCTCTCAGTAAAAGGATAACGCGCCCAATGAATATTCAATCTTGTGTTTCTCTTAAAAAAGAGAATGCACTCATCCCTATCACATCACAGGATGAAAGAGTGCTGTATAAAAACACAATTACAGTGTGCCTCAGACTTTTTATTGGTGGATTTATTTAATTTGCATTATTTCTTCCCCTAAGCTCTAGGGCTGTGTATTGATAGGGTTGTATTCAATACCAGTGCTAAATCGATACTTTTAAAAATGGTGCTGGTGCTTAGTACTTAAAATACTTAAACAGTACTTGAAGAAAAAAAAGCCCAAACCAATAGTTATTATTATTATTATTACTTCTTGTCTTGAGCTATATATTCATTTAGTTGTAGTACAGCCACAACGTATTCAGTAACTGTGATATCTGAAAAGCATTTGCACAGAATGGCTTGCCATAGTCTATCTTATGTTAAAACGGTTTGCCATAGTCTCTTTTATGTTAAAACGGCTAGTTCTAGTAGACAAACAAACGCAAAGATACATAGACACTTTTCACTCTCTCAAAGTAGTCAGTATGTCCCGTTCATGCTTCAGCATTAAATTAGACATGTTAGTCCTATTCCCAGCGGCTTTTAAACATGTGATCCCCGGTGTCTGAATGTTGACACACTGTTCAGATGTAGGCATGTCTGTTTAGGCTAATGTGGCTTCCTTCTGTCATGGCAAGTGAACTAGCGATATTTCGTTACACAAGACTTGGCGTGGGGACACACTGATGCACATGTTGCATGCTTCTGCTTTAAATTTAGTTTTAGCTATACAAAGTGTAGACACTGCTGTAATCAGAGCAGAGATGGTGCAACTTGCACATGATGACGATGCTTCTGATGTGTAATGTCGGAAAACCGGAGCACATTAAAAACAACTGGATTTAATTGGCACCGCAATGAGGTGGCGAAATCCACCTTATCTGGTTACTACCGTTTATGTTGGTGCCAGTTCTGTAGCCTACTAGTATCACAATTTGGGACCCAATCCTACCAAGCCCATATAATAAATTTGGGTCACACATAAATTGACAGCGTCGGTCGGAAACCCGAGGAAAACATTTTTTTAAGCCTTATGTTGTACCAAATTCTCTCATACCTCTACCCACGTATTCCTACCAACGGCAGTTGGTGAGAAAAGCCCTGTACAACACAGCTATGGTTGGATGCACTACGGACAAAACCTATCCTACCAAACCAGAGGATAGCAGAAGCAGACAAGAGGCCGTGGAAAGTAATGTTTCACAGCCTCGAGACACAGGCCTCTTCAGGTGCCTCAGCCCCAACACCTTCTATTAAAAGCATCTGCTTATAATAAATGACTGTATTCTGAACAAGCAGGTCTAAGGCAAGACCGGAGATGCCCATGCCCCACCAAAGCTAACTAATTCATTATGTCTGTCGAGAATAGACATTAACTGAGACTGTGCTGAGTCAAAACTAGGGACTGTGCTGCCCTTCAAACCCCTGAGAGAAGCTGGAGAAAGACAAAAGAGAGAGAGGGAAAGTGTGAGAGAGTGAGAAAAAAAGAGAGCGTGCAAGTGAGAGAGGGAGGGTGAGAGAGAAGGAAAGAAAGAAAGAAAGAAAGAAAGAGAGCAAGCAAGCGAGAGAGGGAGGGAGAGAGAGAAGGAAAGAAGGAAGAAAAGAAAGAAAGAGAGCGAGCAAGCAGGAGAGGTAGGGGGAGAAAGAGAGAGAGAGGGAGAGATGGATACAGAGGAGTAGGCTAAAGGTGGAGAGAGACATGGGAAAAGGATGATGAGAGAGACGTAGACAGGGAAACACATGGAAACAGGCCACAGGGGCAGGGCTGGTAGTGGTGTCACATGAAGGAAAAGTCCAGAGTCAATCAACCCATACCCCTGTTGGTTGAGGTCGCCAAGTGCTGTCTGTTAGTCAGGCTAGCGCCACCTAGCGCTTCCGCTCAATATCACATTTCGCTACAGCACAGTCATAGGTGTCTCCATTAACTTTCTCCATTAACAGGTTTCTTTAGACAAATTTTGGGCTGAGCAATCAGCAAACAGAGGGCTCTGGCATGCCCAATATCTTTAAAGTCCAGAGAAAGTATCCACCCATGAGGAAGGAAAGGTACGCCAAACTTCTAGCTGCTTGGCACAAAGTGAAATAATTTCAAAGTGTTTGGCGCACTAGGCTAGCTGTCGGTAGGTACAAGAATGACGAAACCACACCAGAATGACAAAACCGAATTTGGAAACTGGCAGCTGACTAAAAGGGGCCCAGAAAAATGAAACTGAAACTAAGCCTCTATGCCATCATAAATTAGCACTGGCTGGCGTTTCACTGTTCGGACTACATTGTACTAAAAACTCTTCGTCTAATTCCTACTGACAGCACTCAGTGACTACAAACAACAGGGCTGTGGACTGATTGATTCTGGACTCTTGTAACTCTACACAGTCTCATGTCACGATGGAAGGCACGGCTCAGAACTCATGCCTATATCCATAGGCTGATGTTTGAGCTGTGCAGACACAGGGATCAACAGAGAAACAACAAAACATCTCTCTCTCTCTCTCTCAGACCCTTTCTACTGCCCGAGTCGCTCATACACTCACTGGGTGAGGGGAGACAGCCATGGCTGAAAGGAGCAATAACAAACCCAAAAAAATCCTAACGGGGCAAAGAGCAAAGGAGGGAGAGAGTAAAAGAGGAGCCCAGGGATGTAGCATATAAACACAGACACGGTGGTCGTGGCTCTCTCTCCTATAGCGCTGCATAAGCCACTTCAGTTGTTTACCAGACAAAACGAAAAGGAAGAATAACTTGGCTGTTACAGTATTAACCCATTATGGCACTAATGGACTGCTGTGGCATAAGTGAGACCTGAGACTGAGCTCCCAGACTTTATGTTTACACTCCACCTCACCAGTTTACACTCCACCTCACCCCTCACCAGTTTAGCCTATACTCCACCTCACCCCTCACCAGTTTAGCCTATACTCCATCTCACCCCTCACCAGTTTAGCCTATACTCCACCTCACCCCTCACCAGTGTACACTCCACCTCACCCCTCACCAGTTTAGCCTATACTCCACCTCACTCCTCACCAGTTTACACTCCACCTCACCCTTCAACAGTTTAGCCTATACTCCATCTCACCCCTCACCAGTTTACACTCCACCTCACCCCTCACCAGTTTAGCCTATACTCCATCTCACCCCTCACCAGTTTAGCCTATACTCCACCTCACTCCTCACCAGTTTACACTCCACCTCACCCCTCACCAGTTTAGCCTATACTCCATCTCACCCCTCACCAGTTTAGCCTATACTCCACCTCACCACTCACCAGTTTACACTCCACCTCACCCCTCACCAGTTTAGCCTATACTCCACCTCACCACTCACCAGTTTACACTCCACCTCACCCCTCACCAGTTTAGCCTATACTCCACCTCACCACTCACCAGTTTACACTCCACCTCACTCCTCACCAGTTTACACTCCACCTCACTCCTCACCAGTTTACACTCCACCTCACCCCTCACCAGTTTAGCCAATACTCCACCTCACCACTCACCAGTTTACACTCCACCTCACTCCTCACCAGTTTAGCCTATACTACAGCTCACCCCTCACCAGTGGTGCCATGCAGTTTGATGGGGCAGAATGGGTGTGTTACATAGTGACTGGGGCTGGGTGGTGTGGGTGGCATACACTAACAGCCGGAGGGGCCAGAGGGACGGGTGGAGAGAACAAGGATGGCGCACGTGGCATGGGTGGCACAGTATGGTACTGTTACTGACCTGTGCCTCACCTCACCTCACCTTTGGTCAAGTCAATAAGGGGATGGGCAGAAAACGAAAGGGTAAAAATACAAGGAAAGAGGAGGAGTAGGAGGAGGAAGAGAGAGAGAGAGGGAGGGAGAGAGGGAGGGAGGGAGGGAGGGAGGGGGCACAGAGTAAGATGGCTGGAAAGGAGAGCAAGCTGAGGAGATTAAACCAGTGAAGTAGAGATAATGAAGACTAGATTAAAAAATAAATAAAGGCAGCACACAAAACAAAGACAAGTGACAGAAAGTAATGAGAGTGAAAGAAATGAAGAGAGTGTGTGATTAAATCAAGAGAGAGGCCAGAATCGATAGCCGACATGTCAGTATGGGACAGATAAACAGTGAGGAGGGAAGAACAAGAATAAACGACAGGGGAGGGAGGGAGAGGGAGGGAGAGAGAGGGAGAAGGAGGGAGAGAAAAGCTGAAAGTGTGAAACTGAGGCATACAGAGAAAGGGGGAGAGAGAATAAGAGAGACCAAAAATGAGAGAGACTGACAGTACAAGTGAGCAAAAGAAGATCAAGAAGGTGACCTAGGCTACTGCATGATTGAGCAAGAGAGAGAGAGAGAAAAGAGTCAGTATGAGAGAGAGAGCGAGAGAGAGATACAGCCTGACAGTGCTGTATTAGAAGAGAGAGAAAAGAATAAAGAATGAATACTAAGTAAAAATAGAGGGGGAGAGAGAGAGAGACAGAGACAGAGAGAGAAAGAGAAAGAGAAAGAGAAAGAGAGAAAGAGAGAAAGAGAGAGAGAGAGAGAGAGAGAGAGCAAGAGAGAGAGAGAGAGAGAGAGACAGAGACAGAGAGAAAGAGAGAGAGACAAGGGTCTAGACCAGGGAGCTTTAAAAAACAAAAGCAGTATGCAGCTCCAGGGAAAACAAGTGAGAGCTGCAGACGAGAGGGACTCAAATTACTCCCCCTGATGGACCGCCAAGCTCAGACCAGCCCTGTGTGCACACACACACACACGCACACACACAAGACCACTTCTAAACTCAGGCTGGCCCTGCACACATACACAACTCTCTAGGACTTCCGAACTCAGGTCAGCCATAAACACATATGCACCACATTTGGACAAATACCAAACTCTTATCACTCTTGCTTTCATTTGATTTACTTGGGCTCATTCCTTCTTTCTCCTGAAAAGCTGCCAAACTCAAACGCACCGACACACACGCGCACGCACGCTCTGTTGTGATGAGAGTGTGCCAGCCATCACAACAGCGCTGAACTCTATACGCGCGCGCGCGCTCTCTCACACACACACACACACACACACACACACACACACACACACACACACACACACACACACACACACACACCAGGTATTCAGAACACCATTCCCTCTCGTCTCTTGCGCCCTTAATATGACCTAAGGAGACAGCAATGGCAAAACACAGAAGGACACATAGTACATGGAAACGGTTCACTCAGGGGACATTTCCCAGAATTCCTTGTCCTGGTTTACCTCAGATTACCTGCACCATGTCAGAGGAGTTGTAAAAGAAGCTGAAGTTGAAATGATATTTCTATGGATGTAGCCTATGTTTGGCATATAAGATCAAGTTTCCTGCCCTGTAGCCTATCTAATGATGGTTTTGGCAGTACAAGTGCCTGTTATGCCAGTGACACTTTTGAATTGAAATTGAGAAAGACAGATCAAGTGAGAGAAATGGGGGACCAGAGAGAGAGAGAGAGAGAGAGAGAGAGAGAGAGAGAGAGAGAGAAAAAAAGAGAGGAGAGAGAGAGAGAGAGAGAGAGAGAGAGAGAGAGAGAGAGATAAAAGGATTATAAGACACAAAAAAGTAGAAAGATGGGAGACAATTAGGCAAAAGTCTGCAACAACTATTGACACGATCTTCTCTCATCAAGACATTTTAGAAATGAAAGCCAGACAGCCACACAGTCCTCAGGACGTGTGTGCGTGCGCATGTTTGTGTGTGTTAATCAGACACAGCGGTCTACAGTGACATGCCAGTATTGTTTGTGTGCAGTGAGTTTAAATGCTGAGCTTAACGAGGTGTGTAATAAGATGGACGTCTCCTCTCTCCCCGACACGCTCCATGCGGAACACTAATTACACCACCCCGACAACCCCCCACCCCACCCCACTTAAAATCTTTCCAATTTCCCCTGCTACCAATTTACTGTGCTTAGCAGATAGTAACCTGTAGTAACATTTATCAACATTTATCTTGACCTTGACTTAGGTACACACAACCTACCAGAACAGCCCAGAAAACACACCCTATTCTATCTTCAGCTCTTCTTGCCTCATATATTGACATTTAATTGCTTGTTACTTTTATTTACTTTCGGTTCCTGTTACAGTCTCAGGGTTGCAAAGTCACCTGTTATACTGTTTGTGCAATGGCAACAAACACTTTACTCTACTCTCTGCTGTCTCTTATAATAAATTCATGATTATTATTATTATTCAGTTTTCTCTTTAAACGACTCTCCTCCTTAACATCCCCACCCACCACCTGAGCACTCCTTCACACACTCTTTCGTTCTGTACCATTATCTCCTCACATTCCATCTCCACTCATCCGCTCTCAAAACCCCCTCCATCCCTCTCTCCACTCTCTTTTCCTCTCAAGTCTTCAGACTGGAGGGCACTTTGTGTGGGGGTGGCAGTCAGGGGAGGCGCTTCTTGTTTGGGCTCTGGTGATTGAAGGCCACCCCTCTCTCCTCTCCTCTCTGCTTTCATGGAGCCTCCCTAAGTCTGGGTCTTGGATCACAAACTACCCGCATGGCACAGCACCACTCGTTCAGAACGCCGCCTGGAATGCCAATGCCAATGCCACCGAGTTGGCACAGTACAAATTTACAGAGAGAGAGCGTTGAGGTGTTGAGCTACTTGTGTGTGTGTGTGTGTCTGTGTACATGTGTATAGTGTGTGCGCGTGTGTGTGTGTACACGTGTATAGTGTGTGTACATGTGTAAAGTGTGTGTGTGTGTACATGTGTATAGTGTGTGTGTGTGTGTACATGTGTATAGTGTGTATAGTGTGTGTTTGTACATGTGTATAGTGTGTGTGTGTCTGTGTGTGTGTGTGTGTACATGTGTACATGTGTATAGTGTGTGTGTGTGAGTGTCTGTTTGTGTGTGTTGGAGGGAAAAAAACAAAACAAGGGCCGAAAAAGGGAGAGAGGAATTCTCAACTTGCCTACTCTCACCTCCCAAATCAATGAATTGCTGTGCACACAGAGACACTGCTAGCTGGACCGTGCGTGAGAACAGCGTATTGAGAAAATTGTAAAAAAAAAAAACTTGACTGTTATTCAACTGGAGTGGTTTTATTGCTTTCATTTTATTCCATTTTTTTTCAGCTGTTTAGTGCCGTGTTTATAACACACAGTCTTGGGGTAACTGGGTTCGACTGCTCAGAAGAGAGTCTCTCTGGCCAGAGGTGTATAGTAAAAGGTGATTACAGAGTGAGACCTCCCATGATGGTGGCTCAAGCAGGCAGATGGTAGACGAGAAACACACACACATACTGCACACCCATACACACACAGGTACACATGCAGTCAGTCACTAACATTCTCACTCACTCTCTTTCTCTCTCTCTCTCTCTCACATGCGCACACACACACACACACACATATATATGTAAGGGATAATGAACAACACAGTGTGTGTATATCGGTGAATATTGCACGTTTGAGGTAGTGATAAGGCCCTGGCATGGAGCGATAAGTGCAATATTCACAGATATACACACACCGTGGAGTTCATTAGCCTGCTTATACCACTGTTGCCATGTCTGCGCTATGTAGTTCTGCTAACAATTTACACATTTTGATAGCTGACACAGGCTCGTTGGCAGAATTACTTCCGCCACACATGGACTCATTTCAAAACTTCAAAACTCACTGGAATAAACTGCCGTTACTAGTTCTAAATGGATGGTTGCTATGATCAAAAGCAGGTCGTTAGTTCGGTCTGTTGTTGTCAAACACCACATCCAAAGATTCCATCTGGTCTTGGCTTTTGTAAAGTCACCATTTCCCATACTCCCAAACGCAGTGTAACAGACTTAAAATCCATCAGTTAAAAGTTAAGTTCATAAGTTAAAATGTTGCTCTGCTGCGAGCGTTGGCCAGGCCACAAAACAGTAATCCTGTGTTGGTTCATTTGAACATCAAGTTGGGTGAATTGATGTGCCAGTGTAATACAGCCAAAAAAGTGGAACTTTTTTGTAGGTGTGCAATAACCTGAAAATAATGCACGTTCTAAATAGCATGTCACAATAAGAAATGTGATCAAGCAGTGGTACTAGAGTGAAATAAGCAATCAATGTCATTGCCAAAGATTTCTGTGTTGCATATACAGTCAATCAGTTATAGTGGCCCAGTATGCAAATTCAAAGTGCTGCTCTTTGTGCCTGAGGATGCAGAGTCAATTCTAAGTGCATCCATGAGGGTGGGACAATTCTTGAAGACGCAAACAAGCTAGCTAACGTGTGAGCTGTAACCAATAGCAGTATAACAGTGTGTAAAGAGAATGAAGTGGCAGTTAGATTAATTCTCAAAATAAAGATGATGTACACAAAACAGTTTGCTAAATGGGACATCCTGCAGTGTTCCTCAAGGGCTGCCTTTCTATAGTGAAGACACTTAGTCTGAGATGCAGAACAAAAGGCAACATTCACATGTTCAAGGTAATCTATGATTCCTGGTCTCTAAGATACCTGAAGTCAGTACCTGTGTCTGATCAACAGGGATGCTTTATCATAAGCTGGTGATCTTTACATTGTATTAAATTTTCCATTAATACAAACTGAAAGACTCATGTACGCGCGCACGCACGCACACACACACACACACACACACACACACACACACACACTCGACAGGAAGCAAGCTGTCTAGTCATTCTTGTAACCACATGAGGGTCAAAAGTGTACACTACATCTATCAACTCACTCAGTAGCTTAATTACTTCAAAGTAAAGCTGAATGCTTTGTCATATTGGGTCAGTCTGTAGCGACTTAAAACAACGGTCCCAGAGCAGAAATGTTTTGTCTGCAGAATAAATAAGAAACACATGCAAAAGGAAGAGGACTTGTTTCCACCTGATGCTGCAGTGATGTGACGTCATAGATGTTTTTTAACAGACGCAAGAGATCCGACACCACATTCAGCCCTAAACACAAAGCAGCAGCAGCTTTGGATTCTTCCTGGGTCTGCCATCAACAGTGTCCAGAGTTAGCCTAGCTAACTGCTAGTCTCAGTGTGATCTACTAGAGATTCTCTCCAAACACACACACAGGACTGCAGAAAGCCACATCAACCTACTAACTGAATGGGGAGCAAAACATCAGACATCAGGCTGTGTTGCTTTGGTGTCAGGAATCTGAAGTAATGCCTGAAAACGCTTCTAGATATGGTTCAGGTTGTATGGTGAGTGGTTAAGACTAAAGTTAAATTAGATATGCTAGGTTGTTAGGGAGGCTAAATCATCCAGTGTAATAGCCTTCATTACTTCCATCAAATGCCTGACTCTAGGACCAATGCATGTTCTTGCTGTAGCTCTCATTTTATTTCATTTCTTTCTTTGGCAAGCAGGCCAAAACTACACAACAATAAATCTCACTGACTCACATCATATTCATCACACAGAATATACTTTCAGATGACTAGTTACACAAGCAATCTCACTTTCTTCTTTGTGTGCGTGCGTGCGTGCGTGTGTGTAAGTGTGTGTACACACATCCATATGACCAACAGTGAGATGGCGCTATGAGGAAGTACTGATCTCCAAGGGAGTCTAATCTGGTGTGTGAAGACAACAAACTTCCCCTTGGAAAGACAATCAACCATCCAGCTGATGTGCTGATAGAAGGCGTGTAGCTCGACGTTACATTCTCTCTCTGTGAGGACAAAGTGTCCTTAACAAAGCCCACAAAACAAAAAGCGTGGGCTGATAGATTCCAAGCAGCCTGAGCCCAGTTGGTCACCGTGTAAAAATGCATTGGGGGAAACTGGCGTAGGCACAACAAGACAATACATGATCATTAGCCTAGATAACATACAGTTGGTCAACTGAGCCTGTCTCAATGTCAATAGACCTGGAGGGATTCAGTAGTCCCCCCCCTGTCATATGTTAGTACTAGGCCTACGTCACGGTTAAAAAATACATCCAGATATGATCAGCACTGTTCCATACAGATGAGTCATAGGCAGGTTTCACATAACTACCACTATGTGGTTATGACTCAAACACAAAGTCTTAAGCCATCAAAACACAGCTAGATTAAAGAGCAATAATCATTTGCCAATAGCAGCAGCATGAAGTAGGATAGTCAATCCTAGATTTGCAAAGCAACCACGACATAAAGACAGCTACGGCCACACAACTTAAGCTTAGCTAAAACAACATCAGGACTACCAAAACAAACAAGGAGAGGGTAGAGTGGCTGCATGTGCGCATGTGTGTGTATTGCAAAATGTATAACCAATTGTCTATTGACATTTAGGCTTAATGCCACCAAGTGGACAGACTTGTTGCCTATTATGTATGTACTGGCCTATGTATCATTTTGACTACATCCTTCAACACAGGTGATGTACAGGTTTTACTTTAATTGACAACAAAGTTCTTTTTAATCTTGAATGTGTGAGAAGAGAAGAACCTTGTCATATAAAATCTAAAATATTCCATCGTCCATGCAGATATAATCTTACCATCACACATGGCTTACTCAGACCAATGAAAACTAACATTACAACAAAGCAGAGCTGAAGATGGCAAAACAATGCCTCTTGGTACAGGGTGGCACACCATTCACACAAGTGAGTTTCCCAGCTTGGGATCAATAAAGTACATCTATCTATCTATTCCGTCAACAGGACAGAAATTTACCATAAGTCCCATGGTTGACTCTTATGACAGTAAGCACATCTCTGTGATTAACCAGAACTGTCAGCCAGACAGTGAGGATGGTCGTTGCTGTGCGAATAACTGTGTCTGAACAACTACGCTCATATTCCCACCACAAAGAGGAACTTAGACAACTGAAATACCCTAAATTTAGTGCTTGTTACTGAAATGGTAGCTTGTTTAAATACAGTACTTGTATGAACACGATGTCCTTACTGAGTTTGACAGAATCACTCTGCATTAGGTGGACAAGTTATACAAGTTACAATGAAGCATAACCTTAACCTCTCATCATCTAGTTAGATTTAATAGCAGAAAGAAAAGCAAGCAAACAAGAAAGCAGCACAACATTTTCTACTTCTGTTCTTTTAGTTTAGAGACTAGTTCTGAATATTACAAAAGCATAAAATGTACAATATTTACACGAAAATCAAGAAACACAAATTCTTGCTATGCCGAGATACACTGCATACACAATCTCCTTGTCAACATAACAGCATGCTCAGCTCTCGTCAATAACGTTAATATGGAATGCAAATGAGCAAGAAACCACTCAACAGATTGATCCATATCATTAAGACATAACGTGATATAGGGTAGCAGCATGACGTTAAATATATAGTCTCCAAATACAACTAACGGACAGACTCAGCACCAGTTCCTCGTGACAGTAACAGAACTAACATTAGCCAACAACACTATCAAACACCTTGCGCAACAAGGATTTGTCTTGCTCAGTGAATCTGTAACGTAGGTTCTGTAATGTGTAACTTGGTCGAAGGCACGCGTGGGTTGTCAGATATAGTTTTCACTTAACGTTACCTTAAGACCAATATTAGCTACCCAACTGGCTAGCCTACGCACCATCCACAAGCTTTATGCAAGGCTAGCTGTCTAGATAGGTAACGTTAACAAATGTCTGAAACACAGCCTTTCCAACGCCCAACACACCTCCCTTTATTATGACAAGCAAAGAATCTATGGCAATCAATGGCATATTTATTAATCACTGTAGCGATAAATTTCCAGGAAATCAGACACTATTCAGAAACACTCAGCAGTTCAGGGTTTGCAGACAAATACCTGCCACAGTCCCTGGCACCAGGGCTTGTTAGCTACCTAGCTAGACAACTAGCTTCTACGACTAGCATAAGGCTAGCTGGCAAGCGACAGCCGACTCAACATCACAACAATAACAATGACCTCCCATGCTGCGCGTGTAACTGTTCAAAATACTGTGCTGACTCCGCATCAAAGTATCCATTCTTTTAAAGAACACATTGAGTATAGAAGATATCACCAAATTGACTACAGAATGACATTAAGTGATTGTATCAATAGTAATTTTCGGGCTGCGCTTTACCTTCAGTTCCGCACTCTCCGCCATCTTGTTACTCTAAGCGCAGGCGTGATCATCCCCCAGCACGCGAAGTCATATTAACGTGCTCACGCACATATTTAAAAGAAGCGCCTTAATTTGAACAAGCAAAAGGCTTTAGGGCCTACTTATAACAGGCTGTTGCTAACAGGGGCTGGGTATGTATGCTAATTATGAACTCATTCAACACATGAATGTGAATGAGTGAATGACTTTCACATTTCACAAGGCCTATGCAATGTGTGTGCGCGCAATGTATGGAAAGTATGATGTAGCCATAGGCTGACAGATTGGTCTTTTATTGTGACATTCCAAAGCACACCTCGACAAAAAGCTAATAAGCTATTAACACAAAACAGATGTGTGTACAAAAAGTGAGAGAAAATTATTTTGTGCATTGAACAGTTTATATAAAAATTGGGAGCAAGAGCTAAAGTATTTTTTTTCTAAGTAGGCTTTATGAATCAAGTTCCGTTGTTAAACATAACGTAGACCTGTTTTGAGGTGAGTCTCAAGACCATTTTCTGGTTTCTCTTCTTGTCTCGGCCTTGGAAGTAAAAAATACTCTCAGTCTTCGGTCTCGGCCCACAGTGGGATGAAAAGGACACGTATTTTAAGAGCGAGTCCTCGAGACCTTTGTTCTTCTTTTTCAACAGATTTTTTGTATGTTAATATTCACAAAATAGCCATTCCAAATCAATTTACACATCCATCACAGTGCAAAGACAAGATGAGCAAGCAATCTGCAATCATAATCCATCCAATGGCTCTGTGCAAGGCAGACATAAAGTCCCAGAGGGCCTTTTATTTAGGATGGTCAAGTTTCCGGTAATTAACTTTTACATTTATAAACAACTATAATGAGGCCAACAGCTATGAGCTAACTACGAAATGAACCCTAAACTGGCGAGGAACATGGAGAGCTTATTAGTTAGGCTTAATCTGGATAATCTGGATAAACTAGTATAACTACACTATACAAGTAATGCTTTTGCCTAATATCAATCTATCCTAGTGTAGTTCACAAAAATAGACGTTCACCAGAAAAGAGTAACCATTCTGAACACAAGTCCTTCTGGGACTTTATGTCTGCCATGCACAGAGCCCATTGAGTGCAGAGGAATTCTGATAGGCATCCATTGGTGCTGCCCCATGGATTGGGAAGGTCTGTCGGTTGTGGCCAGATGTAGATCTTGAGATGTGGGTCTGGATTTCCAGGCTATCAGTAAAAAGTCCATTTGTAGAGGTTAAGTAGACAAAGTGTAGCAGACTGCTCCTATAAGCAATCCACAGTCTAGGTCAGAGGTTCCCAAAGTTTATATACTAGTAGATTCCAGCTAAGGCTCCTCCTATGGACAGTGTGTTATTAAACACAGTGACAATAGATTACTTAGCCCAAGTGATGTGATAAGAGGCTAAAAACGATGCCCTCAGTGCTCTCTAAGGGATTGTGGCTTGCTGCACGAATGTTTCCGACTGCCTGGTCAAATGTTCCTCCTTTCGTTTAAATAGTCTACTGGCTTTTTCGGCCTCCGTTGGCATTGGAATTTGTACAGTTTCAAGGACTCGTTTGACAGGATTATGAAGCAGAGAACATCTTTGGGGCACTCATATCCATTTTTTTGTGTGAGAGTAAGGCCATACAAGATATTGCCTATTGTGCCCCACACTTGCGCAACTTTCTTGGCCAGTTCTTCTGAGTTTTCGCAATTGCATCAGATGTTTGGTCAAGTTGCTTATTAGGCTGCCCATCAGGTCTTTTTCTTTTCAAAAATTTGGCCATTTTAACAGAGCTAGCTGGCTAGCTAACATTTGCAAGTCTCTGTCTCGAAGGCTAGTCTGTTTTTTAACTCCATTGGATGTGTTTGAATGTCAGCCAATCAGAAAGAGATTGCAGAAAACAATAACAATAACACGAGGGGAGAGAGATGTTGGAAAGATTTGTAGGTCATTGGTTCTCAAAGTGAGGTTCGGGGACCCCCAGGTGTCCGCAGCATGTTGCCTGGAGGTCTGCTACAACATTGGCTGAGATATTTTTTGATAATTATATCTATTTAAATTGCATTGGACATTGTGTCTGTCAATGTTATGCCTTTAGCTGTCACTTAAATAGTATTGTTGAGCAGTAGTCTTGCTATATTGCCTAGTGTAGACCGTTCTATCTTCCGAGGGAGTTCACCTCCACCATAATAACAGCTGCATACATCCCTCCGGATGCGAATGCCAAACTTGCTATGGACACACTCCAGGCAGCTATTGGCAAACAACAATCCGCACACCCGGTGGCAGCATTTATTGTGGCGGGAGACTTTAACCACTCCAACCTGAAGACAGTGTTACCTAAATTTCACCAGCATGTCTCCTGCAGCACCAGAGGAGACAAAACACTGGATCATGTCTACACCAACATTGCTGGTGCCTACACAGCAACTCCCCTCCCCCACCTGGGACAGTCTGATCACCTCTCTTTGTTTCTCACCCCGAGGTATTCACCGCTCATCAACCGTGTGAAAACAACAAAGAAGACCATCAAGGTGTGGCCAGCGGGGGTAGACTCTGTACTCCAGGACAGGTTCAAAGACACGGACTGGAGCAGATTTACCTCAGTGGCCACTGAAGGCTCCCATGTGAACATTGACTCTTACACCTACTCAGTATTGGATTACATCAACACCACAATCGACAGTGTTACTACTGAAAGGCAGATCACCACGTACCCAAATCAGAAACCATTGATGAACAAGGAAGTGCGGCTTCTACTGAAGGCACGTGACAGTGCCTTCAGATCAGGGGACACACAGGCCTACAGTACATCCAGGGCTGACCTGAAGAGGGGCATCAAGAAGGCCAAGCACAGCTACAAGCTGAAGGTGGAGGAACACTGACCCCCGACGCATGTGGCAGGGCATTCAGGCCATATCTGACTACAAGCCCAGCAACTCCACACAGACAGCCATGGATCTGTCCTTCCTCAACGAGCTAAATGACTTCTATGCTCGCTTTGACAAGGACAACAAGGATAAGACTGCCATCACCCTCCCCTCTGACGACCACCATACTCTCACACTCACTGTCACAGATGTCCACAACGCACTGAGCCACATCAACGCCTGTAAGGCCGCTGGACCTGACGGCATTCCTGGACGCGTGCTGAGAGCCTGTGCTGGGCAGCTTGCAGGGGTCTTCACAGACATCTTCAACAGGTCCCTGACCCAGGCAGCAGTACCAGCATGCTTCAAGACCACCTCGATAGTGCCAGTTCCGAAACTCCTACGTGTTTGAATGACTACCGCCCTGTAGCACTCACGCCCATAGCGATGAAGTGCTTTGAACGACTGGTCCTGGCACACCTCAAGAAATGCTTGCCGCCCACACTGGACCCTCACCAATTTGCCGACAGAAGCAACAGAAGCACAGAAGATGCGATATCCACAGCACTTCATTGTGTGCTCTCACACTTGGACAGGAAGAATGCATATGCAAGAATGCTGTTTGTTGACTTCATTCATTCAACACAGTCATCCCCTCCAAGCTAATCGCCAAACTCGTCCACCTTGGAATCAGCAACCCCATCTGCAACTGGATCATGGACTTCCTGACCAACAGACCCCAGTTTGTTAGGTCAGGCCAGAACCGGTCCACCACCCTGTCACTGAGCACCGGTGCACCACAAGGCTGTGTGCTATCCCCATTCCTCTACTCCCTTTTCACCCATGACTGCAGGCCTGCGTATGGATCCAACTCCATCATCAAGTTTGCAGATGACACCACGGTGATTGGACTCATCAGTAACAATGATGAGTCTGACTACAGGGAAGAGGTGAAGCACCTGGCTGCATGGTGTGCTGACAACAACCTGCTCTTGAACACCAGCAAGACCAAGGAACTCATTGTGGACTTCAGGAAAGAGAAGGGAAACACCCACGACCCCATCCACATCAATGGTATGGCTGTGGAACGTGTCTCCAGCTTCAAATTCTTGGGGACCCACATCTCCGAGGACCTGTCCTGGTCGACCAACACCTCAAGCCTGGTCAAGAAGGCCCACCAGCGCCTCTTCTTCCTAAGGACACTAAAGAAAAACCACCTGTCCACTGGCATCCTGAGCAATTTCTACCGCTGTGCGATCGAGAGCATCCTGACTAACTGTGTGACAGTTTGGTATGGAAATTGCTCTATCGCTGGTCGCAAGGCTCTGCAGCGAGTGGTGAAAACTGCTCAGAGAATCACAGGGACTCCACCTCCTGCCATTGAGGATGTCCATAAGAAAAGATGTCTGCGGCGGGCACGCAGCATTCTGAAGGACACCTCTCATCCTACCAACAAACTGTTTCAACTCCTTCCCTCCAGAAGGCGCTACAGGAGCCTACAGACTAAAACCACCAGGTTCAGGAACAGCTTCTTCCCCACAGCCGTCACACTACTGAACTCTGTCCCCCACTGAACCTCACACTTTGCTGCTATAGCTATGCTGCTATAGCCCTTGGACTGCACACCTGTACATCTGTATACACTTAATACATCTGTACATCTGTATATACTTAATACATCTGTACATAACTATCTCTATAGCACATCTGTATATACTTAATACATCTGTATATAACGATCTCTATAGCACATCTGTATATTGCCCTTATATTGAATCTATATAGCACATCTGTATATTATCTCTTCACCTTATGTATATTGCTCCTCTGCCTATTTATTATTACTACTCTTATCTGTACATAATTTGCTCTTTAACTGTACATACTGCGTACTGTATATACTGCACTTGCTGCTCTTTGCACTTTTGATTAGATGCCAAACTGCATTTCGTTACCTGTATTTATACATGAGTAATGACAATAAAGTTGAATCTAATCTAATCTAATCTACTTGAATTGATCATTCTTTTGATTCATAAAATTATGCATATATCATAGCGCCTTGCTGTATTTCCATAGCATAGTCCTACTATGGATATGGATTTTCATCTGCCATAGAAGGTACACCCACACATAAAAAGTAATCTTTGGAAATGCCTTTATTTATTGATAGTAGAGAACATACACTTCAGCAGTCATAAATAGGCCTATACAAATTTGAAACTGTCAGGTCAAATAGGAGAAAAAGGTCATGTAGATTCAGTGTGCAAAACTACTTTTTAATGTCATTATCATTCTTTCAAGGTGATGGGGAACAGGTGGGTGCTTGAAAGTGTTTGAAAGTTTTGTGACGTGACTACAGCTCTGGGTGCGGCTTGAAAATTCCCCACCCTGTGAAGTTCAGAATGTCAAGAAAAAGTTTGAGAGCACTGCTGTAGCTTATATAAGATTCCTAAATTGCTGTGGTGTAATCTTGTGGTGCATAGAGCAACAATATCACAAGCAATTTTTAGTCACCACAATTATTGCCTGAAGTGTTGTGCTCTAATGAGCTGGTTTAGGGATACTGGAACATTGGAGTTTTCCACATTTTTGTAAGTTAGAGGGTTTATAAATTGTCTACCGGTCCTTTTGCCAAAACTGGAAATAAAAACATATTGTACATTAAAAGGTATACAATATTGTTAAAATCTGCTTTCTAGATAATCACAAGATTGAACAGTGTGTGCCATAACACAGGTTTGTTTGGTTGATAGTTTAGAATCAGCTATGGAACAATACATGATATGACATTTGAGAGCACCTTATCCTCAGAATTTGGCTCAGTCAGTGGACCTGGTGGAGGTCACAGCAGGCCTATGCAGTTCATACGAATAAAACCCTATAGCCTATACATGGCAATGTATAAATAAAAAAAACTGTATGTTGGTGGTGTGGCACACCTTTTCTGTGGCGTAGCCTGCTCTACAGACATTTATTTTGTTACGGAGTTGATGTCAACACCAGGGCTGCAATGATAGGCGATATTTTAGTTTTCAACAAGGCTATAAAATTAATTGACAACTGTTTTGGTAATTGACAGATTGGTTTGTGAAGGAAAAACAGTCTAAATAGCCTGGCTTCATAAACGTGAGAACTGTAAGTTTTACTTACTCCTCTGTAAACTAAATAGCCTATGGTATGTGCACAAAACATATCATTTGAAGACATTATTTGGCTTAGGTATAATAAGCCAAATAATCATAAGCCAAATAAAATAATAAGCCAAAGCATTAATATTTTTTCTGATGTAAACACACAATTTTATACTTAGGCCTATCTCAAAATGAAACTATTCATCAAATGACCCTATATTGGATTTTAAATTAAGGACACAACTGCTGCTAATAGGCTACAACTGAAAATGGTAAACTAACAGCCTGTTTAAATATTGCACTGGTGAATGGGTTGTTTCGTTTAAGCTGTTTTGCATAGGTCGTTCAGATCATCTAGACTATCTTCAAGTTTGCGCAGCTGCATTTATGGTCACTATCCCTATGTGGTACCCCAAGTTCACCAGAAGGTGGCGGTAAAATACTATTCACAGCATCGCCACAGGGTGGCACTCTCTCCCTTGACATAGCTCTCTCTACCATCCAAATGGTAGCAGCATACTTGTGATACGGCACATTTCCATGTGTTTCATATTAATAGTGGATTTATTGATAAATCCTGTAAACTTTAATGAGCCCAACTGTATGAGCATAGTAGAAAGTGTAGATGCGACTGTGGAATAGTTATTTATTTATTTATTTTTATGGTATGCATTTTTAGGGTCCAGTAGATGTCAGTCTTGTATTATTTGTGCATAGCCTTATATATAGCAGATGACTCTGATCTTGCCTGCAGAGGCAGTCACTGAACACATTCAGTATTTTGGAGTGCATCAAGGTGTTGTATTTCTACATTTTGTTTGGTGTTTTCTTATGTAGCCAATAGATCCTTAATATCAATTAATGATTTCAGTAAGAAACAAATCACTCCTACACAAACACCAATGCATATAGACATTAAGTCCTTGTTTTTGTCATAAGGATAAATATATAACTAGTCATTGTATAACTGTTCTGTGTGTCTGGGCTCATTTTCCTAAATTGAAAAATGTGCTGAAAATGTGTTCCTTGTCTCTTACTCTGGCCCCTCAGAACAGGATTGTGGCCAATACTGTTCATAAGTTTGAAACGCTAATAGTAGATACTGGAAAGAACTTAGGCATATAGTGATCCTGAATCAAATCTCTGTTTTATTCCTCCTTGTATTCTACAACAAAATCAACCTTTATTAAAGCCTTATCATAATCCACAAATAAACATCTAATGCCTCCCAGAACATTGCTTGATGTGGCCATTCTTGCTCATCCTTTAATTACAACTATGTTTCATTTAAGTCATTTTACCAATGAAAACAAGTTTCCAGTTATTTCCAAAGAGCATATTTTAATACACATTTAAATCCGTTGGGTTGCCTGTTTTAAAGTGCTTTACATGAATAATATACAAAGTTGCAGATGACTACAAACAGAGATGGGGAAAATTGATCAAATAAAGATTAAATAAAAATGTACAAAGACATAAATAACTAAATCACCTATTTAGATCCATCTAACATTCAATCAACAAAAAGTATCACAGGATACATAAATATAGATATATGTTTATGTATATTTTTATATGCATTGCACATAGCCACATGATATAAACAAATTTCTAGAGGTGATGGTCTTGGTTTCTCAATGAATTCACTGTGGTTATCTTCATCTTTAGATTATACAATACTTACATTTTTTCTCAGAGAACAAGCCTTGGTTTTTGCCTTAAAATGAACTGAGTTGGGCTTTAACATGGGCCTGCAACTAATGGACACTCATCTGTCTGTACAGATATCTCTGGGGTACAGTGCGGTTCAGTGTGGCTCAGCGTGGGTTAGGTGTGGTTTCGGCTGAAGATCAGAGGAGGTTTCCAGACAGGTAGGTTCCTCTCCCACTCGGTCCACCAGCTGGGGGTTTGGTTCCTGAGGCGGGTCGGGGCTCTGCCAGTCAAGGGGGCAGCAGGGGGGGCTTGAAGGTGCAGGTTCCAGTACAGTGCCGGGGGGTCAGCATCTTACAGGAGAAATGGTGCAACGCGTCGTGAGCTTCTAGGAAGAAAGTTTGGGCTCTTGATTACTAATGAGAATAATGCTCGTTTAGCTGAGTCACGTCACGTGTGCCTAGGAAAGAGCTGGGGAATCTACTAGACTGAAGATGGCTCAAGTAGGCCATGCTACAGCAGTCATGATGCACACTAAAAATCAATGGTTGGGAATGCCTTTTCAAATTTTTGTCTAGCCAAGGAACATCAAATTCCAATAAGAACAGGCAGTTCCATCATGTAAATTGGGCACGGGTATTGCAATTAACATACCCTGGCGAGCAATGAAAAGGGATCTGTTCTAATGATCTTAGTTGGGGCAGGACCTCAAACTGCAGTGGAGTGGCCTCACCTATCCATGACCATGATAACACTGTATTACTGATCTCCACCAGCGGAGTTATCCATTACCTTTTAATTTCTGCTGAATAGCATAACGAGCCTTTCTCTCATGGTCCAACTCGCTGCATAGAGTATCTAAGCAGGAGAAAACAGTATAATATAAAAACAGGATAATATAATATAATGTAAATATTTAAACACATTTTTTTCTTAATTGCATGGCCGTTACACTGTGATACTTTTTGACCCTCTCTTTTTAAAGACATGTACATGGACGACACCCCCAAAATAGTTGGCCCAATTTGTTAAGAATGCAAAACTTTATTTTATTTTATTTATATTTATGAGTCTCTTCCTTGGTTTGTGAAGTTTGTTAATTAAGATGAAAATGTCAGTCCATAAATTTGTTTTTTTTTCACACCAGTAGGCTAAACGTTCATAGACTCCTACTGATTCTTACTACAATATCAAATGCGCAATGATAAGTTGCCTTTCACAGAACTCATTTTAAATATTAGATAGTTAAATGGACATCTTGCAAGATGGTAATAGGCCTAGACATTTTTTCTGAAGAAAGAGGAAGCTATGTTGCTGAAATGCCCGCAGAAATTCCATGCCATTTGGAGGCTCTGTCAATTTTCGATTAGACAGAGTGGCAGGCCGATTGTGTCCCTCACCTCGAACTATCTGCAACTGCTGAACCATCTCCTCCCTGTAGGACAGCTCTCTCTTCATCTGGTCTTGGAAATTATCTGAGGAGCAAATAACACCATTATCACAACACATTTTTATGAATGTCTTTTATCCAAACAAATGATTATGTTAATTATTTTTACCACATGAAAGGAAACATTAAGTAAACAATGCCCTTAAACTCGTTGCCAACTTATAGAAGCATTTGAAATTATATTTTTGCTTCATTTTTTTGATAGACATATTTCCAAGTACTTAATGATTCTTCTTTTATTCAGTATGCATTGAACGTGGACTATTACAAAGTTCCAGTAATAAAAATTACTGTGCTGACATGCATTTTGAAAATCGTAGCATACACGTTGTGATATAAAAATCTGTAAATTAACCTAGACTCTAGTTATATTGATGGAGGAGTCTTGTGTTATAGGCCAGGCCGTTATATGCGTGAAGTTAGAAGTAGATCACACCTTTCAATGTCTGGAATTCTCGCTCCAGTTTTTTCCGAAGTTCCACCTGTTCAACTAGCTGTTTCTGCAGTTCCTCTGTGGAAATATAATTGGGAAATTTTGCTTTAAAATCTTTGAAATTCTTTTACACCTTCATTATCCAAAATATTTGTAACCTTAAATTTCAAGTCGCCAAAACTGTAGAGAATACTTTCCTCTTGCTTCAATGCGCGTTCATTTATTCATAATTTGGCGTTCCATTATTTTGATAAAAAGGGGATAACCACACAACGTGATTGTATTATGGCCGTCTAAATAAATTAATTTAATAAACAATTGTCAATTTGCTTCATTATTTTATTTAGGGCAGGTTCTTTTTCAAAATGCATCTGCCCATACTGCTCTGTAAGTACATGTTAATGTCCGCGCCAGGTTGGTGCGCCTGATGGCTAAGTTAAAGACTTCTTGTAAGCAGGTCCATTTTGTAAATCCAGTAATTGAAGATTTAATCGGTGGCATTTGGACCTTGTGCCTATCCATTCCTTAGCGGCCTAAATCGGATAATCCTGCCTGCGGCCATATTTACAACTACTTAGCTGAGTCGTGGAGTGAATTCAAGAAGCTCGCCGTGCGTATTATCTCTGGGGATTGTCCTGTTTTAAATGTAACAGAGGACAAACTGGGAAACGAGATTTGTGACCTGAGTTCACCTATGCTATGGTCAACGGGCCAATACGATTTTAATGAAGTTTATTTATTTAGAGTTGGATTAAGATCCCTGAAAAGAAGCTTCCAATGCAAATGTAACTACAGAAATTTAACAAAGTCAAAGTCACTAAGCACTTACCTTTGGCCATGCTTTGTATATCTCTGCTGCCAATCAGCGGGGCAGTACCATCATCGCAACGGGATGCTTCCTCACCTGAGCGGAGAAGTAGAAAGCTCAACAAAGTAGAAAGGCCAACACAGCTCTTCTGTGGGCTATATTTGGTCAATTTCTTGATGAATGGATTAACTGATGAATGGATGGATGAGCTAAATGGCTGACTCACCGCCATCAGGTTCTCTTTGGTTTCCATCTGACAGAGCGCCATGGTCTTGGTGGAAAGTTTTAGGTTCGATTTCATCCACTGTAGAAGACGGCTCCTCTTCGCGGGTATCTGTATGGCACATAAAAACAAAATGTCATGAGCTGTGAGGAGTGTCCTTTTTAATGTCCTCAACAGATCTTAAATTATTTTGGACACAGCGACGACCTTACCATTCGAATCTCGGGAATCGCGTTGGTAATTAATTGATGATGCAAATGTACATGGGGTGCTCATTCTTTGCACATGGTTGTCCCTTTCATTCGTATATACCTGTAAGATAAACCACAGTACAACATTTAGCCATTTCCCATAATTATCCCTGAGCTTAGAATAGGCTTTTCCTGAATTCCAACCCCTTCTCTCTCTCTCTCATGTGAAATAAAATACTAGCTACAGTGTCGGACCTCTGTTGGAAATTATTCCCAATCCACATATGCGCCTCCATGACCCAATAAAATAAACTCAAGTTGTATTTATAATCATATAAATAGCCCTCTAAGCAGAGGGAGTGCATCTTGTGGCGCTTTAATTCCAAATGAACATGACAGCATTTATAAATTGGTAACAATTTTGAAAACGTCAACCACTTCTTTTACAGTTAGTTTTGATAAGTAACTGTTTTTGTTAATTAGCCTACCTGTGCATCATAATATCCATAAGATATAGTCATTATGATATAAACGCCTGGCAAGAAACGAGAAGATCTAATGTGGAGAAAAAAATATTTCCGTTAACTACTTAAGTGACTGCGTAAGTGAGAGCATAAATCCCCTCACTTCAAATGGTTCATAAAACCAGGTTGAAGCATTGTATACAGGTCAGGATGTCTTAGTAAGTAAGTGCCTTGTGTGTGTGTGTAAGAGAGAGAGAGATTGTGTGCGCGTGCGTGCGCTCGCACCTCATATACCGCTGTATTTCTGTTGGTTTCTATTGGCAGCTGTTTGCTATTTCTGTCAGCATCTGTAGAGCGTGCCTCGCTCGACTTGGCCCTGGCATCTTCCGATTCCACGCCCCTTGCGGCCATTTCTTGAGTTACAGAGCCAAGCGGGCTCCGATGGCCATCACCTGACAGGGGGAAAGAGTCCTGCACTTTGTTTGACTCTACGTCCACATCCGGGTCGTCCACGCTGTCCACATCCGGAGAGGCTGATCTGTAACTTGAACTTTCGCTTAAGAAATCGGGTGACAGGTAGCCAGATCGACCCCCAGCGTACGACCCTCTGTTCCCGTACAACTTGGCAATGCTTTCCGTGTCTTTCACCACAGGTCTGAAAGCTGATATGTAGCTCATCTTCCGAGGAGTGTCGGGCACACCATCCATTGAACGGCTGTCATCTCCGGACTTGTCCTCCTCATTGCGGACGGACTGCGTGCTTGAGCAGCGCTCGCTGTCTAGACCACTTTCTTTGGGGGTGTTTGTGCCTCGGTCATTTGGTTCTGAAACGTCAACTTCATTTGGTCTGGGGCATAGCAGGTCCGACGGCGGTTTAGGGTGTGACTGGGAGTATGGTGGCATGGGAAGGCTGCCTGTTGTTGGCCAAAACATTGGAAACGATGGATAGCCACTGTCCTTCGTCCCAGGCCAAAACATGCCTGAAAGGTTAGTTTTATTTGGCTCACCCATCACCATACCGTCCTCTTTCTTTTGACACAGTCCAAAAGCAGGGAATCCGTAGGGGTGGGGAAAGAGAGGTGGAGGGATCTTCTGCAGCATTCCGAAGCCCTTGCTTGGCACGGGGATAACGGGATAGCTGCGTATGCTGCTTGGAACCACACTAGTCTGCTCATCTTCGCACCTCATGGCTTTGTGAGGAATTTCAGGGGACTCACTGTGAGGCTGCCCGCGAGGTCCCGGGGTTTTGGTCGGAGACGACCTCCCAGGCCCACTGGATGGCAGCGTCCTCTTCCTACTGCCGCCATTGAACATGGCCTTGACGTCTTCCCAGGCATGCGTCACCTCCTCAGGTGAAGTTTTGTCTGTTAGTTTGAGATGGCGCCTCCAAGAATTAAAGTTAGCGGCATCAGGCTGTGTGTACTTGGACTCTGGGGTGCGATGCGAGTGAAATATGAATTTGTTTGGAGAGAAATACATATTGCAGAACGAACATTTTATACATTTAGCTCTTGAGCTGTTGTATCTAGCTGGTATGAAGCTGCCCCGAGATCCCCATGCGCACTCGTGGGACACATCAAATGCGAAATTTTCGGGCAGCTTGGGCGGTGAGTGTGCCCCGAGGAAAGATTTGCACAGCCGCTCGGCCTCGCGTTTGGTGATCATCCCGCAACGCCGAGAGGAG
The DNA here is from genome assembly GCA_015244755.2 of Tenualosa ilisha. Lineage (NCBI taxonomy): Eukaryota > Metazoa > Chordata > Actinopteri > Clupeiformes > Clupeidae > Tenualosa > Tenualosa ilisha. Next base: position 5,126,405 of record PYXC01002821.1, read on the forward strand.
ATGGGCATTGCTCCTGCGCGCCGCAAGATCTCGAGTTGGACTGGCGTGCACTGCACGCAGGTAATACCGAGGGCCACGCGGCGGTTGTGGATCTCGTTGTAACTGTAGTTCTTCAGGAGGGTGTTGGAGATTTGGGCAAGACAGAGCCTCTCTTGGCCATCTATGACTAGAGAGACTATGGGTATTCCGTACAGAGAGGTCTCGCTGACTTGGTTAGGTTTTAGCGCAGAGCCGGAGTAGGATTGCAGCTCTTGCTTGGAAGTCGGGGAGCAGCTGGAGTCTCGTACGGCTGGCAGCTGACTCGGAATTGATTCCATTCCTGGAAACCTGTGAACAGCGATATTACCTTCATCAGTTAAGTCACAAGCTAAAACGGCGACATGAGAACGCTTCTCCAATTCTCGTCATAAATGGAACTGAAAATAAATTAAGGGTAACCTAATTTCCCCCAATAAATAAAATAAAAATACTATAACGTACCCATAATTAGCCTATTTAGTCAACATCATAAAACCTACTGATTTGATATTTTAATACAACGGGCCTACATTAAAAACACCACTGAAGAGTAATCTTATACAAGCATAATGATAATAATAACAATAATACTACTACTAATAATAATAGAACAATATCTTAGTGTAAAATAAATGCCCCACCGCACATTAAAACACAGCAATCTAATTTTCTGTGAAGATTATTAATCAACATCAGAGGATGAAATCAGAATCAAAATTTTATAGATTCATGACAGTGCAAGCTTTCTTGATCGAAAGCAACCATGTGACTTTACATTGAATTTGGAAATAGAACCGTGTCAACAAAGGGCACAGCAGGAAAATATAGCCGACTTTGTGTGATGCGAGATTACGCAAAAGGTAAGACGCGCTAATCCGCTTTCATTGTAATTATCAGGGTTCATCCTTGCCTAAAACATTTAACCAGTTTAAAGAAAAATACAAACTAAAGTATAATTAAGGCGATTCATAAAGAACCTTGTATTTAAACCTTCAAAACTGCGTGACCAGTTTCCAACATAAAATTGCCAACAAAGTAAAATATGCGTTTATTATTTTAGAACATAATAAACCGTACATTTTGTAAATCACTGATCAATTTAAATGTATAGGCTTTTCCTTTAGCATAAAATATCATTAGCTTAGCTGTTATAATTTTATTCAGTACTTTTAGGTTTACCACTTTCACATAGGGTGAACTGTGTGTTAACAATTACTAAACACGCGCACACAAATAGGCTACTTTTTGCAGAACAACTTCAGTAGCGGCAACTTAAATCAAACATGAAATTCAAACTTACCTTTTAAGAAGTGTCAGAGCAGCAGTTATTGAACAGCAGACAAAAAAACTAAAGTTCGCTTTGAAATGATTAAGACGATGCAATTGGACAGTCCCCTTGTAGACACTGTGATAGAAATGAAGTTCGTTTCGTGTAGAAATGTCCAAATGTCTTCTTGCGAAGTAGTTTTGTATTTTGCATCAGAGGTGTATGTGGACGTGCATCCTCCTCGAGGCTTTCCGGCGAGAGTGAGGAGAACTGGAGGAGTGACCGTCGGTAAGGTGGTGCGCTCCTCTTTACGACAAAGCCATTGAAAACGTTCAGCAGTGACAGCTAAAGTAATAGCGAGGCACTCCCACTTAGCGCAAGCATATTTACATGAACTGTTTGCCTACGGGACCGACAGAAACCACACTCGCTGCTGTCATATTGGCCTGGAGACATTTTACATTTGTCACGTGATCTTTTGAAGAAATGTAAGAAAGTGAGTGTGTGTGTGTGTTGTGTGTGCGCGCGTGCGTGCGCGCGCAACGTTTGGCAAACGGGACGATCTTACGGTATGTTATGAACAAGGGTCAGCCACTGAAACAACATGTATTTAATCCAAGTTTTCTTAGTCTGGTCAATTAATTTGAATGGTATTTACATGAAGTTTTGAGCTTTTGATCACTGCATTGTTTTGCCCTTTTGACCACTACATTTATGAGCTCCCAAAGTAGCGGTTTGCAGGGTGAATAGGCTATCTCAACTAATTTAGAACTTTTTTTCTGCGGGATAATTCAAGAAGTTCCTAAAGACGATTATTTGTGACTTCAGTACCGTCTTTTGCACCTGTTTGCCTCAAGCTTGAAGTCCACCCTCATGCATACGGGAGTTGGACGACCACACACGTCCTGGCAAGAACAGGTAGCGTGAACAAAGCGCCTGATATGTGTAAGCACCAGCCCGAGGTAAGCGGTTGAGTGATATGGCCGCGTTAACTATTCATAAGTATTTATAGCCCGATCAATGACCGCCGGCTCACCCCGCAATGCCCCGTGATGGTCTAGGCTTTCAATATCTAGCTTTACCGGTACCGGAGAAACGCACTAAGTTTTAAACTAACGAGAAAAAGGAGTTTAAACACGGTAAGAAAGTGAGAAAATATTACCTTGACATATTAGAATGTTTTCTTCTCATCAAGGATAGATTCGCAAATGTCTCGTGAAACATATTGTGAAAATAATTATTGTGCATTAATTCTGATGATGTGAAACCGACCAGAGGTAACGATGTTTTAAGTCGCCCAGGGTGTTTTCATTTATCCAATTCATCAGTGTTAAATAAATACACGTATTGTTATTGAAATCATGTGCGAGAAAGCTTGAAGTCGCCCCAAGAGACTCTTTTCATTGGTGACATCTCAGATGTTATGCCGATCGCATGTGTTCCCGTTCTCACGGACTGACGTGCACATAGTTCTTCTTAATTACAATGGACCCCTAAAGTAGCCTACATTGAGATGCAGTAGATTCGGAGATCACTTTAGCCTTCGAATATTTGGGATGGAATTGCATGTACTGAAGGATTGTCATCTGTAGGCTATGTAAGTCGTCTGAAGTGGAACAAGTAGCCAATAAAACCTGATGGTACAATGTGCTATACCTAATAACTGAACGTAAAATTGTCATTTTTGGTGAAATTAGTGTAAGTGTTAAGTTCGTTCAAAAATAAGTATAAACAAATAGTTATGCTACGTATGTCTTAATTCGATCATTTTTCCCTTTCAGAACTGGCACGAGCGTCCTCCCGCCATGGCCGTGCGTTTTGCAATATTGATGGTGGAGGGATCACACGCAGGAGGCGTAATCCGAGCCTACTCGGTACTATTGACTTTCACGGCGGGCAAGAGACTTTCTTCCTCGCCAGCAATAATTACCATTTTGGACTGTAATTATTCAGTTCTCCTAAATTATTCAGACGGTAAACTGAATGCCACATTGTTGCCCATTATTTTAACTCATCGTGCAGTTTGAGCTTCGGCTCAGGTAAGGCAACTGGACACCTTACGCGACAATTACAGCTTAACTGAGCTCTTTTATTATCGTTATATGGCAAACAGAGACTGATGCTAAATTGAACTACCACACCGAGCAGACATTTTCCTTGCAAACTATCTTATAAATTATTGATACAGAAAACACACCTCATTAAAGTAGGGTGTCAGTGTTTTTTGAAGAATGCCTTGTTGGCCTAATATCACATTTGTGCAACTTCAGAGGGATTGGATTTGCAGTAGACATTCAACTGGCACTTTTACCATCCCTCAGTAGCCATGTGAGTTGATGATCTATGCTACTTTTTTACATTATTAATTCGAGAGACTATCTGGTAAATAAAAAGTAGTAAAAAACTAATTAAGTTTTTATTTCATGAAATTGCAGGCCTAGTTAATAATTCTTTGAATTTCCGCAATTCGTTTTTTTCTGTTAAATTTGATATGCCAAATGAATATTTAACAATCACCAAAGCATTTAGCAGTAGGCCTAATTAAAGCTAAAAGAAAACTAGCGAAGAACGTCATATTGCCTTCACTGTTAATTGTTATTTTCTATTACTCAGACTGACTTTGAACACTTTGGCTAGGGCTCTAAACGACAGTCAGACAAAAAGAAACTGTTGTGGTTTTCAACGGTGGACCCAGCTGTCAGAAGAGCTTCAAATTTGGATGAATGGATCCAGTCCTTTGAGGAGGACTTGTTCAGGGCTCATGCCCACGTTAAAGGCCAGGAGGGCACGACGTGTCTCTTTTGAGTCGGTGATGACGCGGGGCTGGATAAAAAGAGGCGCCTTTTCAGCCGGCTGCACTGAGGGGGGAAATCATCTGCAACTCGCCTTTGTGCAACGCTGGGTTTGCAGATATAAGTGCCATAAAAGCTACATTGTATTTGTTTTTCTTTGTGAGAACTGACTCTAGACAATGTGCCCGAAGTATAAGTAAGCCTGCACAATTGCAATTATTCTATTTCTCGCAATAATATATTTTTTGTATGTAGTAGGGTGCTTATATTCAGCGTCACCCTTTATATGCCTGTTTACATTCACAGTATTTAGGTTTTGAAGCAATTCCTTGTTATAACCATGGACCTTCACCCTCACACTGTCACAGAACTTGTAGCTTATCCATCACACTTTTATTTTGACATTGATTGTATCCTCTCGTCTCGTTTGTGTGCTAGAAGAGTGACCACATATCCATTACATAGCCTACTGAGCTTTGAATGAAGAACAGCTCTCTAGTGGAAACCGCACTAATGAGTCTTCCTGATGACCGACACGTTTCAAAAACTGTCAATCGACGCACACGTTCCGCACAGTAAACAAATAAGCACGTGAATGCCGAAGTAATTATTGTGTAGGGGAGGCGCTGGTGAATTGATTGACGTTGAATACAGATGGACATGCGAGTTTCATCATGTAGAAGACAAAAGTAAAACTAATCCGGTATCGGACAAGGAGTTTATTAAACCTTTGCCAAACCTTTATCCAATAAGAAATAATCTTCTAGTGTCATTGTAGAATACCGGTACTTCTCCAGATATGGAAAAATCTAGACGTCAGATAACCTAAGCAAGTGAGCAAACCTTGCAAGAACAAGGATAAAACTATTCAGTCCCCACAATTATGACAGCAATTAAGTAAATTAAACATCTGAGGGGAGGATGCACATGCGCAAGTGTCAGACGCAGTTAATACCTGAACCTAACAAAAATTGGGACTAAAACAAGATTTTATTCCCCCTGTTGAATATGTATGTGGAGCTTTAAAACATAATTTCAGGAAAAATGGTACAGGAACTTCCTAAATTCCTGAGAAATTCTTTAACTAATGTGAAATCTCTGACACATGCCATGTCGTAATGGGAACATATTTAGTTGTAGCATAAATCACGTTAGTCTCGTTGAGCCAGGAGTTAATGAGTATGCCTGTTGAAAACCAATGTTCTCTGTTTAACAGTTGTATCAGCATCACATAAAACCGTGACCTCAATACATTTAATTTTAGAGTCAAATCAATCCACCCCTCTCATATCGATTTCCACCCCCGCACTACACTTAAACAGCCTCTCCAAACCGTTTTTTGTTGTTTCGCTTGAAAATAGCATTTCGATTAGACCCTTTATTAAGGAAAGATTGCTCCAAGAGGATTGGTGTGGCCTGAAAATTAAACGGTGACATTTTAATTACTGGACATTGATAAAGGCGTCCTGGCAAGGCGCCGGGCACTCTTCGTCTGACCTGACGTGCTAATCTAGTTGGACTGCTCGCGGACCCTTTGGAGAAGTGTGCACCAGCTGCACGCGCTGAAAGCCGCAATGAGCACGAGGTGAGAAGGAGAATGTAGAGGCAATCGCCAATCAAATTGGGTCAATAATCTGACAAGAGTGTTAGCTTTCAAATTTACGCGCGGATTCTCCTCTTTGCTGGTGTGGAACGAGATTGCATGTTTTTTTCCCGCCCTGCAACATTGAGTAAAGCTCCCCTTTGAATTAAGTGAGCAATACTTAAAATAACGCTCTTTGCCAGTCCAACCAGCTAAAGTTTGCTCAGACATTAGCTTTTAAGAGCTTGTTTAACTTAATAAATTAAGGTAATATGTATCCCCTTCTCTCCACATAGTGAGTCACTATCTATGGAAGTGCTTAAAAATCTGAGAGCGTGTCGAAGTCTATGCGTCCTGTACCACAGCCTATCCTATGCTTCATAATGCTAGAAGAAAAGCCCACTGACTTCTCACCGTCTCAGTCCGTGGCCCCAGGGTCAACACCGGGTCATGGGAAGCAGGAAGGGCCGCGCGTTGGTTCTGACGGACAACTGCCGTAATTTTACATGTCAACTCCGCGAATGAGACAAACAGCAGCATAGTTGGCTTTTTAAATGAACTTGTCACTCCTGGTTTCCCTGAGCTGGCCTGGCTAGAAGCTGAACCCCTCCTCTTTGGCGCTTCTTGCTAATAACGAACTAATCTGAGGGACAAAGACCAGCACGCAGGTCCACATCCGTTTCACCAGCCATTGGAAATAGCACAGAGCTTCACCCGTGATGGTTTAAAATCTAGGATGGTAAATATGTGAATGTGTGCTTTTTTCATTAAGCAAAGACCAAGCCTCTTCATGTTATAGTTATCACACCAACTGCTCACTTCTGGCAAATTTGGTTGTATATAATGTGGATGGTATTATTGTGACTCTTGTAAAATAAATGGTAGATGTTCCTGATATGCTCTTTACCACAGATTACTTGTGTGGTGACCTGCTGGTTAGTGACTGATCAAAGAACATCACATTTTTAATAATGCCTGGCACAGGAACCATGGGACGTAAATCTTTTATGAAAGTTTTCATGTTTCAAGTTCTTGTCCATTTGGCAGGAAGGGAAAAACAGGTTATTTTGCCCATGTGTTTATTAGCAATAGACTAGAGCTACAGTTAATCTAATTCCAATGAAAATTATTTTGAAATGTCACAATTAGGTAATCTCAAAGGCTGTAATTAACTGAGCAGCCTAATAATACTGTTCCAGTGGTTTATCTAGTCTTTGATCTTACTTTTAATTTCTATATTCATGTTATCCTCCTTGTGTCAGGCAGAGAAGCTCTCCCATAAGGAATGCTGTGCTTCTAAAGCTGTAGGTGTGCTCACCAGCTGGAAGTGGACCAATTTAAATGAACTGAACCGAGTCTTGCCACTCAGCAATTACACCGCAGTGGAAATAACTACTAGAAAAATCACAATCACACATTTTCCCCAAGTTGTGCAGCCCTATCACATACCTGTCTCTGAGATCTCTTGCATACATAGAATTTACTGATGGCACAAACATAATGGTCACATTCATTTCATTGAATTAGTTTCCTGTGCATTTGAATTCCTGTGTAATAAACTCCTTAAATTCCAATTTAGAATTTTGTGGAAACCAGGGAACATCGTGAACATTTACAGGTGCTTAAGTAGGCCTATTCATCATCCATCACGTTGTGTTGAACTATGTTAGAACGAAGGACTTTTTTGAACGGGTTCTAACACATGCCTTGTGCTTGGTTTAGGATAGCTGTGCTGTGCATCCAAATGAGGGGAGGGGAGTATGTCATCCACTCTTTGGTGCACCGAAGTTGTCTCCTCACCAAGAGAAGGTGTAGTGGATTGCATGCCACACAACGACTGAATGTGATATGTGAGTTCCACGAAAGGCAGGATTTGAATATATGCTCATGGATCCATAGCAGTGAGTGTTGAAAAGAAGTCTTTAACGCCCCCACACTTCTTTACCTCTGGATGTGCATGCACGTCCTCAATCTCTGCTTCATATTAATCAACCCACAACTCTTGAATCAAAGAGCAAGGCTGTCAACAGGCAACAGTTGAGATGCCAGAGCCGGCATAAAAACGCCAACAGGGCCAGCCCAGCAAAAACAACAGCTGACTAGAGCTCAAGGGGAGCGAGACAAGCTAATGAATGAAATAAGCTTAGTGTTGCATGCTTCAGGGTAGTCAGGGTCAGACGTGTGTGCAGATCAGTTGATCTGTATTTGTGTGAGTGTGTGTGTGTGTGTGTGTGTAGGTGGTCTAGAGTTGAGTAGAGTGGCCTAGAGTTGGCACTTCCAACAACATGACTGCGGTGGTTGTAAGGAAGTGCAGAGAAACACACACACACACCGGTTTAAGACACGGCAGCGCACCAAGCTGTGGTGAAGATCTAATTAAGAGATGAGAGAGACATTTACCTGCATGGCTGCTGAGAGGCCGGAACTGGCAGAGAGGAGGAAGAGGAGAAAAGGGGGAAAGAAGAAAAGAGAAGGAAGAGGAAAAAAAGAGAAGAGGGGGAAGAAAGGGTGGGAAGGAGTGAGGAAGGGGAGATAACTCATTGTGGTGCTGCTGCATTAATCACAGGCTGGAATCAAAACAAAGATAATCACCTGAGCACTCCATTACAATAAAAAGCAGGTGCCTTAGGGAAACTCTAACCGTACTCTTTAATTGTTCTGAGCCTTTGATAGGCTTTTTAAATCGGAGATTAATTTATGCATTTTTAAATAACTCTACATATGATTAATAAGCTTGAAAATTAAAAAGAGTCTAAAGCAATTATAAATAGTGGGTGGTCATCACCTCATTACAGGGTGGTGGAGAGCCATGGTGTGTGTGTGTGTGTGTGTGTGTGTGTATTTGTGAGCGTGTGTGTATGTGTGTGTTTGTGTGTGGAAAATGAATTTATCCACTGACTGGGGGAACTCTAAACTGCTTCATTCAAACATGCAAATCACCAATGAGACATGATGCAATACTGTTATGGCACAAAAATACTTGTTACTACAATGTCGTGAAGTACAGTTATACAGTTATGTATTAGGCCTTTACATGTGTGTAGGCAGATATATATAGATGCACTTTTTCCTGGCGAAGGCACAGTCTATTGGCTGTGGCGGAGAGCAGTATGGGGGGGTGGGGTGTAAGAGAGTACAGCAAGGTTGAGAGCCAAAGTGGTCAGTGTAATGGGGGATTTCCAGATTTACATACTAATAGTCTTATTCCCTGGAAGACTCTGGCCAGAACAGAAGATGAACTGTGAGAACATGGCAAAGCCATTAAATCTGGAGCCAGGGGGGTTACCCCGGACGCCCATCGGCGGAATCCTGCCTATGATGTCACCCTTGCTGGTGCTGGTGGAGTGTGGCGTAGATTCTCAGAGGAGGTACTCATCAAGGTCGACTCGAGGATCTTCACTGGATCTTATGGTACGCGCGCGCGCGCACACACACACACACACACACACACACACACACACACACACACACACATACATACTCTTTCTCTTGTTCTCTCTCTCTTCTTCCTTCCTACCTTTCTCTATAACAAACATATGTAAATATGCAAACTTTGCATTTACTTTACACATGTTGTTCGCTTCAAATAAATAAAAAAAAGGTTTAATAGTGACCAGTGTACAGTGGTTTTGATCTTTCACATATGGGACACCAAAATACACACACACACACACACCTAAATATACACACTCTCCAGCTTTCTCTCTGTTGTCTCTCCCTCCTTCTCTAACAGACACACCAAAATACACATTAATATGTGTGCACACACACTCACACACACTGTAAGAGGTCTCTTGCAGTAGAGAACATGGACAGGCTGAGGAGAAAATGTGAGTAGTCTTGTGAAGCCATGTGTAAAGAGAACAGCATAGAGCAGAGACTGAGAGGATGAGATTCTCCAGTCCCACCTGCTAATGTGTAAACAAGACATCACACCTCCTCCACCCAGATCTTTATCTGTCTACTAAAAGCTTGCCCCTGGGTCCAACACCCCTCCCCCCAACACACACACACACACACACACACACACACACACTATCAAACTATCCTGTTCCCTTTAGCAAAACTCTCAGCTGCCAAGCATCACTCTTACATCTCAGGAGGGTTTGTGTGTATGTGTGTGTGTGTTTATGTGCAGGTTGCCTGACAAAGAAAAAGAGGAGATGGGGGTAAGAGAGAGTGATTATTTTCCTGAATGGTGTGTGTGTCATGCACACCTGTTCATCTGTGCCATGAGTACTTATAGAGGCTCCTCCATATCTGTATACAGTATGTGTGTGTATGTGTGTGTGTGTGTGTGTGTGTGAGAGAGAGAGAGAGAGAGAGAGAGAGAGAGAGGGAGGGAGGGAAGGAGGGAGAGATCTGAGCATTAGATAAGGCTGTATCTATATTGTTCCTTGGTCAGAGAGACGATGGGGACCCGGGGACCCTTTTGTCACTGTGAGGGTCTCAGCTGCCATGGCTGGGCCCCTCCGCTCCTGCGGGATTCTAGGAACAAAGGTGCTAAAAGGCCGTGTGACACGGAGGCCGCTCCGAAGAGAGGTGCATGTCTCCCGGCCTGTCAATCAATCTCCAACCATACACACACACACATACACACAGACACGAGCGGACCAGTGTGTCTCGTAAAAAAAGACCTCATGCTGGGCCTGTGCCAGCTACTATCTAGCTACTAGCTATCTTTACATCCTTACAGGAAAGAGCATCATGCGCTGTAGGCTAACACAGTAGAACATAATCTAACACATCCACAGCTTTATGGCAGAGAGGATCTCACTTATCTCCACAGAAGCAGCTTTGTAAGTGGTAAATGGACTGCATTTATAAAGCACTTTTCTATTCCACTGGGCAAAATTCCATGCCTCACCTTCACCAATTCACACACACACTCATACAACCATGGTGGCGGCTGTCTTTCAAAGTTGGAATCTGCACATCGGGACAAAATATCTTGCTGCACAAGACCACTTCGATAGGTTGAATAGGTGTAAACAAGGAATGGCTAATGTAACATCTGACTGAAGGAGCAAAGACATTTATCTGTTCATGCATTTAGAAGACGCTTTTATCCAAAGCGACTTTCATTTGTCAACTATAAATTAGTTCAGTCTCCCCTTGCACAATTTAGGTTAAGTGCCTTGCTCAATGGCACAACGGTGGCAACAGGGATTCAAACTCGCAATTTTCAGGCTACTAGATTGCGAGCCAGGTTCCTTAACTGCTACGTTACCGCCACCTCTACATATTCCCCATAATTACTCTGCTTCTTACACTATGTGCATGTGTTCAACCACACAAGTCTTTGCTCAACCTCATGCTTTCCTTTGGCTTGGATAAGGTGAGAACTGTGGTGGCCGACATATTCAGTAGCAACTTTAAGTAGTTGTCCTCTCAGTATGCCACAGTGTGTTAGTCCATACAGTATGATATCAGGTTGACCTACTTTCTTGTGTTCAGAATCTGTGCACCAAGAGATGCATGAAGAGGTCAGATCAGTAGAACAGAACCCATCTCAGGAGACTGTGGTGTTGATGGATTTGTCGCCAATAACTCATTCTCTGTCATCTCCTTTGAAAACAGGAATCCTTGTAATAGCATTTACATTACATTCACTCCTCATTCAAAAGCATTCGATTGGCCACGCACAATTAAGCATGTGCCAAAGGTCTGCAGAGAGGCAACTCTCTGTTAATGATCATTCATCATCAGGATGGTCCTGACCTCTCTCACAGACACGCACTAATACTCAAAGACGCAAATGTACATACACATCCAGATAAACAATCACCCTCTCTCACAGACATACACAGACACACACACACACACAAACACACACATATGTGAAAACAAACACCCTTTGCATAAACCCAACCTTTCAAACATGTAGAAAAGTACAACCACATCCAGACACAGACACACACGCAGTTTTCTTGGCAAGCAAACGCAGTAGCCAAGTTTAAATTAGACAATGTAGGATGTATGGCGCCCATACATTATACACATAATATATATGCACCAGGGGAAAAAAAAAGTCTGTGACCCCAAAACAGTGTGTGGCTGCACACTGAGGCCCGTTGGCCGTGAGTCGCAATCACAGACGGAGAATGTGTGTGATAATAGGAATTACAGTAATGAAAGGCGTTGGCGTCTGGGCCTGTCTTGCCCCAGGCGCTGCATGCGCCATGGCTGCCGCTGCAGCTACGGCGGGGGCATTACCATAAAGATGCGATGAGCTGCTTTCTGCAGGCTCTATTGCGGCGCGGCGTAGCGCAGCAGCCATGACGGCACGGACCGCAGAGATAATAACTATTAGAGTGGAGGACAGAGCTTTGCAGGATTCCAGCTGTGGAGAGCACATTTCCATACAGATGGGACATACATGCAGAGGAAATGTGTGTGTGTGTGTGTGTGTGTGTGTGTGTGTGTGTGTGTGTGTGTGTGTGTGTGTGTGTGTGCATTGTTGGGGGTGGGGTGGGGGTGGGGCGGGTTGTTGGCCCTTGCCCCTGGAATGAGGTTTGTGACCTCATATCACCTTCATCTTCCTCATTGTCTACCTGAGACACACAAGTATGTGTGTATGAGTGTTTTGGAGTGTGTTTTTGTGTGTGTCTTTCATCACATTGTAATCTATAATATAGTTAAATAACTTTAATTCATGGGAGATCAAGGTAATTTGGAGCAATGGTGTGTTTGTGTATGAAAGAAGTGTATCTAGGCAGTAGTTTTGTGTGTGTGATCAAGTTAATACCTCTGTGTCCCCAAACGACTGCACACAGACTGACAGATAGACAGACACCCACACGCACACACACACAAACCCAAACATCTTAAGTGTGTGTAAAGACAGGAAACACACAACCTGCATTCACAGCCTCCACTAGTTCTCTATGGAGTAGCTGTCCAGGGTCCTGAAGTAGTGCTGCTGTTCCCTAGTCTCCCTCAGCCGCAGGCACAAAGTGCAAATAGCCTGCATGTGTGTGAACACAGCACCAGGCATTTCCATCAGGTCAGGCGGTAAGTGAGAAAGTGAGTTACACAGCTTTCATCACAAGGGAACCAACCCCCCCACCCCCCCAGGTGCCCCTTCCACACATATATGCGCACACACACACACACACACACACACACACACACACACATACACACAGAGAGACACTGATTCACACTCACATACAAATGCACACACCTCTCCTGCAGCCACAGTGCTCCCCCTCCATAGAACCCCTAACCTATGCCAAAATGTCACCTCTCACCTCCTCAAACTCAAATTCATCCTTAAAGAACCTAATCATTCTGTTTGTCAAGAAAAGGCCTTCTTTTTTTAGAGGGACATTTCAAAAGCAAACATGGAAATAAAGTGACAAGGGTCAGGCCAGAATAGCAACTGCCAGTGCATTACAGCTCCATCTAGCCTAGCCCACAGTGCCTTCTGTCTACCCACAGTATCAAGCGTCAGATAGTGATTAAATGGATGTATCTTTGCATACTGTTGGATGTTCATGATATGCTGATTTACACACTACATAAACTTTTTTGGACCTATCATCTGTGCTCTTTCTACCCAAAACTATTCATGATGGCACCCACACACACACACTGACATAGCATTTAAAATGCCAGTTGCCCTTCCCCTCTCTCTAACTCTCCGATATTTGGATGTGTGTGTGTGTGTTAAGTTTGAGCTGGGTTGTTGGGTTGTCAACTGGTGTCAGTAATGGGCCCCGCTGCTGAATGTGTCACGGTGGAGGAGAGACATAGAGAGACTTTCAGGGATGGAACTACACGGGGCAGAGCAGTCACTCTGACCCAGAAAATGGATGAGCAGGATTATGGGGTTGGAGAAAAGATGGGAAGAGGAGACAAAAGGACAAAAGAACGAGACAGTGAAGGGATGTGGAGAAGGGGAGATAAAAGAGAGAGAAGGAGAAGAATGTGAAAGAGAAACAGAAGGAGAAAGAGAAATGGTGTGGTAGAAAAAGAAAGATGATGAGAGACCAAGAGTGGGAGAAAAAAGAGAGAGAGAGAGAGAGAGAGGTATGGTGATAGAAAAAGAGAGGAAGAGAGAGACAGACCTGTTTGCATTGTGATGAATTATGCATGCTGGAGGACTACTAATAATAGTGTTGGAAGAGAAAGTAGTGGCCATGGAATGACAAGGCCAGAGTGGCGCTCAAGGCGAGCCGTTTGTGTAAATAAGGCCAGCCGTATGTAAACAGCTGCTGACTACACCATTTCCCCCATGGCTCCATGAGAGAGAGAGAGAGAGAGAGTCTCCTCCTCAGTAGTACCAAGGTGAATGTCTCCAGTCCGTAATGTAACATCAAACCTGTTTAACATTTTTTTAAAATCATACTCACAGGGGAACTCCTAAAATAAATTGCTTATCACTTGTGGGCTAAAACAGATTACATGCATGTCTTGTATGTTAATTCCACCTTTAAATCACACCAAGCATTATGGAGTATTGGTCCAAAGAGTCTACCTACCACCTCGAAACAGGCTATTTTTTGAAACATCATTAACTAAAGTAATAAGAATATCAACCAGCTTGACATTAAAACAGTAAAATAATGTCAATCTAAACTCACACCTTAATTCTATATCATTTGATGCTTTCTGTGAAGGTGTAACATGATGACAAGTAACGATGTAAAAGAAAAGCTAAAAGGAGTCTCAGGTGAGAGACAGAGAGACACATGGGTGTGTTTCCTTACACGCTTCTTGATGGGGGGGAACTGATCTACCACAAAGGAAAATTTGGAGATAACATTGGAGGAGACACAAGACAGGGCAGGGTATGCCAATCTGTAGCTCTTAACATGACAAGTGCTCTGCTCGCCCTTGAGTGTGTGTCTGTGTCCTCTCTCTGCCATTGTCCCTATGCTGGAAAATTACAATGACTCGGCGCATTATGTCTGTGGCCACCTGAACCCCCCAATTTGTTGCATCTGGGTTTAGCAAGGGTTGGGTCTGTGTGAGAAGCTTGAGTGGATAGATGTAGAAAGATATAAAACCAGAGAACAGAGCAATCTGGGCTGCAAATTGATGGGCCTGTCCTCATTCACTCCCTATAGTTTAGACCTTTTGTACTTTCTGTGCCTTTCCTGTGGTACCTACTTTAATATATCTCCCTCCAACATCCCATTAGTGATCAAAAATGTTGGGACATTATTTAAAAGTAAATGACTCAATTTTTTTTGGTTATTCAAATGCATGCTTAGGGTAAAGGGTAAAGACTTTAATGCTGAATTAAATGTAAAACCCACTGTAACTAAGAGCAAAAACAAAAAAAGATGATTTTATATATTTTGTCAGTTCAGTTGGATTGAATCATCTAAAAAGATGGATACGGAAGCAAAACAAATGAAACCCATGTTTATTGTCTTATTGAGGTGCGTGATGCAGGTATATGATGTGAAACTCCCTGAAATGTACCTCCGGTTCAGTCACCACAGGATTTTCTTTGTTTGTTTGTCTGTTTGTTTGCTCTCTTGCTTACGTATGTGAAGAGAAAGAAGTTAATGGGAAAAGGCGCTCAGCTGAGGGCAAAGCCATGCAGGTTGAGCAGATCGACGCAGAGAAACCAAACACACAGACCATAATGAGTTGAGAAACAATTGAGGACGGGGCACAGCTATGGAAGCCATCATGTCCCATAATACAAACAGCCATGGAAACATGATGGTTTTCAGGAAGGGGCTTTAAGCTAGTCGGCTGTTACACATGAGCCAACCGAAGCTTGCAGAAACATGAAAACACCTTTCGGCTTCTTTCACTTCCAGGCTGATGCATGGAGGCTTGTGTGTGTGTGGGGGTGGAAGGGTGGGGGCAGTAGAGTGTGATGTATTGGGATAGAAGGGGGGTAGGGGGAGAGACTAGCCGGGGAGGAGGGGGGGGGGTTGAGGTAGGAACAAGGGGTAGGAGGTATAACAGAGGAATAACAGCCTCTCCACTCTGCTCAGGTGGTGCAGTCAACCATTTAAATGAACTCAGGAGTGAGTCGTTTTTAATCGAGATTGTGGTTTTGTTGTGTATGTGTGTGTGTGTGTGTGTTTGGAGGGGGTGGGGGGGGCTGTGGGTTTTGAGGGTTGGAATAGAGGTGGTTTAGAATGTAGACCATTCAGATGAGCCATGTATCATTACCCCAACCTCTCCATGCACCCCCCTCACACACACACACACACACACACACACACACGCGCACACACACACACTGCAAATCCCCAAAACACATCTCACTGCTCCCCTCCTCTAGGCCTGCAGGCTAGTCATCCTAGCGTGAGCTCCATTTAGTGAGCCAAGCAATCTGGCCAGCCGACATGCATATATTCATAATGGCTGCTGCCTTTCCTGTTCTCTGCCTCTCCTCTCTGATGTGGAAGAG
This sequence comes from Tenualosa ilisha, assembly GCA_015244755.2. Taxonomy (NCBI): domain Eukaryota; kingdom Metazoa; phylum Chordata; class Actinopteri; order Clupeiformes; family Clupeidae; genus Tenualosa; species Tenualosa ilisha. The sequence continues at coordinate 5,142,448 of PYXC01002821.1, forward strand.
AGGCTAGGAGGAGGAGGATGATGATGATGATGACGATGATGATGATGATGGTTAAGAGTTTACACAAAACATCTTTATTACCCATAATAGACACACACAGGCTAATATGGTTCTTTTTCAACGCAATGACCATATGGCTTACTTACTCCAAAGAAACTGTGAGTAAGGGAGTGGTCTGTAAACTGTGTGTGTGTGTGGTGGATGAGGGGTCCTTCATTAAATTGGATGGCTGTGGAAGGTTATGGTGACTGTTTGGTTAACTGTTCTCTTTCAGATTAGTACAGTCTGGAGTACACTTAAACCCACTTTGCAGGACACACATACACACACACTCCACTAAAAATGTCATCATGCCAGGTGTTTGAATGCAGAGCTTTCTACTCTAAGTTAAAGAATCCTGGTGTGAATCAATCAATAGTTGTTGTTTGAGGTCACTGATTGCTGTTGGTGGGAAAAAGAAACAGAAAATTTGATACAACACAGAGTGGATAGTGAAACGGCAGCTAACATTAACCGAATGGGGCATAGGAAAATGAAACTGAAAGTAAGTTTCTGTGACTCATTCAGATAGTGTTAGCTGCCAATTCGGTCTAGGTCAGTCTACGTTGTATCAAATTTTCTCATTCTTATTCCTCCAGACAGCACTCTGTGTCCCCGAACAAGAGGGCCATTGATTGATTCACACCAGATTTCTCCTTTAAATTCCAACGTTGTCCTGCCCATGTATTTCTCTTCCTTCTCATTCTCATCAAGAGACTCTAACTTAAAAGAGAAATCTTTATATATATATCTTTCAAGACATCTGTTATTAAACCATCAATTAAAAAAACAAACCTTAATCCTGATGTCCTTGCTAATTACAGACCCATATCTAACCTCCCATTTGTTTCAAAAATACTTGAAAAAATAGTGTATAAGCAAATCTGTAGCTTCTTAAATTACAATAATATCCAGGAAACCTTCCAGTCAGGCTTTAGAACTAATCATAGCACAGAATCAGCCCTAGTTAAAGTCTTCAATGACCTCTATATCGCATCTGATAATTGATATATATCAGTATTAATCCTATTGGATCTTAGTGCTGCCTTTGACACTATTGACCATGGTATCCTCCTACACAGGCTTGAAAACATGATAGGCATCAAAGACACTGCATTAGCCTGGTTCAAATCATACCTCTCTGGTCGCTACCAGTTTGTACACGCTCATAATGAGTCATCAACCCGTACCAAAGTAAAGTTTGGTGTACCCCAAGGCTCAGTGCTAGGTCCCCTGCTGTTCTCCCTGTACATGTTACCTTTAGGATCTGTTCTAAGGAAACATGGTATTACTTTCTACTCCTATGCTGATGATATCCAACTTTACCTTTCTATGAAGACTAATGACTATATGCCAATGACTAAACCTGATGCATGTCTCCTAGACATCAAAACCTGGATGACTAATAATTTCCTTTGTTTAAATTCTGATAAAACTGAAGTTATGATGATTGGCCCTAAACACCTGACCAACACTCTACCCATCACCAAAACTTACTCAGTGGCATGTCACTGTCATGTAACGCAAAAGTTAAAGATCCCGGGGTAATTATTGACCAGGACCTCTCTCTAAATAGTCATGTAAAACACATTTCAAAAACATCTTTTTTCCACCTACGAAATATTGCTAAGGTTAGAAAGTTCCTATCCTTTGAGGATGCTGAAAAATGAATACACGCATTTATTACTTCCAGGCTCGATTATTGCAATGCTCTGTTCTCTGGGTGTAGTAATACTTGCATCAAAAACCTACAACTAATACAAAATGCTGTGGCCCGAACACTCACCAGGACTAAAAAATATGAACATATCTCTCTTATCCTTGCTTCCCTACATCGACAAGCGGACACTCTCAATTCCTTTAAGTCCAGACTTAAAACCTTCCTCTTTACTATTTCCCATAGTTAGGGATGGTGCATGGCAAATCATCACTTCTCATGGGTCTTTTGGGAGGGACTGCCTCTGCTGTTGCCCCCAGTTGCGAGGCATGGTGGCCACTGACCATCCCTGCAGTGGTGCTGGGTTGCCATGCATCATACCTTAGTTATGCTGCTATAGCCTGGTGCCGCCACACAACCTTCATGTGTCATGCCGTACAACTCTCTCTCTCTCTCTCTTTCAGCTCTTTCTCAATATTTATATATATATATTTATGCACATATATGTATGCCCAAATTACACATTTGCTCTCTGATGTGTGAGCCTGGCCTAATTCACTATCTTCCTCTGTCCACAATTATCTTTGCTGAGTATCATCCCTCCCTTATTCCAACCGACTCCTCTCACCCTCTCCTCCTGTGTGGACTACAACCAACACTGCGGGAGGCCCATGTCAGGACCGTCTCTCGATCACAGAGGCCCGACTCCCCTTCCTTGAGGCTTTGTGATTGACCCCCCCTCACAATGGCACTGTCAAATGGACCCTTACTGTTACCCCCATGACCCATCTCACTCCTTTGAGTTTGTAACTATGTCTGGCCGCTGCTACATTGTCCAGCCATAATTCCTGATAACCACCTATAGACTGACTACCATGTAATGTAAAAGTGGGATAATACTCTATTATGAACTATTATGAACCTTAGCTAAAACCATAGGCAACTTATAGTCTGTCATGGTTACTACTGATTGTAATTTTTCTGCATGACCCCTGGCAGTTGGGTTAGCCCCTTGAGTCGTGGATCTGCCCAAGGTTTCTTCCTAGATTAACTGAACATAAGGGAGTTTATCCTTGCCCCTGTTGCTCTTGGGTGCTCCTTCTGTGAAGCGCCACAAGACAATACTATTGTAAAAGGTGCTGTATAAATAAAACTGATTTTAATTGAATTGAATTGAAATCCGGTGTGAATCATCCATTGTTGTTCAAGGTCAGAGTGCTACCGTAGGAAAATGAACCAGAAAATTTGATACAACAGACCAAAAAGTGAACCAGCAGCTAACACTAACTAATTGGAGCAAAGAAACTAACTTTCAGTTTAATTTTTCTATGGCTCATTCAGTTTGTTATTCAATCTATCTTGTATCAAATTTCCTATTCTTTTTTCTACAGACAGCAATTGGTGACCTGGAACAACATGACTATGGATTGATTCACCAGATTTCTCCTTTAACTCCTTTAGTCCTCTCTTCTTCACAGCCTTTCATTCTCAATTCTTCTTACACTCATCTACCTCTCTACAGCACTCTTATAGTCTGGTCAACCAGAGTCTTTCACTCTGTGAAGTCTGGATACTCCCAATTAGCATATGGTACATTTACTTCAAGGTAGGTGGGCACTTTGTTTGAACTTTAACCCTATTGGTTCTGCCTTCAATCCCTGATCGTGATTGGATGCTAGAAAATTTAGTTGGGAAATCTGAAGCCTTTGGAGAGTTCCCTGACTGTAGTACTGTAATGAAATGCAATATTGCCATCAGTCTTACTCCCTCATCTGATTTCATTCTTCTTCCTCTTCATTGCCTGCCCCTACGTTCTCTCTCTCTCTCTCTTTCTCTCTCTCTCTCTTCATACTTCAGTCTTAACCAAAGGTGTTTAGTCTCACCCTGTCAAGACTCTCAATCTCAATCTCTTTACATCACTCTTAAGGCCATTGCACACAGACACAAATGCATTTCTCCTCGTCTATTTTAGAATACGTTTGTTTTTTCTGCCTATTTTCTGCCTTTTTCTTTTGCATTGTTGTAGTGTCTGTGAATGAGGTTTCCTACTATGACATTCTGTATTTTTAATGTAGACCAAAACTCCTGTACTCTGCTTTCTTCTGCTTCTCATTTTCTTCTTCCTTTCTTTTACTTTCTCTCTATTCCTTCCTTTCTTTCATTCTGTCTTTATTTTGAACGCATTCTTAATAGGTCAAGGACAGTCAGCACAGCACATTCAACACATACAAAAAGAAAAATAAATTGTATGCGAATTTAAAAAAGGAGTAATTAAGATACACATCAGATATATATTTTTTTCAAACTAATCCATATGTTATATATATATACATACAAGTACTTTCTTTACCCCAATATTTCTTTCTTCTTTTTTTTTTTATCACATCTTTGTTTAAGAGTGGGGTTACCAAGAGAGAGTCATCTTTTGTGCTCCAATGTTTCCTCTATAGTCTTTGTGTGTGGAGTGAGGACTTTTAATTCAGCACAAAGTACCATTAAGCCCTTGGTCAGCTTAACAGAGATGCTGAAATAGGTGTTCTGTTGCCAAAGGGAAGGAACAGAGAGAGAGAGAGAGAGAGAGAGAGAGAAAAGCCACAAAAAAAGAGTTTGAGTGATGCCAGTGCCTTGTGAGTAATGAGTAGTTCACCGAGGTCAACCCATTTCAAGTGCATCTGTTTAATTATTAATTACGCACATCTATAAGGAAAGGACGACTGCAGTAAGGGGCACGTGTATCGGATGGACACCCACCCGGCTTGCGTGAACACACTTGCTGCTGTTTGCATTTGCTGATGGAGGCGACACAATAACCTGAAAATATTAACAGGGATAAAGAAATATTCATCCAGCCAGTTTGTAGAAGTACACACACCTGCACAAATGTACACGCACACACACACACTCTCTCTCTCTCTCTCTCTCACACACACACACTCACACACACACACACACACACACCTGCATCACATGAGCAAGTAATGTCACAGAACACGCCCTTTTCACGCAAACACAGGCGGCCTTTAATCACGCTGATCTTAATAGTATGTATAATATTGGTAATTATCATAAATACTCTATCAGGTCAGGATGTGTGTGTTAGTAATTACATACAGAAACTGAGTGACACCTTTAGCTCACACATTTACACAGTTTATGCAATTAAAATATTATTCATTACCTCTTAACTAAAGCCACAGTTCTGAAATCCCATTAAATTTGGGATAATTGACAGTGTTTAATTATAAGCCCTCACTTGAAGTTTGAGAGAGAGAGTTTTGTGAGTCACAGGAAAAGAGACAGAGACACCGAAAAGAGAGAGAGAGAGAGAGAGAGGGAGAGAGAGAGTGAGCTCTGTGACCTACATAGTGTCAGAAACATTTTTGTTTCAGGAAATGACCTTGGCCCCGCAGCTTGGCTCAGAATAACTCTGATTTCTCTCCTCTTCCCTGCGCTGAGGGCGCAGAAAAACCAGGCGCTGTAATAAATGGTCCCGCTCACTTCGGCTCACTGCTCATTCCACGGCCGTTCTTGATGTGGAGGAAGCCCCGTGTTGGTCTGATGAATGCCTGTTTGCATTGAGCCCTAAACACAAACATGAGTATTTTTAACACTTTGCCCTTTTGATGTTTTACAACAAAGTCAGACAGAGGTGGGTGTTTATTTTGTCAGACAGGAACATAAAAACAAATCTGACCTTTTACACAGTGGCAGTCTAGTAAAACTAATCCATGTGGAAAGCTTCATATCAACAACCGATGTCCCCCGCAAACGCACAATTCTTGAATCACACTGAATGAATTAATAGTCAAGACTCACTCCAGCTTTGTGATCGCTACATACAGCACCCACCTCCAACACCACCACCATCCCCAGCACTGTTGTGGTTCCTAGCCCCGGGCTCTTCCACCTCCGGCCAGCCACTTTTTCTACTTGAGCTCCCTGCTCCTGCATGGCCTAGCAGACTGGATGCCTCTATGGCTGGAGGCATTTCTGCTGTGTTTGTGTGTTGTGTGTGTGTGTGTGTGTGTGTGTGTGTGTGTGTGTGTGTGTATGGTGGCAATGAGACCGAGTATGGTTGCTCGCCTGTGTGTGTGTGTGTGTGTGTGTGCGTGTACCGTGCTTCATTAGGAAACAAAATATAAGCTTTCCACTCCATTAGGGATGACTTTAGGAGTGAAAGCACATAAGACGCCGACTCACCTCATCAACAATGCATTGCAATAACAGTGTAGGCTCAAGCAGGGAGGGGGATAGAGAAGGAGAGAAGGAGCAGGGGAGAGAGAGAAGCAAGAAAATAAGAGAAATGAAATTGAGAAAGGGAGAGAGAGTAGGAGAAAGAGAGGAGAGAAAAAGGGAGTAGGAGGAACACACACACACACACTCACAGGGAGGGTGGAAAGAGCATTAGCCTACATGTACAACATCTTTACAGTAGAGTAGTGAGAAAAATCATTAATGCAAGAAAATGTGCCCAGATTAATCAAATGCATCAGACTCCTATGAAAATATTCAAGGCTACAATGTTCTATTACTCCTAATGGTATCTAATCTAATAGAGGCAGTTAAGGGCCGTGGCATTTCTTCATTGTGAAATGCAATTTGAGAAGTTTAAAAGGAAGCACTGAAGCGGAGGAAGTTTCACACTGCCTACAAGAACACAGTGGAGACTGTTTTTTTTCCCTCTCTGTCTCTTTTCATCTCTCTCTCTCTCTCTCGCTCTCTCTCTTGATTCCTCTTCTTCAAACTCATAAAATCTCACCATTAAAGATCTGTGGCTGTGTGGAGTTTGCAGAGAGAATGAAGAGCTGGAGAGAGAGAGAGAGAGAGAGAGAAAGAGAGAGAGGCAATATGTAATTAGCATGTCATAATCAAAACGGCTCATTCGACCACATTATGGTGGAGGGCAGGCAGGCGGGTGGTGGTGGTGAAATTACTGCCTCGCTGGTGGCAATCTGTGGGCACGAGCTAACACTGTTTCCATAATGAAAACACACACAAATGGTAAAGGACTGCTTCCTGATTTGGAAAGGGAATAAGGAATCGGCTGTTCATTTACCACTGCATGATCACTGGCCCTCAGGTTGTTGGAGATACAAGTATATGATCCATTTCATTTCAAATGTTTCTTTTTTATAGTTTTCCCCGTAACGTTCAGAGAAATAAAACAATATCTTTGCACTTTTTTTTCCCAAACACAATCCCAGGGCAAGCATTTCTAGAGAAACTCCACCAAGGTCTAAAACTTCAGCTAAGTTAATGGCTGATTTGATTGGAAGTTGAAATGATGGCAAATGAAAGAATTTGCATATCTGGGTGTTTGCCAACATATGCATATGCATGGACATATTGCAGGTTTTTACAGTGAAGTTCAATCAACTACTTTATTTACGGGAGTCAATGATTTATGAGATGGGTGTGGTGGTCTCAATATTCATATTTAGCTGTGGTGAAGTGACACAGACCATTTGAATCATTACAGACAAGTCTTACTCATACGTCAGTGTGTATGTGTGTGTAACAATATCTCATTACTTTTCTCCTACTGGAAAATGTTATGGAAACAGAATGCATGCGATCATTTTTTCGTTTTCTGAATAACTGAAGGACACATATAAGGACAGACACACACACACACACACACACACACACACACACACACAGAGTTTATTTACTGGTGTTAATCATTCAAGGCAAGTATTACATTTAACCATAATTGTACAGATATGCTCTCAACATGTAGCTTCTAATCACCCGTGAGACGAAAAGTATCTAGCCAAATGTGTTGCTTTAACCTTTGAGATGCCAAGGACTCTGAGAGGCCCCTAGCGACCTGTAAACACATGCTTTCTGTAAAGGTGTGATCTTTTAAGAGCTTTGGTAAATAGGCTTCTTCCAGGCATGAATGGAAACACCAACCCTCTTCAAAGAGGCATGCTTTCTCCTGCCCCTCTTCAATAGTCACAATATCAGGTCTGCAAGCAGGTATGTTTTTGAAATCACTGCATGAGGTAAAATCTCTGGCCTCGCAAAACAGTCGATACATACTGACACGGCACAGAAGGGTTGTGTGGATGAATGCAGTGTAAGTCCTTGGATGCAGTCCACCACAATGCTGAGTTATGATGCTACTGATTCACAGATGTTTGGGGAAGTTAGGTAAGACCTAATGGGTATTTAGACAGACAGTCTCTTTTATCTAAAGTGACTTCCAGAAACTCCCACACTCGGGTCAGCCGCTGACAGGGCAGCGATTTCAAACCACTGTGCCATTGCGTCCATTTCAGTCCTATCCATTAAAGCAGCAGTTGTAGCTTGTAGCATGTAGTTCTTTTTACCTTATATTACCAACTTCAAATTCACTTTACCCATACACTGACTTTAGCAGAGCATCTCTGACATTGCCAATGCCACCCTGGAAAACTTTCATCCATTTTTGTGGTCCCCAGTATGTTGAAACTGGACACCATGATGTATGCAATAAATCCAACCTCTCAAGTATGTTATGACGTGATGATATCTAACATGTTATCTGGTTCGTGCATGTATACATTTGGGTCATGTGCACACAGACACACACATTCATATACTGTACACACTCACACAGGCACATTTAAGGCATAGGTAGTTTACAACTCTGCAAGTGGTTCTCTCGTCACTTTGCAAAACAAATACACAAGCATTGTCTATGTGGTATTTTTTTTGGTTGTCAGTTGGAATGGCTTCGATGACCGAATAGCAATAAACTCTGTTGTTGACAATATGACCAGTGTGTGAGAGAGCATACACATTCCTTCAGCCCTTTTCAATGATGTTTTTTTTTCATAAATCTTTTCAGAATTAAATATTCACTTGTACAGGGGGAATATTTAGTTTTATTCTCTGCCGAAATAGTTGGAGTGTTTACACCGAGTTTCGGTCCATTACCAGGCTTGAGCAATGGAATGTTATTTGCAATCTACAAAACACAACATGACCTTGGTGACTCCGTTGCGTTTGTGCACTAACCTGTGCATAGAGAATAGCATTCATGGGGCACAGCTCTGAATCGACCGGTCTTTGTCTTTTGTAACCCCTAGCCAATAGAACTGAGCAGTGCCCCTCTTTATGCTGTTAGGCTTGGTGTTACTGTGTGACCAGAGAGCTACTGCATAACCACCCTGGTTGTTGGTCTATCAAACACTCTTGCAATGCATCCTCAAATGAATAGTCTATAAGAAAAGACAAAGTAGAGGTAAGGTTTTAGGGAAAGCAGCAAAAGCGATGCATTCTCAAGGTCAGAGGTGGTGGAATGAGCTGAACCAGACCACAGAAAAAAATAACTGCAGGCCATGAATTCCCCCACATAAACTCAATGAGAGGTATATCAGTAAGCACTACAAGGGCCTTGGAGCCTCATAGTTGCAAATAACCATCTCTTAACCTTGTTACTACTCATGTCTGTGGCTCAAGTAGTAGGGTTTGTTGTGCACTTGTCCATATTGTGAAAGTCAGCACAGCACCTAGCATCTCCGTAGCCTGCTGTTCCATGGAGACTGGATTGTGTCTCTTTATCCCCCTCCGGGCCACCGTAGGTCCTCCATCCATCCACATCTATCCATCTATCTATCCATCCATCCATCTGCCTATCCAGCTCAGGGTGCAGCTCAGTCTTCAGGATGGGATTTAAATTACCGGGCCATTGCACAGCGTTCCTCTGACACAAACCACGCTGACGTTATGGATTCTTCCTCTCAATTAAATAAGGCTTTGCTCTCTCCACGTGAATACCTAGAGACCCCCCATCCGACACAATATCCATTCTGCTCCCACCAAATAAATTATCAGTCCCACTGGAAAATTAATTTGTCCCGTGTTGCTAAAATGAATATAATTGCAAGCCACATACTGAGTGAAATTGGAAAATGATATTAATGTATTTGCTAGGTGCAATATCCATTTGTCCAAGTCAATAAGGAGTGTCATTAAAATCTGCCATAAAAGCTCCTCAGCTTATTTATCGTAAATTCAAACATGGTCATGTAGAACATTTCCCAAACTGATTACTTATGCCATTACAAAGCCTCCATATAAAACCACTCAAATCGGCGGCTCCTCACAAAGACGGGACCATCTCATCTGCATATCCATCTTCTTTATGGGTGAACTTTCACAATACAACAGGAGGTGATCGCAATAACGATGCCATCACATTACGTCTCAATTTAGGAGCAAGGAGTAGAGTATATTACACACAAACATATCACAAAAGAACTTCTAAACGTAATTTAAAAAGTTTAAAAATGACTGTTTGCCATCGTCAGGTATAGCTTGACTAAAAGGCCATTTCATGAAAGCGAAACGAAAATGTTTAGATACTTTGTTGTAGAATCTGTTCAGTTTAAATGTAGGGGATTAGCCTACTGTTTGTGTATGTGCATATATTCATGTAAGTGTACATTTGTCATTTGTGTGTGTGTGTGTGTGTGTGTGTGTGTGTGTGTGTTTCCCACTAATCTCATTAATCCTTCTCACTAGAATGAGAGAGAGCTTATATTCTATGTGTAAAAGATCATGTGTCCAGCCTGTAAGTCAAAGTCTTTCAGAAAGAGAGGGAGAGGTGAAGGCAAATGGAATGTGTGTATATATGTATGTGTGTGTGTGTGTGTGTGTGTGTGTGTTTGTGTGTGTGTGTGTGTGTGTGTAATGTGTGTTTGTAAGAGAGAGAGTATGTCCCCCTCTTCTTCCTTCTCTGACAGCTATCAAAATGACAATCCTTCAGGTAAAATGAGAGCCTGCTGAGTTTGGCCCTGGCTGCTCACAGCCGAGCACTCACCTCGTGTGCCTGGGAATTATGGGCTGGCCTGTTGCCCGCGGAAACCAGATTTAGATGTGACTCCGGACATGGCCTCCCCTGGCGGTCAACAAATTTGATCACATCCACTTTCCCCCAGCCCGGGAGAAGTGTGTGTGTGTGTGTGTGTGTGAGAGAGATGTGTGTGTGAGAGACAGAGAGAGAGAGAGAGTGATTAGAGAGATCACTGGAGAAGAGGACAACTGCCATTATCCGTGGCCACTCATATCAGAGCTCAGTCAGGGAAAAGAGTTTGGACAGGAAGTGTGTGGATAGGTGGGCCTACCACAAATATTATGTACTAGATTGTACCATATGGAGTAATGGCTATTTTTCAAGAATAATGGCTATATCACATCCCAGAGTCAAGGCTACAAGATGCTATATTATATCTCTTCTATTTAAACACAAAGGATGGTCATACAAGAACACTATAACAGTCCCTCACATCAGCCTTGAAGTCAGAGGATAAATACAGACACAACTGGAGTTCAGTTCTTATGGATTACACTCACTCAGGAAACTCACTGAGTCTGTGGATTTGTTCGTTGATCGGCTGATATTGGTCTACACCAACTGCTGAAAACATTGGGGAACACCAAAGAATACTGATGGAATAGACTCCGTTACCTAACTAACTCAACTGGATTATCCTCCGAGAATCTATGCTTCAAAATAAACATTTGGATGTGTATGTGGAATTGTGTGTATAAGTTTGTGTATGTGTGTTTCTGTGTGTTTATAAATTGACTAGGTTAACGCAAGACGCTGTGCAGACGGCTCAGCGTCACACACGGAACACGTAGAGGTGTGTGCATAGAGGCTCTGAGCGTGTCGGCTTGTTGTGTATGGCGGTGTGACCATGTCGGTCGGTGCGTATTAGCATGAGTGATGAGATGAGGACTCGCTGTACTGTAAGTCACCAGCGCAGTCACAACAAAGCCAAACAAAAGACCGGATGGAAATCAATGAGGGAGAAGACACCGAGGGGAAAACAAACGATGACGACAACAAGCCACAGATACACACATACCCACACACACACACATATGCAGGGATACACACACACACACACACACACACGGGAGACACAATCCATCAGGAGGCAATTCGCTGGCGGCTGCATATGCATCAGATCGCCGTCTCGTGTCTTCAAGGATTTTCAGAGCGCGTCGTAAAACAAAACTCCATTACCTCCTGCCAAAGCATGCAAATGGATCCCAACATGGGGTGGAGAGGAATTAAAGAGGCGGCTCTAATCAATGACAAGCCGGGATGAAACATCCAAACACACACATTCATTTCACCATTTACGACAGACAACGGCAGCAAGAGAACAGCACTAAGACAGTGTCAGCTAGACAACAGTCTCTGGCCTCTTCTGCTCTGACATCAAATGTGGGGATACCAGCCCCCACCTCTGGGTGCCCCCATTCATCTTCTTGCAATTTATACTTCTTTTAACTTCTCCTCTACACACACATGTTCGTGCACACACACACACACACACACACACACACACACACACACACACACGTCTCCATATGCCAGTGCTTCGTTGTTGAGTTGCTCCCAGGTTGTTTACACAAGGTTAAAAAAGGCAATTACATACACCCACACAGCACAACAAAGGTATGTCTCAAGTGTGTGTGTGCGAGCGTTTCCTCTGTGTGTACGAGTGTGTATATGTGACTCTGTGTGTGTTTGAGTGTGTGCGTGTGTGTGCATGAGGCCAGGCGGTGAGCACACAGATGCGCAGGGCTGTGTAAATGACAGGCTGGGCCTCAGGATGTAGGCTGGCTGGCTGGTTGCCTCTCTCCCTCTCTTCTCCTCTCGCTTCCTCTCTTCTCTCTCACTTCCCTTCTGTGCTCCTCTCCCCTTCTCCTCTCTCCTTCTCTCCTTCTCTCCACTCTCCTCTTCTCTCTCTGCCTTTCTTTATCTTTCTCCTCCTCTCTTTCTCTTTCTCCTTCCTCTTCCTCCTCCCCTCTCTTTCTCTCTCCCCGTCTCTCCTCCTTTCTTTCTCCTTCCTCTTCCTCCTCTCTCTCTCTCTCTCTTTCTCTCCTCCTCTCTTTCTCTGGCCCGGCTGCCACCTCCTGCCGTGGTGCCAGTCCAGCCTGGTGCTGCCCGCAGGTGAAGAGTCTGGGGCGCCATATGGAGCAGGGAAAATTAACAACGAGGAGAAAATCTCACAGCAGCGGGAGGCCACGACGTCTCTCTCGCTACCTACATCCCTCTCTCTCTCTCTCTCTCTCTCTCTCTCTCTCTTACCATCTCTCTTTCTCTTCCTGAAGTCATCTCTCTCTCCCACGCTCAATAGTTCTCTCTCTACAATTCTTCTCTCTCTCTCCCTCACTTTCTTCCTCTTTTACCTCTGTGCCTATCTAACTTCACACCCTTTTCTCTGTGCTTACTCCCGTCTCTTTAGATTCCTCCATCTCCCTCTCTTTCTGTCTCAGCCTGTGCCTGTCTCTCTCTTTCTCCTCCCATTCTGTCCTTTTCTCTTTTTCAGTTTCTCTCTCTATCTCTCACCCTCCTCTCTATATCTAAAGATCTTTTTACATCTTTTTTTCTCTCTCTATTTCTTGACTTTCAGTCTTTTATCTGTGCTTCGTATCAAATAGAAGAGAGGTGTGTGTGTGTGTGTTTATTTGTTTGTGTGTGTGTGTGTGGGGGGGGGGGGGGGTGGTAGTAAAATAAATCTGTTTTAACACTCTTACCTGATACCCGTGGCAATATTTGCTTTGGACAAAAAGAAAGATAAATGAAGCCAATATCCCAGTGCATCCTTATCAATATGGGATATGATAAACCAGATGCCCGGTCACCTTTTCCAGATCTGCCCTGATAAATGTATTCTGCCCCATACTGCTGTTGGCGCAGCTCTCTCACACCACACACACTCACAAAGATGCAACTATTCACAGACAAATATGCACACACACATACACAACGCAGAAATGCTCACACAAATATAAATGCACATGTGTACAAATGTACACTTACAAACACAAATGCACGCATGCACACGCACAAACACACACACACATGCACACACATGTACACACATGGACGCTCACACACATACACACACACACACACACACACACACACACACACACACACAACCTCATGCTGGGGAGATTCCATTGTCCCCGGAGCGTGCTCATGTCTGATAGCATGATGGTGAGAGAGTCCCCCGTGGATCCTCTCCTGGTCTGGGTCATTGATTACAAAGAGCCTCCTGGTTTTGTCTGACAGATGCGAATCTGTGCTATTTAATTTGGAGCGCTCTCCCTCAAAGGGACACCATTAGCCAGCCAATACAGCAATGAAGAGGATTCCATTAACACAGCACAGTATAAAGTGGCAAGCACCTCCCACCGTGGAGCTGCACGAATTGTGTGTGAATGTGTGTGTGTGTGTGTGTGTGTGTGTGTGTGTGAGTGTGTGTATGAGAGAGACAGAGAGTAAGCATGAGAGAAATCAGGGACATAGCAAGCTGTGTGTGTGTGTGTGTGTGTTTGTGAATGTGTATGTGTGTGTGTATGTCTCTGTGTGTGTGTGTGTGTGTATGTGTTTGTGTGTGTGTGTGTGTTTGTGTGCTAAAGAGAGAAGACGGCATGTTGTTCACCATCTCCTGATTGGTGTTAACTAAACACAGCCACAGGGTCTCGGCACAGGAAAGCATTGTGGTTAATGACCACTTTAGTCGTTCAGGCCCGACACCACTGCCCTCCAGTGAAGGATCTGTCACATGCCGGGGGCCCGGGGCCGGGGGCCCGGACTTGTTTGGCACTAAAGCAGGGTGGAGCCAGTAGTTAAAATGTTAATAAGAGCATAGCAGTTTTAATTTAACAGCTCTGTGCATTTCTAATTAGTCCAACGCCTGTGACTTAATGAAGGAGACGGAAAGAGAGACTGTCACGGCCCAGCTCCTGATCCTGTTCAACGATATTCTTTCTTTTTCTCTCTTTCTTTCCATTTCACCTATCCCTCCACCTCACTATCTCAGAGACTCCCTCTCTCCATCCCTCTGTTTTTGTCATTACTCACTCTCTACCCTCCTCTCTGCTCCTTCCTTTATTAGATTGTTTTTACTGATATCTCCATACACTGTTGATAGTTTGCTTTTGTGGTTATTGATTCTACTGTGGATTTAGTTAGGAGTCCAACAACAGCAACAATACTACTACTACTACTACTACTGATAATAATAATAATAATAATAACAATAATGATTTTGATATTTGCTTGAGGGAAAAACTAAAAACTAAGTTAAATCTGTCAGTGTGTGCATGGCTTATTGTCTGTGCAGACCACAAAGCCACATGCTTTTGTGTATTCAACATTACAGCCCTCGCCAACCTACTGTGTGCAGGCCCATATCACTGCCTGGTGACTATAACACAAATGGCAATAAAGGACCCAACTAAAACTATTTGCCTGAGCAAACGACTCCTGTATTCATGAGAAACTTGCAGTGAGAGCACACCCACTAGCTTCATAAGCATTTGATGGCATGACAAAAGAATAAAAAGTAAAAAAAAAACAGCTACAAATGTGTTGTAATATGCTTTAATGGCAGATAAATAGTGTTATAACCATAAGGCTAGCTCTTTTAAAAAGAGTCTTTTAAAAAAGACCAGATGTCTTTCTGTGAGTAAAGAAAGAATTAAGAAAAGGTAGAAATAGGGAATGAAAAAACAGTAAGAGAAAAGATTCTCAATGTGTATTGTGTGTGTGTGTGTGTGTGTGTGTGTGTGTGTGTGTGTATAAATGACTTTATGTAATCATACAGTGTAGATTAGCATGATAATGGCAACGTTAATAGATGCTGGGGAAGCAGGGAGTGACAGCATTTTGAAATGAGACATGCCAGGGGCAGTGTGTGCAAACACACACACACACACACACAGATATACACAATAGGGAGAGAGAAAACATGAGGGAATAGCCAGTGCGAGTTGAGCTCCATAACTCCAGTGGTGAGTGACAGGGAGAAGAGGCCCCTCTCCTTCAGGGCCCGAGGGCTCACACAGTATTTCCACTCAGTCAGTCCACATGGTGGGCCCCTGGCCCCTGGGAGCCACACATTAACTGTGCTCAAAACACCTCACCATGATTACCCACGCAATAGAGAGAGAGAGAGAGAGAGAGAGAGAGTGAGAGAGAGGTCTTTTTAGGTTATTTTCAATGCTATTTTTTGTACAGTGTAGTTTTGGTCTGTACTCTGTAAACAGTCCCAACCCATACGCAATATCTGTCAAAGCTTCCTGAACCCTGTGACACTTATCATCACAAGACCAGGGCAGAGCAAGGTCGGGCATGGCATGCCTAGATATGGCAGGACGGCAGGGCCAGACCCAGGCTGGCTAATGTAGACCCAGGTCCAGCTGAGGCTGTTTTAATCTCCTAATGGGACGGGGGTATTTCTACTGCAGCAGTAGCAGAAGCAGCAGCAGGGTTAAGCACAGGGGGCTTTGATGATCTCCCAGCTCTCTCTGCCGGATGCCACTTCACAGGGCAGAGCTGCCATTAGTTAATCACCTTGCAGGACCCCCCTCCAACATGAGCCTAGGGGGTTTGAGTTTTTTGGGGAATGGAATCTAAGACTAGGACTATAGTTGTCTGTTAAATGTGTGTGTGTGTGTGTGTGTGTGTATGTACATACTGTATGTATATGTATGTATATATTGTATGTATATTCTGGATGTATTGGTATGTCTGTTGTGGTGTGTGTATATATGCACTTGTGTGTGTGTGTTTGTGTGTGTGGGTAGTGGAGGGGGAGGACTGATGGTTGGACAAAGTAGCTCATCACTAGAGCACTATAGTAGAGAAGCATAGAGGCTGTAGTGTTTTATCTGGCAGGTCTCAGCGGGTCACTGGGATCCATCAGAGCGCAGGAGCCGGCGGTGAGGATGCTGGGTCGGCAGGGCAACAGGCTTCCCACTGGGTGGGGATTAATTCAAATCGGACCAAGTTTAAGAACATGGCAATTTTCTAAGGCCCCCATCAGGCTTATCCACGGACGCCTACTTCACTAAGAGACGGAAGAAACATAATGGATTAACAAATGTACCATTTAATCAGAGCTGTGTGTGTGTATGTGTGTGTGTATGTGTTTGTGTACATGCAAGTATTCTTCCCTTATAATTAAGCATTGTAGCACATTGCAGAGTTTTTCTTCTCTAATGATTCTATCAGTTACTATTGATGTAGTAGCCTGACCACCTCAATTTTCAAGTTATAAGGGCTGTAAGTGCCGTTGCTTACTCGGTCCCAAAGAAAATAAACATTTTTAACATTGCCATTGTCAATGGAGCCACTGGTAGTGATCAACACACTGCTAACTGCATTACTCTGTCTCCATACAAAGCCTACCCCTTGCCAGATACATGGTGGTGAAAATGTCTTGGTGATCAGAAAAATGTTTAAAAAATTTGTGAGAACCCCCAGAGGGTTCTTTTGTCTAACCTCAAGGTGTAGTAGAGACTCAGTTGAGGGCTGACTTGCAAACTTGGGTAAGTTAACCCAGAGGTAGTGGTAAACCTGATAATAGAGGAGCCTGGAGTCCTCATTTTTGTATTTAAAAAAAGGCACCTGGCTACTCTATCAGCAGGTTTACAGCTTCCTCTAGGTTAGCAAAGCCAGGTTTAGCACTTAACCATCTTCTTGGAGTACAGCTGCACAAATAGAATGTCTTCATCATAGCAGATGCTGCTCAGTATATATATATATCAGTAACTGAAATGGTCTAAGGCACTATACACAACCCTGAGCCTGAGCCCCTAAAGCTTGCTCTAAGGTGATGGTGGCAACTGGTTTAGAAAAAGCTTCTCTTTTGACAGGAAAAGCCTTGAGCTCAAATGTCAAATCAAACGAACAAGCTGGGCAAGACTGAACAGAGTTAGTAACGGGCCACATGTCAGGGCCTTCTTAAATGACTCTCTCTCTCACACACACACACACACACACACACACACACACACACACACACACACACACACACATACACACACACACA